>CALNVZ010003425.1:11119383-11134209 GCA_940671915.1 Paracentrotus lividus
TTCAGCAGCGAAATTGCTGTTTTGGGCCAAAATTTTCACACGATGTTTACGCCATTTAGGTATGTTGTTGCCAGTCTGACGTCGAAAAGGGGTGCAAATTGACTTCATGCAATGAGACGTTTGGGTCCATTTTCAGGGTGCGGGGCACACGCATGGGTAGCACTTTTTTCTTTGAGTGACCCCCCGGCTATACTTACAGACCTGTAATAGGATTTATATAAGAGTTTGACATTTGAAAAGCGAACTTTTCCAGGAATTGAACTTGCGAGCGCAAAGCGCGAGCCGGAAATTTTTCAGTTCAGTGACCTAAATGTAATAATCATTATAGGCACATTTTTCTCATATCTTCTGTTTCTTTTAATTCCTTCACAAGAGACGATAACCTCCCATTCTGAGAAAAGTAAACCTTGTCAGTGCAAAGAGCGCAAGAGCGAGAAAAACTTTGCCTTGTATTTCAAGCATAATTTTATATTTTTATCTATTTTTCAATTCCTTCATCATGCATTCATTAAAACGGATGACCAAGATTCCAAAAAGATGGCGGAGCGCGAAGGGCCGCGAGGGGAATAAATTTACCATAGAAATGATATATTAATGCTGTGCATATTTGGAATACAATTTATCTCTGCACCTTACTAGCCTAATTGAGCCTTTCGAACGGGCTTGAACACTGGCGAGCGCGAATAGTGAGCCGAAAATTGTCCGTTCAATAACATGGAGGCTTGTGCATTTAAAAACATTTGCTTTTTTTCAGATTCCTAAATAGAAGATGATGATCCCCTTCCTAAAAAAAAAAACTTAAATGCGAGCATGAAGCCGACAGGAAAAACGCTTATTAAATGACTCATAATTTCATTTGTATTGTAATCTCTCCTGAAAACCAGGATGGACGATGAGGAGGCCGGGGGGGGGCGGGAGAGTCAGTGCAGCTCCTCCAATTTTTCCAGTAGTCATATTAACAAAAAACAAAAAAAGATTCTCTACTTTTCCACGTGTTCAGTCCATCAACGATCTAATCGATTCAGCCCCCCCCCCCTCGGCCCTTTCAAAACCACTATGACGATAATCATGTGTAAGTAGGAACTGATGCAAGCCGGAGCGAATTTTTGCACAGACTTACCTGAAAAGGGGGACATTGTGCATTATTTTTTCATAATTTAGCTCATGAACATTTTTGTACATTAGGTAGGTAGGTCTATTTAAGAATCTGCAGAGCATTTCTGGCATAAAAGTATGGGGGTTAAACCCTCTTTTCCTCTTTCTTTCTTTCCTTTTTCCTTTTTTTTTCTGGTCAAGCGGACCCTACTCGCCAGCGGGGGGGGGGGGGGGGTTCGTTCGAACCCCGAACCCCCCCCCCTGGTTACGGGCCTGTCTGTACGAACAAACTTGGAGATATTCCGATGCGGTGTATGAAGGAAGTGCCTAAGTTAGGTATGTCTGCGCACCCAAAACTTGACCTCAATTTCAATACGAAATAAAATATTATTATAAGATTCATCAATGTTATTCTATTCTTTATATTCTAATGATCAATTAAAGCAAAAATTTCAAAAAATTATGTTCAAGAAGAATGTTTTTTTAAAACAATTTTAAACAGGCTTGTCAAATTAGCTGAATGCATTTTTAGTGTATTGAATTTAAAGTACATGGAAATGCTTTTTTTCCCAGATGCTACAAAAGCTATCGTCATGTATACTGATAGTGCAGAGCAGTTTCTACGACGCAAGCTGGTGAAGCGGGATTTACTGTTTTGCTACCTGGCTGATAATGATGTACCCATATCACCTGGTGCAGATAAGAGCAAGATTATTCACGCAGTACTCAAGTGTTGGCAGTCTACAGAAAACTGGGTGAGAACTAGCTGACTAATTATTTTGAAGTATTTTGTTCATACACTCTCTTAACCCATTGAGGACTGAGACCGAATATATTTGGGCTAAGGTCATGGGAAATGCGTGTTATAGCCGAATTAGCTCGTCTCCAACAGGTTAAAGTATCATTTTTTGTGGTGGTTCTATTTGTGGAAATTTCACAAACCCGAGGAAAAAGTTTTCTTCCATAAATATATTGATAAAATCTTTAACCATTCTCAAGACAACAGCTTTCGAAAATGTCTGTGACCCTGTTGGTTATGGAAATATTGTTGTCACAATACATTAGAATCTATGTGTTATTTATATAATATTGAATGCACTTGAGTGAAATCATGAGAATATTCCACTTCATCAGTATTAATATTGCAAGAGTCGAAGACGCAGTGCAAATATTCATACTGATGAATGGAATATTATATAAATAGTGCATGCTCTACATTGCACATACTAGATTATGTGCACGACAAATACTAAATTATCCGAGGGCCATTTATTTTCACCGAGGCCGTAGGCCGAGTTGAAACAGATGTGCACGAGGGATATTTAGTATTTGCGAGTTCACATAGTCAGTAATGTTGCATTAATAGAGCATGCACTATTATTATATAATAGACCCCCAAATCTTTGACCTTGCCTAATCTGGTTTTATCTTTGTCAAATGTTTGTCAAACTTTTGGTGCTAAATTAAGCCTTGTGACGTATATTGTTGCTCCGCGTATCTATTGTTGTTGCGCACCATTTTACTGTTATTACGCGCTAGCGCAACAAGGCAATCGATTTCACCATTCATTTTAACACAGGTAAAAACCGTTCAATATAACAAAAAAAACCCGTTCAATATAACAAAAACCGTCAATATAACAAAAACGTGAATGAACGTGACATCATTTCAACAATCACAAACTCTTAAAATACGACCACTATTTACTTATATATCTCATATTGCACGAAAGAAATCCAATATTATTATTATTATATACATACAAACCATTTTCCATGCAACAGCAACGCTACCGGTTTAAGGACGTTGCACAAGTTATGTTTCTGCGCATCTTGACCGCGCATTCCTGCGCGCGCAATTATTTAACGTCTCAAAATGGGAAAATATTTCCCAGCCGCTCCAAATCGGCCGATCCAGCGGTCAAAGAGTTAAAAGAAATGAACTTTATAAATATGTTATTTATACCTTCTTTTTTAAAATTATTATTATTTACCTACTTGCAGAGCTATGTAAAGCATTTATGTTGGTGCATGTTCGTGTTATTCTAGAGATTGCGATGGATATGAAATTAATTGTAAATGTTTGGGAGCAGGATTTTGAATAAGTAGAAAATTAAATAGAGTTTTCACATTTTTGGCACTTTTCATTGGTTTTCAAGTCGACTCGCCACAATTACAACGCCGATATTTTGAAAACGAGCACATGGACCCCCATATTTTAATGTTCCTACTCTTTAAGTTTATATTCCTCTACAACTTGGCAAATTTTGATAAAATTGACATGGATTTTGAATGTTCGAGAGCATGATTTTGAATCAAGTGTAATATAGGTTGGATTCTCAGACTTGTTTGACGTTTTCGGCGCGTTTTTGTGCTTTTCAAGCCAACTCGCAACTATTCGGGCTCCGATAGCTTAAAAACGAGCACATGGACCCCCTTTTTGAATGTTTATACCCGTTGAATATGTATTTCTCTACAACTTTGCAAAGTTTTATGAAAATGACATGGATTTTTAATGTTTGGGAGCATAATTTTGAATCAAGTGTTATTCAGAGTGGATTTCACGCTTTTTGGACGTTTTCGGGGCGTTTTTGTGAATTTTCAAGACGATTCGCGAGTATTCGGGCCCCGATAGTTCGAAAACGAGCACATGGACCGCCTTTTTCAAAGTTTCTACATATTTATGATGAATCCCTCTACAACTTTGCAAAATTTGATGAAACTGTCATGGTTTTTAAAAAAGTGCACCTTAGAATATATATTTTTTATTTTCTTGTAGATTCCAAGCCTCTAAGATATGGTTTTTGCCATTTTACGCACCCCCGCGAGATGAGGGCGGTGTTGGCTCAAAAATAAGTACAAATATGCCAGTTTAAACAATTTCCCCATCTTTGGTATAAACTTCGTAACAAAGCGGGAAGGTTTGATAAAGTTTGATACGGGTTTGACAAAGTAATGACGATTTTAACTCGTTTGTTGCAATCGCGAGGTCTAACAGAGGACAGTTTCTTAAATTATACGTATTTTACATGCCATCCAAATATGGCAAATTCAAAGTCCCGTAGCAAAAAATCAAGCACATGAATCTATATTATTTTTTGCATTTTTGGCATACATAGATACCAAAGTAACTCTGTGCAAAATTTGGTGAAAATGACATGGACTTCGTTTTAACTGTGCAACGTCCTTAAACAATAAAGAGGTTTACTCACCTGTATTATCAAATCTGCCTGATCCGAGAATCTCACAATATTCAAATGATCAATCTATTATGACGTAAATTGTTGCTCCCGGCGCGTATCCATTGTTAAAAGCTGTTGTGCTATTATGATGTAAATTGTTGCTCCGCGTATCCATTGTTATCGGTTATAGCTGTTGCGCGCAGCTTTTTACTGGCATCGCGGAGTGCAATATTGTAACAATAATGCACTCATTTTCTCCATTGATACGGGTAATGTAAAATACATAGAATATACATTATGCTAACAATATTGAACGCCGACAAGCAAACAGTCTTGAAGAGTATCAATACATGGCTTTAATGTATCGAAAAAGAGACCTAAACGTGTAATATAGGTTTTCCCGCTCAAGTTCATCATTTCCTCGCTCTATTTCATTTATGTGCATTCGAATTCACGCAGCTGCCGCTTTCGTGCCGGTTGGGTTATACAAATTTTCAATTCGAGCAATGAATTTCATTTACGTGCACGAAAATTTTCGTTTCGTGCACTCAATTTCATTTATCGGCACTAACATTTTTGTTCGGTCCAAATGAATTCCCTATATTTTCATTCAATTGTCAATTTCATGCACCAATTTCCAGATTGGTTCATTCAATTTAAAACGAAACGGCGACGGGCATGCTTTGGGGCAAACAATTTCATTAATAGGAATTCTATTTCCTACTTTGTGCACTTAATTTAATTAAACTCTTCAATTTTCAGGAATATGACTATATACACACCTCAATTAATAAGAGTAAGATTGTGAAGGTATATATAATTTCCCATTTTGTGATCTTATCCTATCATACCTTAATTTAAACTTAATAAAAAAAAAAAAATTATCCATGATCCTTTCACAAACTTTCTCTTTCTCTCTCTTTTCCTCGTAAAACAAGCATTCCAATAAAAATTTGATCACATAGCCCATATATCATGTACGAAATGCTCATTGTTCAATCGAGTTTCTACTTTTGAATGTTTTGTATTGGATTTTTCTATCTTTGCTTTTGAACTTGAACATACAAATTAGCACTCAAAACTAAATGTGACTCAATCATAAATGCATGCAACAGCGTATGAATATGAAATCGTCAGACAAGACAATGTTTGTAATTTTCTGGATGTGCATTCATTTTGTACCATATACGCAACACAGAATAATACGACAGTTCATTACAAGAAGAATGAATACTTTGTTCTTGAAAATTTCTAACAAACATCATAGTTTCAAACATTTCCGATTTTCTGCGACTCATGAAACGGAGAGGAGATTCGGGGTACATCCCTGATGATACGTCTCCGCAACTCTCTCAAAATCCATCTCAAAACTGTCCCAAACTAGACTCAAATCCGTGTCATGACAAGTGAGATACCATCATAAGCATTTACAAAAGTATCACTAAAATTTCAAATTATATGCACTTATTTACAATTCGATTGCCTATTCGTGAATTTGTTTGAACGAAGGAAGACAAATTATATAGAAGTCAGTTGTAATTTAAAATGAGTGCACATGCCTGAAATTGTATGCTCCTAATGTGAATTCGCAAGAATGCTTTGTAGAATCGTTTGCAAATATAAGGAATATAAGTGAATAAAAATGAATTTGATTGACGATGCGGGAGCGCGATTGCAACTTGTGTTAAATTGGTTGATCCAAATGTGAAATTGAGTGAACTAAAGATGAAATTGAGCGGGAAAACCTATAATATAATATATTTCATGGTACAATTCAGGCTTTGGCTTCCATGCATATTTCATTTTCTAATTATCATCAGATGGACAATTCTTCCTGGTGCCAGGAGCTAGCAGTACAGTTCTCATCTTGGTTCTTCACACAACTCAACCAGCTGCATGCTGGATCCAACAGCGACTGGGGTCCTAGTCATTTCCTGCTCGACGCTTATCTCAAACTATGTGTCCTACGCGGAACTGATCGTCACCTGGATGTGTACGACGGACCTGCAATGGTTTCTCAGAAACTGGGATGTCTTGTGACGGAAGAGCATTGGATGTTCAATCCCAACTTGTCGAAGGAGGGGACGAGAGGGTGCAGCGAGTCGCATGGCCTAGTAATGATTGCAGTATGTGGAACCATTCACAAGGATGGAACATGTTTGGGACTCTTTGAACAAAACTTTAGATTAGTGAGAGATCCCATTGCAGAGAATAACTGGAAGATCAAGATTATTAATTTACAAGTCAAGGTTGGATCATCGAGAAACGTACCAACATTAGAACAGTTCTCACAACTGGCAGCAATAACAATGTGAAGAGACTACACTATGTGAACTCGCAATTAATAATGATGAAAAATAAATATATTGTTATAGCTATATCATTTCTCACTTCAATCTCATGCTCAAGGATGAAACCGTTCTAATAACCTGTGTATATCTGTCCGAAATTGATGTATTGAGCGTTGAAAGATTGGAAAATTCCTACAACTTATATCAGAAATAGATAGCTTTAGCATTTAAAAATACTTTTAAAGAGTATACTTATTTTGATGGCCAAGTGCCAACTATGAGTTGATATTAATTTGTTTAGGTAATTTATTTTATTTTTGCTTGTACAGCAGATGACCCAGCAAAGTTTATTTGGGTTAAAGGGAATCTCGTGTAGTGGGAAGGTGTGGGAAATATGAAGAAAATTATTGTGTGCTTTCCTGTTATTTTCATGATATTTGGGAAGAATATCATAATAAAAAGCTCCGCAAGAAAAGATTGCTCTTCAAATGCCGTAATAGTCATAATATGATCCAAAATATATCGCACTGCTAACATGTTTGGGTCCCGAACATTTTGTGTTATCCCATACATGCATTTATGTGTAAGTGCATGTGACTCAAAGCTGAATTGGGTTAATTTCTTATCATTTTGTCAATTCAAAAACCTTACAGTACAAAGTAATACTAAGGTGAAATGTTATCGACCTTTCCAAATCACTTTTAGACAGTGTCTTCCACTTTTCAATGTCATGACCAAAACACTAGTCTCACTTTAACTGTACAATGTGGAAGGTGTTTTGTATCTAGTGGCAAATTTCCTTGATATTTCTCAATTTTGGGTATACTTATGAAGGCAGACAACAATCCTATGAAAGGTTCCTCTGAGATATCTGCACTTTCAAGAAATATATTCCTCTCCCATTTTATGAGCCTATAGATACAACATTTTGTTCGAATAATGCAATTCTCCAGCCCCAGCATTCATAATTTATAAAACTGTTTTTTTTTTCCAGCATCTTCAACATAACCAGGTAATCGGGTGGTCCTGAGCACCTCTTTACAACAGGATTGGACTGTAATTAATGTTAGTAATTTGGGAGATTCGTCAGGTACCTGATAAATTATTTGGTGTCTGGCTATAAACTACTTTGATGACAAATATCTCAGAGTTTTTAACAACTGATAATTCACAGATAAATTTTAAAACAAGATCATCTAAAAATAAAGAAAAGTTGTGACATTTCAAAAGAGAAAACAGTTTACTCCTGTCATAATGAGCACATATGTTGTTATAACAAGGCAGCTATGATAGTCTAGCTGGATTTCAAACAAGGGCACATGTGTCTACTTGCCTTGTCTGTTTTTAGTATTATACTGTATAAGCCAATATTTTCATGATTTCGGACTTAGTGGGAAAATTTGTGAGAGCTTAATTATCTCAATTTTTGTTTTAATGTAGTAATTACTATAAATAGCCTTATAATTATGTGGAAACTTTTGCAAGTCCTAGCTTACAAAATTCGCAACATTTCAGCTTATATAGTAACAAGATTTTTGTTTTAACAAGGTAATAGCTTGGTCCATGGCACCTTGTTATAATGGTAGTGAACTGTTCAGTATTTTAAGCAGGAAACAGATTCTCTCTGGCAGAAATATCACTAGCTGGATTTTACTTCCAATGCTTTCGACTAAGTTTTAAAATTGAAGTCGTATGAGATCATCAAGGAAAACATATTTTTCACACCAAAATCTATGAACTTGTCATACAATTGTATGTAGTCTATTCATGCTACTCATGTTATTACAAGCTCCTCGGTAAAACACATTTCCTTCAAAGATATGACCTTGACAAATAGTGTTTACACAGTCTGTGTGACTGAGTATTGTTATTGGTTTAACAAGAGAAATTGTTCACAAGACATTATAATGAAAGGTACAGTAATACAAGTACATGTAGACAGGCACGGCAGGGGAGGGGGGGGGGGGGTTGTTAAATCAGAAAACCCCCCCTGTAAAAGGAAAAGAAAAAATACATATATAATGGATGACCGACTCATCAAAGGACTGGCTTTTACCCACACCTTATCCCCCCCCCCCACCCCCAACTGAAAGAAATTTTGGCCAGTGAGACCTAAACAAAATTTTGCTGTAAAATTATGTTCGGCAGACGTCCTTAAAAATGTTGGTGTGTACAAAATATGAAATTCAATTTTCCCCCCTCCATTGAAATTTTGGATCTAATAGGAGCTCTTCAAGAAAAGCATTATCATTGCCCTCCTGCGAGAAGATACCAATAGCACAATGGAAAACGCATCACTCTGAGTACCTTCTTGTGGAAAAGCGATGTTATACAATTATGTACGTCACTGACTGCTGGAAATAAAAACCCCAAATTCACACCATCCATGATTTCAGGCCTTCACAGTTATGATTACAATTGATGTTGAATTCTCTGTATTCTGTATGAAGACTTGATTCCAGTGATATTTAAAAGAGTTTACTTTTTCTTTATTATTATTTTCATTTCATTGCTAAAAATGGCTTGTGCAAAAAAGTTTCACTTTAACTGTACAATGTTGAAGGTGTTTTGTATAGTTGCAAATTTCCTTGATATTTCTCAATTTTGGATATACTTATGAAAGTAGACAACAATCCTATGAAAGGTTCCTCTGAGATCTGCACTTTCAAGAAATATAGTCCTCTCCCATTTTATGAGCATAGATACATTTTGTTCGAATAATGCAATTCTCCAGCCCCAGCAATCATAATTTATAAAACTGTTTTTTCAGCATCTTCAACATAACCAGGTAATCGGGTGGTCCTGAGCACCTTTTTACAACAGGATTGGACTGTAATTAATGTTAGTAATTTGGGAGACTCGTCAGGTACCTGATAAATTATTTGACCAGTGTCTGGCTATAAACTACTTTGATGACAAATATCTCAGAGTTTTTAACAACTGATAATTCACAGATAAGTTTTAAAACAAGATCATCTCAAAATAAAGAAAAGTTGTGACTTTTCAAAAGAGAAAACAGTTTACTCCTGTCATAATGAGCACATATATAAGATTTTGTTATAACAAGGCAGCTATGATAGTCTAGCTGGATTTCAAACAAGGGCACATGTGTCTACTTGCCTTGTCTGTTTTTAGTATTATACTGTATAAGCCAATATTTTCATGATTTTGGACTTAGTGGGAAAATTTGTGAGAGCTTAATATCTCGATTTTTTTTTTGATGTAGTAATTGCTATAAATAGCATTATAATTATGTAGAAATTTTTGCAAGTCCTAGCTCACAAAATTCGAAAAATTTCAGCTTATACAGTAACAAGATTTCATTTTAACAAGGTAATAGCTTGGTCCATGGCACCTTGTTATAATGGTAGTGAACTGTTCAGTATTTTAAGCCGGAAACAGATTCTTCTGGCAGGAAAATATCACTAACTGGATATATAGCTTCCAATGTTTTTGAATAAGTTTTAAAATTGAAGTCGTGAGAGATCATCAAGGAAAAATTTCTTTCCACCCCAAATTCTATGACCTTGTCATACAATTTGTATGTAGTCTATTCATGCTACTCATGCTATTACAAGCTCCTCGGTAAACACATTTCCTTCAAAGATATTGAACCTTGACAAATAGTGTTTACACAGTCTGTGTGACTGAGTATTGTATTGGTTTATACAAGGAAATGTTCCAAGCACCACATTATAATGAAAGGTACAAGTAATACAAGTACATGTAGACAGGCACGGATCCAAGGGAGGGGTGGGGGGGGGTTTGTTAAAATCAGAAATCCCCCCCCCTGTAAAAAGAAAAGAAATACAATTATAATGGATGACCGACTCATCAAAGGACTGGCTTTAACCCACCACCTTACCCCCCCTCCCCCCCACCCCCAACTGAAAGAAATTTGGCCAGTGAGACCTAAACAAAAATTTTGCTGTAAAATTATGTTCGGGCAGACTGTCCTTAAAAATGTTGGTGTGTACAAAAATATGAAATTCAATTTTTGTCCCCCCTCCATTGAAATTTGGATCTAATAGGAGTCTTTCAAGAAAAGCATTATCATTGCCCTCCTGCGAGAAGATACCAATAGCACAATGGAAAACGCATCATCTGAGTACCTTCTTGTGGAAAGCGATGTTATACAATTATGTACGTCACTGACTGTTGGAAATAAAAACCCCAAATTCACACCCATCCATGTTTTCAGCCTTCACGTTATTGATTACAATTGATGTTGAATTCTCTGTATTCTGTATGAAGACTTGATTCATGATATTTAAAAGAGTTTTCTTTTTTCTTTATTATATTTTCATTTCATTGCTAAAAATGGCTTGTGCAAAGGTTAGATAATTCTAACTGCAATAAACTATAGAAAAGTTTCACTTTAACTGTACAATGTTGAAGGTGTTTTGTATAGTTGCAAATTTCCCTGATATTTCTCAATTTTGATATACTATGAAGGCAGACAACAATCATATGAAAGGGTCCTCTGAGATATTCTGCACTTTCAAGAAAATATAGTCCTCTTCCATTATATGAGCATAGATACAGATTTTGTTCGAATATGCGATCTCCCAGCCCCAGCATTCATAATTTAAACTTTTTTTTTTTTTCAGCATCTTCAACATAACCAGGTATCGGGTGGTCCTGAGCACCTCTTTACAACAGGATTGGACTGTAATTAATGTTAGTAATTGGGAGACTCGTCAGGTACCTGATAAATTATTAACTACTTTGATGACAAATATCTCAGAGTTTTTAACAACTGATAATTCACAGATAATTTTAAAACAAGATCATCTAAATAAAGAAAAGTTGTGGACATTTCAAAAGAGAAACAGTTTACTCCTGTTCATAATGAGCACATATATAAGATATGTTATAACAAGGCAGCTATGATAGTCTAGCTGGATTTCAAACAAGGCACATGTGTCTACTTGCCTTGGTCTGTTTTTTAGTATATACTGTATAAGCCAATATTTTTATGATTTCGGACTTAGTGGGAAAATTTGTGAGAGCTTAATATCTCGATTTTTTTTATGTATAATGTATAAATAGCCTTATATTTATGTAGAAATTTGCAAGTCCTAGCTCACAAAATTCGCAAAATTTCAGCTTATACAGTAACAAGATTTCGTTTTAAGAAGAAATTAGCTTGGTCCATGGCACCTTGTTATAGTGGTAGTGAACTGTTCAGTATTTAAGCCGGAAACAGATTCTTCTGGCAGGAAAATATCACTAACTGGATTTAGCTTCCAATGCTTTCGAATAAGTTTTAAAATTGAAGTCGGTGAGATCATCAGGAAAAAAATTTCTCCACCCCAAATTCTATGACCTGTCATACAATTTGTATGTAGTCTATTCATGCTACTCATGTTATTACAAGCTCCTCGGTAAACACATTTCCTTCAAAGATATGACCTTGACAAATAGTGTTTACACAGTCTGTGTGACTGAGTATTGTTATTGGTTTAACAAGGAAATTGTTCCAAGCACCACATTATAATGAAAGGTACAAGTAATACAAGTACATGTAGACAGGGCACGGATCCAGGGGAGGGGGGGGGGGGGGTGTTAAATCAGAAATCCCCCCCCTGTAAAAAGGAAAAAAATACAATTATAATGGATGACCAACTCATCAAAGGACTGGCTTTAACTCACACCTTATCCCCCCCCCCACCCCCACTGAAAGAAATTTGGCACAGTGAGACCTAAAACAATGCTGTAAAATTATGTTCGGGCAGACTGTCCTTAAAAATGTTGGTGTATACAAAAATATGAAATTCAATTTGTCCCCCCCCCCCCAATTGAAATTTTGATCTATAGGATCTTCAAGAAAGGCATTATCATTGCCTCCTGCGAAAGATACCAATAGCAAATGGAAAACGCATCACTCTGAGTACCTTCTTGTGGAAAAACGATGTTATACAATTATGTACGTCACTGACTGTTGGAAATAAAAAACCCCAAATTCACACCATCCATGTTTTCAGGCCTTCACAGTTATGATTACAATTGATGTTGAATTCTCTGATTCTGTATGAAGACTTGATTTCCAGTTATATTTAAAGAGTTTACTTTCTTTATATTATTTTCATTTCATTGCTTAAAAATGGCTTGTGCAAAGGTTAGATAATTCTACTGCAATAAAACTATAGAAAAGTTTCACTTTAACTGTACAATGTTGAAGGTGTTTTGTATAGTTGCAAATTCCCTGATATTTCTCAATTTAGATATACTTATGAAAGTAGACAACAATCTCTATGAAAGGTTCCTCTGAGATATCTGCACTTTCAAGAAAATATAGTCCTCTCCCATTATATGAGCATAGATACACATTTTGTTCGAATAATGCGAATCTCCAGCCCCAGCATCATAATTTATAAAACTGTTTTTTTTTCCAGCATCTTCAAACATAACCAGGTAATCGTGTGGTCCTGAGCACCTCTTTACAAACAGGATTGGACTGTATTTAATGTTAGTAAATTGGGAGATCGTCAGGTACCTGATAAATTATTTGACGTGTCGGCTATAAACTACTTTGATGAAAATATCTCAGAGTTTTTAACAACTGATAATTCACAGATAAGTTTTAAAACAAGATCATCTCAAAATAAAGAAAAAGTGTTGACATTTCAAAAGATAGAAACGTTACTCCTGTCATAATGAGCACTATATAGTATTGTTATAACAAGGCAGCTATGATAGTCTAGCTGGATTTCAAAAAAGGGCACATGTGTCTACTGCCTTGTCTGTTTTTAGTATTTTACTGTATAAACCAATATTCTGATTTTGGACTTAGTGGGAAAATTTGTGAGAGCTTAATATCTCGATATTTTTGATGTAGTAATTGCTATAAATAGCATTATAATTAATGTGGAAATTTTTGCAAGTCCTAGCTCACAAAATTTGCAAAATTTCAGCTGTTATACAGTAACAAGATTTTCGTTTTTAAGAAGAAATAGCTTGGTCCATGGCACTTTTATAGTGGTAGTTGAACTGTTCAGTATTTAAGCCGGAAACAGAATTCTTCTGGCAGGAAATATCACTAGCATGGATTTTAAGCTTCCATGCTTTCGACTAAAGTTTTAAAATTTGACAGTCGGTATTGAGATCAATCAAGGAAAACATATTTTTTCCACACACAAATCTATGGAACTGTGTCATACAATTTGTATGTTAGTCCTATTCATGCTACTCATGTTATTTACAAGCTCCTCGGTAAACACATTTCCTTCAAAATATGACCTTGACAAATAGTGTTACGACAGTCCTGTGTCACTGAGTATTGTTATATTGGTTTAACAAGGAAATTGTCCAAGCCCACATTATTAATGAAAGGTACAAGTAATAACAAGTACATGTAGATCAGGCACGGATGCAGGGGAGGGGTGGGGGGGGGTTTAATCAGAAATCCCCCCCCCCCTGTAAAAAGGAAAAGAAATACAATTATAATGGAATGAACGACTCATCAAAGGACTGGCTTTAACCCACACCTTATCCCCCCCCCCCACCCCAACTGAAAGAAATTTTGGCCAAGTGAGACCTAAAAACAAAATTCGCTGTAAAATTATGTTCGGGCAGGACTGTCCTAGTAAAAATGTTGGTGTATAACAAAAAAATGAAATTCAATTTTGTCCCCTTCCATTGAAATTTTGGATCTAATAGGAGCTTCAAGAAAAGCATGTATCATTGCTCCTGCAAGAAGATACCAATAGCCACAATGGAAAACGCATCACTCTGAGTACCTCTTGTGGAAAAAGCGAATGTTATACATTATGTTACGTCCATGACTGTTGGAAATAAAAACCCCAAATTTCACCACCATCCATGTTTTCAGGCCTTCACAGTTATTGATTTACAATTGATGTTGAATATCTCTGTATTTCTGTATGAAGACTTGATTCCAGTGATATTTAAAAGAGTTTACTTTTTCTTTATTATTATTTTCATTTCATTGCTAAAAATGGCTTGTGCAAAGGTTAGATAATTCTACTGCAATAAAACTATAGAAAAGTTTCACTTTAACTGTACAATGTTGAAGGTGTTTTGTATAGTTGCAAATTTCCCTGATATTTCTCAATTTTAGATATACTTATGAAAGTAGACAACAATCCTATGAAAGGTTCCTCTGAGATATCTGCACTTTCAAGAAAATATAGTCCTCTCCCATTATATGAGCATAGATACAACATTTTGTTCGAATAATGCAATTCTCCAGCCCCAGCATTCATAATTTATAAAACTGTTTTTTTTTCCAGCATC
>CALNVZ010003425.1:11147515-11162334 GCA_940671915.1 Paracentrotus lividus
AAGTTTTAAAATTGAAGTCGTATGAGATCATCAAGGAAAACATTTTTTTCCTCACCAAATCTACAAATTCACAGTACCCATGTTTTCAGGCCTTGGCAGTTATGATTACAATTGATGTTGCATTATCTTGCTTAGAAATAGATTACATTCTGCATGAAGACTTGATTCCGGTGATAATTAAAAGAGTTTACTTTTTCTTTGTTATTATTATCATTTCATTGCTGAAAATGGCTTGTGCAAAGGTTAGAGAATTCTACTGCAATAAACTATAGAGAAAAGCCTTAAAATGTTTGCTTCGTTAGTTTATTTTAAATGCAATTAAATTTTCTTTATTTTTTTAAAAATCTTACTTCGGGAGTATCTGAAAATAATGTGTAGCTAAGTTGATTGAAAAGTGATTGTCCATTTCATGTTTTAAACATATCTTTTTTTATGCCGAGTCCGCCGCTCAAGATTTTGCTGGAGTTATCATCTTCTTAGTTTGTCCGACTTTTTTTGCTGCTTCGCCCTTATTTTTAGATCATAGGTTAAAGGTCGCAAAAGTCAAGTAATAAAATTGCAGGCATTGGCCTTAATATCGCGATATCTCAACAACTTGATGTATAAACTTCAAACTTGATGGTGGTGTGTATCATCTTAGGAAGATGGTCTTATTAGATTGTAAAGTATATATATAGGTTAATGATTAACGATCACATTTGTCAAATTCCAAGCATGAACCATGTTAAATATTGCGAGATTTCAAGAACTATATACTTGAGGTGTGAACTCCAAACAGTTTGTATAGAAGACGATCTGATCAGATTTTGAAGAACACTTAAGTCAAAGGTGAAGGGTCAAATCAATTTTAGGAATAGAGTTGCATGTAGATTTATTCAACCCCCACGGTTTCATTACATTTATCCGTATTCAAAATTTCAGATTGATTATTTATTGAACGAAAAATGTGCCTGTAAATCAAATGAATTATATATCAAATTCAAGACAAGACCATATAGCCTCTGGTTTAATCAACTTTACAAATCATGTTCATTCATGCTTAAACGGATATAAAGGATTAAGCAAGTTAATGTCATTTTCATACCTTTCTGTGATTACTGAAACATAATTCTTAATGCTTCGATGATCACTACTTGATCATTCTAATTATTGACAAATGAAATGATATTCTTTCATTTACACAGTTATGGATAATTCGATGGATTTTGAAAATTTTAAGAGGAACTGAAATTGAATCTTCTGTACAACGCCTGTACAAATTTTCGCTTAATTGTATAAGTCTATTAAATTAAAAAAGTTTCTAAAATTAATAACGCTGATTAAAATATTATGAATCATATATCAAATTAAAGTATATTAAGTCCGTAATTAAAAACCTGAATGACCGAGTCAGAATAAATGAGGCATTACAAGTTATTCTTCAGTAATCACAGGAAGGTACGAAAATGTCATTCATTTGCTCGATCAGCCAAAAAATTTTCACTTTATTTGTTAAGCAACTGTTTTCCCCATAACTTTACCCTACTTTGACGGCAATGTGCTATTGCATAGATAAAAATATTGCAAAATCAGCATCCCATCTATAAATACAAAAAACAAACATTTTAGGTAGGTTTTCAGTATAGAAAGAAGATATTCATAAATGTTGAAATTCATGTAAAATATCACTTTTCTTTTGATATGTCATTACAATTTCTCATTATATGAAATGCATAGTTATGTAGCGATCATTTATTTTTTGCAACATTGAGAAATTCATAACTTTCTTATTATTAGTCCGATTTTCTTCAAACTTTTTTTTATTTGTTTTTTTTCATTAATTTGCTTTTTACAAAAACAACTTATGTGGGGTCCGGACTTCCCTTTAAGGGGGCGCACAATCGACTATAAAACTTAGGAGGCGCCAAATTGACCGGAAGCTAAGGGGGCGCCAAAGTGACCTTAATCTTAGATTTAGGGGGCGCCAAATCGACATTAAACTAAGGGGGTCCCAAATTGACCTGAAACTTATTGGGGCGCCAAATTGACCTTAAACTAAGGGGCACGGGCTTATACACGCATTAATTTCTTTTGTTATGGGGGGGGGGTATGATTTATTCATTATCCACCCACTAACAATAAAAAAGTGCGTCCCGCTCTACGTCAGTGCTAAGGGGGCCCAAAGTTGACTTTAAACTTAGCGGTGCCTTAGTGATCTTTGACATTTTATTCTAAAGTAATTAACCAGAGCTAAAAAAAAGAGAAAAAAGAGAAAAGTTATTCAAAATGTTTCATTCTTCACAACTAAACAGAAAAGAAACGTTTAAAGTGATCTAAAGCTCAACAAAATGAAAATGTTATTTTAAACGTTTTATTCTGAAGGGACGGATCTAGAGCTTGAAAAAAAAAAGAAAGAAAGAGAAAAGAAATCACTATTTTAAATGTTTAATTCGCAAGTAACCGATAACGATTTGCCAAATTGCATACCAAAGCGAACAAACTTAACAGGAATTTGAATGTTGAATTTGACGCTCGGCTCTCGAAACATTTTGGGAATTTGAATGAACTGATTATCAAATGGAGTGATGAACTTCCGAAACTGAAATCCTATTTCAAATTATAAGGGGACGCGTTCCCTGCGCCTCCACCTGTATCCACCCCTGGAGACACACGCCTGTTGATCCCAATGGATACGCCGCTGAACCTTTCTCTGAGGTTGCCGTCTGTTCACACCCCCATTCTCAAGATCCGCCCCGTTCGTGTAGATTTATTTCCTCATTGTACCGAAAATGAAACTTAAACATAATGATGACAGAACAAATTACACATCAATAAAAATGCAGGAAGCCCAATTTTATTTTAGATGTATTATAGTCAATTTAATTCAATAATTGTCTTTATCCAAAGAATAATGCATGCTAATGTCGTTTTGTCAAACAAAACAAGGTAACCTTCTCTGATAACACAGTTTGGCTGTTAAAGCATGCACTACTGTTTGATGCAAATTGCAAAAAAAAAAAAGGCTCAAGTTAAATGTTGAATGTTTTATGCGTGCAGGAGATTCGTATTACATTGTATTGTATTGTATTATAGGCTTTTTATTTATTCATGGTAAAAACAAAAATAACAATAAGACCAACAGATTGCTATAAAGACAGAGAGTGTGTGTAAGTACAAATGTACAAGTGTAATTACAAGCAATATTACTGATAAATGAACCAACGGAAATTCCAATCAAATATCATGTTTTTTTAAACAAATGATTTTTTTTATTTAGCAAAATGTGCTGTCGTTTCTGTTTAAAACCCGCAAGCATCATGTCTTCTTTATAATCAATTGAAAATAATATTTCATTTCATCAACAGATTATTTACATATCATATAGAACAGTTACAATACATGTATTCCATCTGTCAATGTGAAATTGAGGCAAAAACCTGGAAAGCTTTGGTTGAATTCGGAAGCTATGTACATGGACAATAAATAGCAATACAGTGTACCAATGTCATATTATCATTATACAGCCTATACACTAGGGTGATCCTTATGGCGGCAACAGGCCCTAAGGTTTTAAGGCTATAGTTCTAGGTTTGCCCTGATACGTAATGTGTCAACCAAAATTATTCAGACGTTTTTGTTCTTTTCTCTCTCCCTCTTCTTTGTTATCACAGCATAAAAATCTGATTCTTTGACGGGGTTTGAAACTGATGTTGAATTGGCTTGGTTACTTGATCTTTTGTTGATGATTGGCATTTAGCAACTTTCTTGAACTCCATTGTCTCATCGGCCTCCAATGTAAAATAAAATGGCATCTCGGCTGACTCTGACTGTTCCTTTGCGCTTCCCTTTGCTGGGATGTCATCAACTGGCGTTTCGTAGATATGACTGGGACAAGCTGTGTCACTAAAAGCAGAGGAAGCATTATCAGTCATGTCAGTGTGACAGATGGAATGCCTAGCATCTGCACAAGATTGTACATCGAACGCTTGCTCTTCGATTGTGTGATATACTGAGTGTGACGTGTGATATACTGAGTGTGACGATGGAATGCCATCATCTGTATTCTCATCTTGTACAGTAAAGATATTAGAGTCATGAGTCACAGGTTCACGGGGTCTACCAGTTTCTAGATCTTTAAGATGTTTCTGGACTGGGCCACAACTGTACCCTGTTCTTCCATCATTTGTTATGATAGCAGACGGACTACTAGGTGCACTGGCCTTATGTTTTGGTAGAATTCCCGGTCCATTCCCAGTCCTCCTTTCCCGACTGTCTTGTATATCCGAATACTCATGACGCACTGGTGTGACGACTGCAGCTGCTAAATCTGTTGAAAGAGGCAATTTGAAATCAGTCTCGTGCCATAATTTTGGGTCGTCGCATTGTCCAGGAGACCTAGGAATAGGTGATAAAGGGTAGTCGGTTGCGGAAGCCTTTCTCATTCGGGATATGAGTGAAGACCCATTGCAAGAGTGCTGACATGGCGTCTTTGCTAGCAAGGGAATTGGATATTGCGTGTCATCTGTGGTCATAGGCTCTGACACTGAAATTGTCTCTGCCTTCTGACCGCCGGTAGATGTTAACCGTGATGGGTTCAAATGTGTAGGTTTCGGGATGGTAGCAGAGGAGGAAATAGACAATAGTGACATTTGTTCTTCTTGGACATTATAAGTATGAGAAGGAATAGGTGATGACGTCAGAAGGGGAGTCATCGGAGGAGACTGATCAGTAGGCCTATGGGATGACGAGGACATGGCCTTTATTTCGTGTATCTCGACTTGGTTTTTTATTTGAGTTAGAAAAGTGGTTTTATCGGGTGACGGAATAAGAGGGAGAGACTGTGACGTAACGGACGGTTTTCGGTGCGTTTGTACAACCGATGCCGATGGCATTGTATTTGATTCATCTGGTGTCGACCCTTTCTCACCACCAACGTGTGGATTTCGACTAATTGGTCGTCTAATTCGACAAGGTATCTTTGAACTACTGCTTTGGTCCGACAAATCCACTATCCACCATGTGCGCCTTAAACACAAAAGTATAAAAACATGATTGTGATGACTAGCTTCGAAGAGTTTAAGAAGGAGTTGGAGTTAAATGTCTCAAAGTACGGTATTTAGCAGGTCACCATTTGTAGCACTGGTAATAATTTGAATGATCAGGCGGGGCTATAGTTCCTGACAAAATCTTCAGAAGAGCCTTGAGTAAAATGGAGTTCCATTTACAAGTATTGCACACGTTACAACAACGCCGTCATCTTCTGGTCGAACGTTTGATATCTTCAACGTTGATGATGTGGTACTATTATTCGGGAGGTTCAATATGATGAGAATCCTCCAGTCATATTCCAACTGTCTGTCATGTCCTTTCATAAAACTGCAATTAAAGCTTGCATTACTTCCTAATCTAACTTGGTTCACGATAGGTGTAACACTGATAGAATTGCTGAGCGTAAGTTGTAACTACACAGGGTGACGAGTAATTGTGACTGATGCACGCGATATTCAGATACAGATCGTCTTCGCTTATTTCTATACGCGTTTATTATTTTATCTGTCAGGGTTATGTTAGGACTGATTCAGAATACCGTTAATTTTGAAATAATGAGTCCTACACGCTGCTTCTCATTTATACATGTCGGTGTGTGTACTTATGCAGATGAAATCATAGATTTCGTTTTGTGACGAACGAATATGTTTGCATATACATCGTGCATGATGTAGGTATTGATGAATGTTCAGAAGCATGGACACTTATCGGAATTCTTCTCTTCCTTTCAGGTCCACGCCAGTTTCAGAAGGTCCCCGGGTAACTACACTTGTACGTAAAATTACCAGGTTTCGTAGATCTCATGTATAGTTCGTATTCTAGCAGATAGAGTAATTACAACGTATGACTGATGGTGATACAGAGAGGTATTTTGCCCGCGAATTATATCATCTTTACGATAACCTGATCAGCTTCGGTTTAATGTTTTGGAGCACATATCTTCATACATATATAACCATTCTATCTCTGTCACTTTCGTCCCAAATGGCGATGGCTCAAAACATCTCAATTCGACCAACTCTCCCACTGATGCATTAATAGTTTCAAACTTTCCGACACCATCCGATGTGGTAGAAGAAACCATGATAAAAATCACCAACAAACCTGTTATCCACATCATGCAGATGTTAACAATATCTTCACTTAAACAAGTTCACCTTTGAAGTGGTATAGATATCAAAACTGTCCGTCAAAACAATCGATATACAGGAGTAGCCTGTATATTAAATTTACCGAGTTATGTTACCTTTGGCAAGGTTAATAGCCTTCCTAAAGAAATATTGTGTACAAGGTATTTCGAAACGGAATGTCACATGTCAATGCTATGTCGCTCGAAAATGGTCCATGCCCCACGCTATCTAAAGACAGGATAATCAAACCTGACATTTGTTTCTTCTTCTTGTAACTTCACTTTATGAAGACATCGAAACTAATGACATGACTTAACTAACAATGCACTGAAACTGCATTGTGATAAACGACGTATTAATGAGGCATGCCTGATACAGAGAGAGAGAAGGGGGGGGATTTATCCGTATTACAAAATTTCAGATTGATCTATTTATTGAACGAAAAAATGTGCCTGTAAATCAAATGTAATTATAATATCAACATTCAGACAAGACCATATAGCCTGCGGTTTTAATCAACTTTAGCAAAATCAATGTTCATGTTCATGGGCTTAAACGATTATAAAGGATTAAGCAGTTAATGTCCATTTTCATACCTTTCTGTGATTACTGAAACATGAATTCTTAATGCTTCGATGATCACTACTTGGATCATTCATAATTATTGACAAAATGAAATGAATTCTGTTCATTTACACAGTTATGGATAATATCAGATGGATTTTTGAATTTTATGAGGAACTGAAATTGAATCTTCTGTACAACGCTTGGTACAAATTTTTCGCTACATTCGTATAAGTCTATTAAATTAAAAAAAAGGTTTCTAAAATTAATAACGCTGAATTAAAAATTATGAATTCAATATATCAAATTAAAGTAAATTAAGTCCGTAATTAAAAAACCTGAATGACCGAGTCAGAAGATAAATGAGGCATTTCAAGTTAATTCTTCAGTAATCAAGAAGGGACGAAAAATGTCATTTGTTTTGCTCTGATCAGCCAAAAAATTTTTCAACTTTATTTTGTTAAGCAAAACTGTTTCCCCATAACTTTACCCTACTTTGACGGCATTGTATAATTGCATAGATATAAAATATTGCAAAATCAGCATCCCATCTAATAAATACAAAAAACATACATTTTAGGTAGGTTTCTAGTATAGAAAGAAAGATTATTTCATAATAATGTTGAAATTCATTTTGTAATTCACTTTTCTTTTGATAATGTCATTACAATTTCTTCATTATTAGTAATGCATAAGTTATGTGGCGATCAATTTATTTTTTGCAACATTGAGAAATCATAAACTTTCTTATTATTAGTCGGATTTTCTTCAAATTTTTTATTTTGTTTTTATTTCATTAATTGCTTTACTAAAACAACTTATGTGGGGTTCCGGACTTCCCTTAAGGGGGCGCACAATCGGACTAAATAAAATCTTTAGGAGGCGCCAATGGACGAAGCTTTAAGGGGTGCGCCAAAGTGACCTTAATCTTAAGATTTGGGGCGCCAAATCGACATTTAAACTAGGGGTCCCAAATATGACCTGAAACTACTATTGGGTGCGCCAAATTGACCCTTAAACTAAGGGCGCACGGGCTTATACACGCATTAATTTTTTTGTTAGGGGGGGGGGTATATGATTTAATTCATTATCCACCCACTAAACAATAAAAAAGTGCGTCCCGCTCTAACGTCAGTGCTAAAGGGGTCCCAAAGTGACTTTAAACTTAGCGGTGGCCTAGTGATTCTTTGACATTTTATTCTAAAGTAATTAACCAGAGCTAAAAAAAAGAGAAAAAAGAGAAAAGTTATTTCCAAAATGTTTCATTCTTCACAACTAAACGAAAAAAACGTTTTAAGTGATTCTAAGCCAACAAAATTGAAAATGTTATTTTAAACGTTTATCTGAAGCGGACGGATCTAGAGCTTGAAAAAAATAAAGAAAGAAAGGAGAAAAGAAATCACTATTTTAAATGTTTAATTTGCGCAAGATAACCGATAACAGATTTGCCAAATGCTACCAAAGCGGAACAAACTTAACAGAATTTGAATGTTGAATTTGACGCTCGGCTCTCGAAACCATTTTGGGAATTTAGAAATGAACTGATTACTAAATGCGAGGATTTGAACTTCCCGAAACTGAAATCCTTATTTCGAAATTACTAAAGGGGACGCGTTCCCTGCGCCTCCACCTGTATCCACCCCTGGAGACTACACGCCTGTTGATCCCAATGGATACGCCGCTGAACCTTTTCTGAGGTTGCCGTCTGTTCACACCCCCATTCTCAAGATCCGCCCCGTTCGTTGTAATATTATCCTCATTGTACCGAAAATGGAAACTTTAACATAATGATGAACAGAACAAATTCACATCAAGTAAAAATGTCAGGGAAGAGCACCAATTTTATTTTAGATGTATTATAGTTCAATTAAATTCAATAGATTGTCTTTATCCAAGAATAATTTCAATGCTAATGTCGTTTTGTCAAACAAACAGGTAACCTTCTCTGATAACACAGTTTTGGCTGTTTAAAGGCATGCACTACAGTTGATGCAAATTGCAAAAAAAAAAGGCTCAAGTTTTAAATGTTGAATGTTTTAGCGTTGCAGGAGATTCGTATTACATTGTATGTATTGGTATTATTAGCTTTTTATTTTATTCATTGGTAAACAAACAAAAATAACATAAGACCAACAGATTGCTATAAAGACAGAGAGTGTGTGTAAGTACAGAATTGACAAGTGTAATTACAAAGCAATTTTACTGATAATGAACACACGGGAAATTCCAATCAAATATCAATGTTTTTTAAACAAATGATTTTTTTATTTTAGCAAAATGTGCTGTCCGTTGTCTGTTTAAAACCCGCAAGCATTCATGTCTTCTTTTATAATCAATTGAAAATAATAATTTCATTTCATCAACAGATTATTACATATCATATAGAACAGTTACAATTACTGTATTCCATCTGGTCAATGGTGAAATTGAGGCAAAAACCTTGGAAAGCTTTGGTTGAATTCGGAAGCTAATGTACGACATAAATAGCAATACCAGTGTACCAATGTCATAATACATTATATCAGCCTATACACTAGGTGTGATCCTTATGCGGCAAACAGGCCCTAAGGTTTAAGGCTATAGTTCTAAGGTCTGCCCTGATACTAATGTGTTCAACCAAATATTCAGACTGTTTTCTGTTCTTTTCTCCTCCCCTCTTTTGTTATCACAGCATAAAAACTGATTCTTTGAACGGGGTTTGAAACTGATTGTTGATTGGCTTGGTACTTGATCTTTTTTGATGATTGGCATTTAGCAACTTCTTTGAACTCCATTGTCTCATCGGCCTCCAATGTAAATAAAATGGCACTCGCTGACCTGACTGTACCTTTGCGCTTCCTTGCTGGGGATGTCATCTAACTGGCGTTTCGTTAGAATATGATGTTTGGACAAGCTGTGTCACTAAAAGGCAGAGAAGCATTATCATCATGTCAGATGTGACAATGAATTGCTAGCATCTGCACAAGTAATTGTAACATCGAACGCTGCTTTCGATTGTGTTGATTATACTGAGGTAGACGTGTGATATACTGATGTACGATGGAATGCCATCATCTGTATTCTTACTTGTACAGTAAAGATATTAGAAGTCATTGAGTCCACAGGTTCACGGGGTCTACCAGTTTCTAGATCTTTAAGATGTTTCTGGACTGGGCCACAACTGTACCCTGTTCTTTCCATCATTTGTTATGATACCAGACGGACTACTAGGTCCACTGGCCTTATGTTTTGGTAGAATTCCCGGTCCATCCCAGCCTCCTTTCCCGACTGTCTTGTATATCCGAATACTCATGACGCACTGGTTGTGACGTCTGCAGCTGCTAAATCTGTTGAAAGAGGCAATTTGAAATCAGTCTCGTGCCATAATTTTTGGTCGTCGCATTGTCCAGGGAGACTAGGAATAGGTGATAAAGGGTAGTCGGTTGCGGAAGCCTTTCTCATTCGGGATATGAGTGAAGACCCATTGCAAGAGTGCTGACATGGCGTCTTTGCTAAGCAAGGGAATGGATATTGCGTGTCATCTGTGGTCATATGGCTCTGACACTGAAAATTGTCTCTGCCTTCTGACCGCCGGTAGATGTTAACCGTGATGGTTCAAATGTGTAGGTTTCGGGATGGTAGCAGAGGAGGAAATAGACAATAGTAACATTTTGTTTCTTCTTGGACATTTATAAGTATGAGAAGGAATAGGTGATGACGTCAGAAGGGAGTCATCGGAGGAGACTGATCAGTAGGCCAATGGGATGACGAGGACATGGCCTTTATTTCGTGTATCTCGACTTGGTTTTTTATTTGAGTTAGAAAAGTGGTTTTATCGCGGTGACGGAATAAGAGGGAGAGACTGTGACGTAACGGACGGTTTTCGGTTCGTTTGTACAACCGATGCGCATGCATTGCTATTTGATTCATCTGGTGTCGACCCTTTCTCCACCACCAACGTGTGGATTTCGACTAATTGGTCGTCTAATTCACAAGGTATCTTTGATCTGGCTTGGACAATCACAACCACACATAGTGCGCATATAAAAAGTATAACAAACATGATTGTGATGACTAGCTTCGAAGAGTTTAAAGAGGGAGTTGGAGTTAAATGTCTCAAAGGTACGGTATTTAGCAGGTCACCATTTGTAGCACTGGTTAATTTGAATGATACAGGCGGAGGCTATAGTTCCGTGACAAAATCTTCAGAAGAGCCTCTGAGGTAAAATGGAGTTCCATTTACAAGATTGCACACGTTACAACAACGCCGTCATCTTTTGGTCGAACGTTTGATATCTTCAACGTTGATGATGTGGTACCTATTATTCGGGAGCAGCTTCAATATGATGAGAAATCCTCCAGTCATATTCCAACTGTCTGTCATGTCCTTCATAAAACTGCAATTAAAGCTTGCATTACTTCCTAATCTAACTTGGTTTCACGATAGGTGTAACACTGATGTAGAATTGCTGAGCGAACGTTGTCAACTAACAGAGGTGACGAGTAATTGTGACTGATGCAGCGATATTCAGATACAGAATCGTCTTCGCTTATATCTATACGCGTTACTATTTTATTGGTCAGGGTAATGTTAGGACTGATTCGAATACCGTTATCATTTTGAATAATGAGTCCATACGCGTTTGCTTCTTCATTTATACATGTCAGCTGTGTGTAACTTATGCAGATGAAATCATAGATTTCTTTTGTGACGAACGAATATGTTTGGCAATACAACTGTGCATGATGTAGGTATTGATGAATGTCAGAAGCATGGACACTTATCGGGAATTCTTCTCTTCCTTTCAGGTCCACGCCAGTTTCAGAGCTCCCCGGGTAACTACACTTGTACGTAAAATTACCAGGTTCTGTAGATCTCTTCTAGTTGTAACTTAAGAGATAGAGGGCGCTACCATTCTACTCAAAGCGAAACGCTCCATTTACTTTTTCTGTTTTTGGACAGTTTTTCACTTTATTTTCTTTATTGTGGCGAGCAACTACCCTTTCAAAGAAATGATCAATTTGATTGAGTACGCTCACAGTCTGAATTTTTCAGAAATAGGGATAACTTATTGCAAAGGGAAAAAAAGTCCTGTCACTTGAATCAATTCGAAAGCCTGGTCAGAACATATTCCTGTACAATATGGCCAATTTTGAGCCCGAACAGCTCATGCGCTTCAAAGTCTTGCTCCTCAATGACGCATAATTATATTACACTTTAATGATCACACGGTTTTTAAAAGGTTGAATTCTCAGCTTTCCATTAATGGTATATTTATTTCAATTGGTTAAAAAAAGTCCTGTCACTTTGAACTATTATAAGAGATTTTTTTCTCATTGGTCAATGTTTACGCAATTCACATGCATATCGCATAGAAAATAATGCGAACGGCGTCTTGGCGAGATCTCTTGGTTTGGAGCATCAATCTATGTAAAATACAGGTTCTGATTACAACTTCAGCACAATCATGATATAGGCTTTCCAAAATGTCTTTTCCTCCATCTGGTCTGAAGCATCTACTATTAAAACCATGAGAAAATTCATAAAATTTCTTTCACCTCAACGCAGTATTTGCTCCATCACCGGACGGGCGATACATTCGAATGCAGGGAAGTCTTCTTACGCCGAGTTTTTGTTATTGCAGCCAGCTGTATAGATTTCTGCGCTTCTCAGCCGTATTTCCAACGTCACTTTGTTGCGTCTGGCCTCTTAGATAATGGGACGCGCCTTGTTTAATTACGATTTAATGCCACACATTGGTATACGTTAACTTTACATTTTACATAGAGTAGAATTGATATGTTTCCTCTGCACAAGAGTCATTAACAAGTAAATGATGGCTGTATGAGAGGTACTCCCACATATGTCCACATTTAGCAACCGTCACTGGCTTTAATGTTTTGGAGCACATATCTTCATACATATATAAACCATTCTATCTCTGTCACTTTCGTCCCAAATGGCGATGGCTCAAAACATCTCAATTCGACCACTCTCCCACTGATGCATTAATAGTTTCAAACTTTCCGACACCATCCGATGTGGTAGAAGAAACCATGATAAAAATCACCAACAAACCTGTTATCCACATCATGCAGATGTTAACAATATCTTCACTTAAACAAGTTCACCTTTGAAGTGGTATAGATATCAAAACTGTCCGTCAAAACAATCGATATACAGGAGTAGCCTGTATATTAAATTTACCGAGTTATGTTACCTTTGGCAAGGTTAATAGCCTTCCTAAAGAAATTTTGTGTACAAGGTATTTCGAAACGGAATGTCACATGTCATGCTATTGTCGCTCGAAAATGGTCCATGCCCACGCTATCTAAAGACAGGATAATCAAACCTGACATTTGTTTCTTCTTCTTGTAACTTCACTTTATGAAGACATCGAAACTAATGACATGACTTAACTAACAATGCACTGAAACTGCATTGTGATAAAACCGACGTATTAATGAGGCATGCCTGATACAGAGAGAGAGAAGGGGGGGGGTGTTGACAGGAGAAAGGGGTGACAGGAGAAGGGATCGCAATTGACAGCCTCTCAAAGGACGAAATAACCACGTTTCTTCATCTTGCCAGTTGTCAATTAGACCAATTAAGAATTATACCGACTGAGAATAAGACCATGTATGTATAGACCAAGGGAAACTAGACCAATTGTTATTAGACCATGTGGAGTTAGACAAATATGGAATCAGTGGGGTGTAACACAAAGAATTACGATTGATAAAAAGTTACGACTGATTTTTTTCTTGGTAACCTCATTTGAAAACCAGGTACAGTCATGGATTAGGATTTGGATATGATTAAGAGAAGGTTAGGGCTACGGTTAGGATTAAGATGATCAACTTTGGAGCATCCTGTCCATGATGAGGCTACCGAGAAAAAATCAGTCGTAACTTTTAATCAATCGTAAGTCTTTGTGTTACACCGCCCAGATTTTTAATTTGAGTTTTTATGGGATTCAACGAGTAAGTTGCAATAAAGTAGCCATGTACTTTCTTTTTTTCGTATGCTAGGAAAGGAAGAGGCACGACCAATATTTGATAATACATAATCGTACAATTTCCCTTAAATTATATTCAATAAATAACTTCCAAATGACAATTCAGCATCGAAAGATAAATTGTGAATTATATTCGATACCATCACGCCAGGTAAAACACTCAAGGGGGCTGTCATCATAATCATTCAACATTTGACTGTAAACTCTAATCTTCGGCTTCACAAATCGATTCTATTACTTCAAGCCACATCAAATCTTAATGATGAGGGTAATGTAGTCTTTCTATGTTCATTTGGTCCCGTATTGTTTTTTTTTTTTTCTTTTTTTTTATTTGGCGTGAAATGATACAGGAATATATATCTATGACAATTTCTCAATTTGGTATCTCTCACATATCTTTACTCAGGCGGTATATAACTCCACCTGTTGGCTTTAATGAATATACCACATGATGATATAGGATCATACGTAATAAATTAGTTTTATTGTCCTGGAATATGATTTTACGAACCGTCATACACATCGTCGAGTCCCACAGACCAGCTTTTGATATAATTGGCGTCAAAAATTTTGGATGTTCTTCTGACGCTCATAACTTGGCGCTAATAAGTAAACCACAGCAATTATGTAAATCAATGTTCAGCATAAATTTTGATAATTCTACAATGTGAAAAAAAAAAATTATTTGCAATTGGAGGTTGATTTTAGATATTTAGAATAAAGACCCAAAATCTGAAATTAAACGCGTGCTCCATTCAATTTATAGGTTTTCAAAAGAGAAGACATATATTTCACTTTATTGAAATTGTTATAAAACGATCGTTGAAAACTCTTTATGACTTCAATGATTTTAATTTTAGATTTGATGGGATTCAACGAGTAGTTTTACTACAAAGTTGTAACTCTCTTTCTTCTTTTTCTGGGGAAGAAAGAACCAAGACCAATTTGATAATATCAATATTGATAATAAAGTCATACCCTTGCAAAGCACTTTTAAACTTAATAAAATCGTAACAATGAGAGTTCAAAATGACAATTCAGCATCGACAGATTAGTTGTGATTTTGTATCGATACCAACACGCGATGTAAGAATAATTG
>CALNVZ010003425.1:11191650-11204408 GCA_940671915.1 Paracentrotus lividus
ATGATTGTGTGAGTACTATTTTTGAATTTCTTATGTTTCAGTTCACAGATAGCGTTATTTTTTTCACATACAGTCTGTGTAAAAAAAAATAGTACAGTCGGAAAAAAAAAATTATTTAGGTGTGAAATGTTTTCAAATAATGTGTGTATGTGGTACCAAAATAAAGCCAAAAGATTTTCCTTGCTGATGCGCTTTGTTCGGTATAATTTTCTTTCGTAAAACAAAAGTTATGCTAAATTTTGTGCGACGAGGAACAAATCGAAATTGAGCAATTCATGGCCATTATGCGAAACTTATACACAAAGGCATGGGACGGCGTGCGAAAAATGGATTTGTCTTGATTGTAGAAAACTAGTCATATTTCGAAAACTACAACACCAAATGTGATGAAAAAAATTGCAGCTGAAAGTCTGATCTTCCTGCTTTATGAAAATACCAAACAATGGCAGGGTGTGATTGATCTTCATATTATAAAAAAAAATGTTTTCCACTTGTACCTTTTTATTTGACACAGACTGTAGATTAATGCTATAATCACCAACGCGAAAAATTATGTCTTGCTAAATCAATTTATAAATTATGTGAATTTTACAGCGATAACAAAAATCACATTAAATTATGAAAATTGAATTTTTATGCTAATAATAAATATAGATGCCACTTTTCTTTTAGATTTCTTGTATCTGAAAGAAAAGAGATAATTGCGTTGGACACGGTTGGGATTCTGAAGTGGCTCTCAAGAAGATAGCTTTATAGGCAGAAAATGCAAAACAGGTAGCGCCTCACAAAATAATGATGATCAAGCGATTGGCGGCGGACCCCTGGGCCCTGCCCCCATTATTTAATGAATAATGTAACTGATTGTAACTCCTGTATTTATTCCTGTCTTCTGTTTTATTCATCATCATAATTTTTTTTTGCTCGAATTTTGTGACATAAATACATGTTTTAATCGTTATCTTTAAAATGTGCTCCTAAATTTCAGTTTGACGTCATCTGACAAGTGGTAACCAATTAGCTAGCCGTCATAGCTAGTCGGTCAAACAGAAGCAAGAACATCGCGGCAGAAAATCCGCGACGGCTAGCTTTTACACCACTGACCGACTAGCTGTAAGCTAGTCCTGCTCAAAAGCTCGTCGTCTGGGCTCACTCGTAGCTTATGCATCCGTCAAAGCTAGTCGGTCACGGACGGATAGCTTTTAAAATAGGTCGCGTAACGACCTGCTTTAAAGATAGTCTGTCATGACGGGTATCACTTGACGGATAGCCAATCAAGCGTAGTCCGTAAGACGGAGAGCTTTTTAAAGCTAGTCCGTATAAACGTGTGTTGAAGAAAGCTAGTCCGTCGGACCGACTAGCTTTAAGCTAGTCAGTATCGGGATCACTACGACTAGCTTTAAAGCTAGTCAGTTCTACCCGTTTAGGTTTTCAGGATTGGGACTGTACTCATCATTTTGCTCAATTTGAAATATTCAAATATTCAATGAGACAATGAGACAATGCAAAGAACTTTTTACGAAAAAATTCAATACCTAAAAATGCATCTTGTTAGTTTTTCATTCGATTTTTGTTAAATGAAATTTCTCTGTGATTTTGTTTGTTAAATTTCTTTACTTAAAAAAATTTTAATTTCAGCCCGCGAACTCCTCCTTTAAGATTTTGTTCTTACGCGACACACAATCGGTTATTTCCCTTCCCGTCATTTCCTGGTGAAATTTCGGTGTGATATAAACACATTTAAAAGATGTGAGGTACTGAAATTTGTTTGTGTCTGTACCATATCTCCTCAGTCGCATTGGATTAGTACCGGAAAGTTTGAACTGTTAATGTTAATGAGAACTTAGTTGATTAGATGTTTGATGCCATCCCATTTGAGACTTGGATATATCAGAATGGGTGTATTTGTATCAAGCACTTGCTCAATATCTCCAATGGAATGGCGTTGCAGATGCTGAAGACGTCTGTGGATCTTTAACAACATCATTTATTAGGCATGAATCTGCATGATGCATCCGCGTACATGAGATCTACAGAACCAGGGAATTTCACGTACAGTGTGTGGTAATATTTGAAGAGTATTGGGAAGTGACCCAATACGTTACATTCAGGATTTCCATTAATACATTCCCATGTGTTGCAAAGTATCTGTCTTCGACACAAAATCTGGTCCTTGATTTTATCTGTAGAAGTTATCATAATCGGTCGTGTTTCAATAAAGATGGAAGTAACACTGAACTTTACATCCAAAATGATAAAGGACTTCGGATCACCCAAGACAGTACTTTTGCCAATACAGGGCGTCCCAAAAAGAACTATACACTTTTGAAATGGCTGCCAAATAATTAATATATGATTTTAGGTAATGAAATTTACATGTATGGAAAGCTCATTATCCCAACTTTGATATGACACCAAAAAGTCTGAAAATAAGTCATGCATGAATGAGCAGCATTCACTTTTGTAAAGGGTATGGAAATTAGGGTGCGCAGGAATTGCCCTACCAATATTATTTGTACATGTATGAGGAAAGTCATTTGGAGCTTATGAAATTGAGGATGATCTGCAGAATTACTGATAAATTATGATGAGTTGGGGTTTGCTAAGTGAAATTTGTGGAATTGGGGATTACAATTTCATGCATGAGTGAACAGGAATATGTATTTCCTATTATAGCATTGTAACTTTCCAAGTTGTATTCAGTGGTGTGTTAGTGGTAGTCAGGATGGGGTGCAGAACAGGTGAGATGCAGGGTAAGATTTTTGATCACTTTTGATGATCGTTTTCATGATCTTTTGGATTGTTTGAATCAGTGACATTTCTTTTTTCTTTTCAACAAACAGGTTGTGCCTCGAAAGAGGAGGACATGTTGAGCATTGAACGTATAGACTTTTACTTTAATTTTGCATTATAAGATTTTCCCCCCTCCTTTTTGTTTTGTGACAGGATGGATGAAACAAGTGTAAAATCGAAAATAACAAAATTCAACTGAAAATAAGGACTGACATGTTAATTTCACAAATTTGTGTTAACCCTAACTAGGCCGGGGTATTTTGGGAGTTGATATGGCCGGGGGGGGGGGCCTCCCAGGCCCCCCCCCCTCGAGATCTCGGCAATCGACCGCGCAATCGCGCCGAAAATTGGCACGCATGTCCCCCGGGACCTAATCTACACAGTTGTATAGTTATTTTTTTTATGAAAATTGTTTTTAATTAATTATGCTAATTTATGCATAATTAATATTGGAAATCATACTTTTTGCTCTAACTTCCTAAATACAGCTCCAAATGTGCTCATTTTTGGTGTGAATATTCTTTATAGCCTCGCTATCAATTGTATATGAAAGAAATTCCGGTATCACAATTAATTTCTTATGTATTTTATTGTTTTTTAAATTTCTTATGTATTTCTTTGTTTTTTCGACCTTTTTATTTTCATTGTTTTTTGTATGAAATTTGTTGGGGACAATTCAACAATCATAAAAAACATATTATCAAGTAATTTGAATCAGTAAAAGCAAAAATAATCACTCATTTATGAATTTTAGCTGAAAACACATTTTGTATTGACTTTGTACATGAAATCACGTTTTTGAGCAATTTTGGGTCTGACGCACGTGTACAAAATTATGCGTAACTCGCGAACCGGGTACCCGGACGTCGCAAATTTGGTCTTAAAAGATGCGGGAGACTTGGAGGAAAAAAGTCATGCCACATCGCAGCGAGAGCTTTTCGCGTTGCGAACATACTGCGCGAAACGTCGAGGGGGGGGCCTGGGAGGCCCCCCCCCCGGCCTAGTTAGGGTTAAACTGTCCCATATTCCTTCACAAAAGTCCAAAATTGCTAAAATGACTGGATAGTTGGTTGGTTGATCATTGAGTTGATTGATTTATTGGATTACAGTAAGACATGGTTATTGAAATAACTGTATGAAGATGATGTAATGCTTGATTGATTAGTTGAAACATTTGGAGACTGGTACACTGTTGATTAGATTATTTCCAGCTGGGTGCTGATTGTCTAATTTATGTGACTGATTGATTGATAGATTGATAGATTGTCATCAACCATCCCAATTTGGGTAAATCTGAGTAGACCGGGATGTGGGAAGGTAGTCAGGATATTTGGAGTAGAAACCAATGAATATGAATGGTCAAAAACACACCCATGCAAAAGAGAAAGAGATAGATAGAGAGAGGGGGAGGGAGACAGGGAGAGAAAGAAAGAAGAGAGAGAAAGAGAGGGATGAAGACAAAGAGATAGAGAGAGAGAGAGAAGAAGGGAGAGAAAAGGAAGAGAGAGAAAGAGAGAGAGAGATTAAACACACCACTGAACACTGTAAACATAAATTAGTCATTGGTGCTTATAAATTAGTCAAAACGACTAATTTATATTAGTCCAGTCTCAGTGACTTAATTACCTCAGTCAGGACTAGTTTACGAAAGTCATTTTGACCAGTATAAACAAGACATTTAACAAATGACTTGTTTACATTGGTCAAATGACTAATAAATGACATATAGGCCTGCAAATGACTTATTTATGGTCAGAGGCTAGACGTACGGCGCACGTAACAGTGATTCGCTGTCAAACCACACGGACAAATGCAGACATGGTAAAAACAAAACAACATCGAATGCAACGCCTAAGGATTAGATCCATCTCAGGATATCGTTGAAAATGATTTTAAAGACCAAGGTAAGTTTATGTGATATTCTATTTTTAACGCGAATCCCGAACATGGAAGAAATTTTTATGTTAATTTATTATTCTAGCCCCACATGCTCAAATTCCATGTAAGTTGTATGCTTATATCATGGAATACTAGTAATTTGTAGTTGCAGAACACGCTCTATACTCGGATGGTGTGCTGAATGATTATAATTATATGATGATCTATAATTAGTTTCATTGAATATATTCATGTAAAGAATCAAAGGAAAGAGTTCCTCTTGCGACAGCCACTCAAAAAAAAAAAAAAAAAAAATCGATAACGACACACTTGTGCGCATGCGTCTCTATAATTTATCGGACGTCAACCTTTTGCTATTCAAAATTGATTCAAAAATATAAAAAATCCTCGGTAGTGCGCAAATCGTCTCGTTGGTGTAGTGGTATGAGAGTAAGACTGTGACGCTGGTGACTCGGGTTCGACTCCCGCTATTCCTCTTTAGTCCAGGCTAGGCCCCATAGGAAAAGAGTCAAACCTTGTTTTTTGATATATACAATGTTTTTTGATGATTCTTTGTCAATTCGAGGGTGCTGATTCCGAATCCGATGAGTGCCAGACGCGAAACCTTGAGCATTTTTCACAAATCGCGAAAATTCAAAATGGCGGCCAAAATGGCCGCCAAAATATGAAAATGAGTATTCCAATGGTATTTCTGAGGTTGTTTTGGTGGTTTCTTATCAATTCGAGGGTGCTGATTCCAAATCCGATGAGTGCCAGCCGCGAAACCTCGCGGATTTTACGCAAATCGCTAAAATTCAAAATGGCTGCCAAAATGGCCGCCAAAACTGGAAATCAGGGGCGGAATTCTGGGGAACTCTCTTAACTACTGTCTTATCTTTTGTCTTATCTCTGAGAGATAAGACACCCTTAAGATTGTCCTAAATCGGTATTCTGAAGACTGTCTTTTCTCTGTCTTATCTCTAAAAGTACACGCCCATCTTTTCTCAGACAAACCAATGAAAATCACTCTTAGTTACTCGTTTAAGCCCTCTTAACCAATAGGAAGGCCCGAAGACATGCAGGGGTGTGTCCAAAATACAGTAAATCGCAATGCGTGACTGCGCATATTAGTGCGCTTATTTACGCAAAGTAAAAGAAAAAGACAGAAAAAACTCAGAAGAATTTTTGGAAGAGAAAAAAAGACAGTAAAAACAGAGAGGAAAAATGGCAGTTAACATGGAGGGCTTAACTTCTGACAGTATAAACGAATTTTGTTGAAAATTGTCACATATGATAAGTAAAACTAATGAAACAATGTAATCTAAAAAATATTCTTGTTTGCGTACAATAAAGGGGCAGTTGAACCTGGGTATCATGGTACTAAAACTTTGTAAAAGATAAGACAAAAGATAAGACAGCTAGACCCTGTCATATCTTTTATCTTATCTTTTCTCCGGTTTCGCGTAAAAGTTGGCTTTTGCGCATTTATTAAACAGCGCATTTCTTGTGTGCGCCAATAATTTATGACAATTATTTATGACAAAACGATAAGACAGCTCCCAGAATACCGATTTTGTCTTATCTCTGAGATAAGATAAAATACCGAGATAAGACACTCCCCAGAATTCCGCCCCAGTATTCCAAGGGTATTTCTAGGGTTGTTTTGGTGGTTACTTATCAATTCGAGGATGCTGATTCCAAATTCGATGAGTGCCAGCCGCGAAACCCAACATATTTTACGCTAATCGCTAAAATTCAAAATGGCTGCAAAAAATTCGCGCCCAAACTGGAAATCAGTATTTCAAGGATATTTCCGGGGTTGTTTTGGTGGTTTCTTATCAATTCGAGGGTGCTGATTCCAAATTCGATGAGTGCCACCCGCAAAACCCAACATAATTTACGCAAATCGCTAAAATTCAAAATGGCTGCCAAAATGGACGCCATATTATATATATATATATTTTGCCAATTCGAAGGCGCCGATTCCAAATCTGGTGATTATCAGCCACAAAATCCTACAGGATTTTTGTAAACCGCTAAAATCGTCTGCCTAAAAATGAAAATGTGTATCATTTCAAAGGTTGTTTTGGTGGTTTCTTGTCAATTTGAGGGTGCTGATTCCAAATCCGATGAGTGCCAACCGTGAAACCCCGCTAGAATTCAAAACGGGCGCTAAGTGAAGTGAAACCGCGCATTTTTTTGTTATCTATATAAGTTTGTTTTATAATTTCTTTCAATTGAAAATGCTGATTCAAAATCTGATGATTTAGAGGCACGAAACCCTGAGCATTTTGCGCAAATCGTCAATATTCGCTGCCATCAGCCACATTAAAAAAATTTCTATGTGTATATCCGAGGTTATTTATAAAGCTTCTTGTCAATTTCATGGCTCTGATTCCAAATTTGATGGGTACCTGTCAGGGAAATCTTGATTTTTGTTTTTGTTTTTCTTTACGCAAAGCGGGTGAACACGGCCGACAGTCATGAAAAAGGCTTAGGGCCTATTAAATTCCAAATGAAAGCAAATTCGTGAAAATGCCTATTTCATCGGTATTTCTTACGTTATCTATTGGCTCTTGTCGATTTAAGGGTAGGCCCTAGGCTTACTCATTCAAAATTACGCGAGTCCTAGAAATAGAACATTTACCATTTTATTGATAGCAAAATGAGTCATATGATTCAGTCTCGGATTTTTTTTCTTCATATTATTAGTATGTTTTGTAAGACATGCAAAAGTATATTCATATCTCACTGCACTATTACAGACATAATACGTTATTTTTATAATTTGAAGACTGGGTTTGTGAGTGATCCTGACATAAAAAAAAAATCATTCTTTGATTTTTTCCCCCGACAGAATTGATAGAGGCTGTAAATGAAATACTGGGTTTCCCTTATTAACTCTTTCATGATTTATTGAACAACAGGAGACACTTTACATAAAACTAAATGATCGAACACGACTAAATAAAAAATAATTGTTCTGAATAGATGCAGAGTATAGGCGTACATTTTCTACATGTCAGGGGAATGATATAAAAATGTATTCCTTTTGAACACGAACCTTTGTTTATTTTGTGAGGTTTGACTTTATCCAACCCCTATAGGTAATGGTGACTTTCTTGAAGGCCGAAGGCCAAAAAAGAATTAACTGAGAGAATAATTTTGATAAGGAAAAGAATCGAGTTTGAAGAGCAATTTCGTGTGGTGGTGGGGGAATCCTCAATGGTTCAATGCTTGTAGCACTGATAGCTTGGGACCCTATGACAGTAAACGTCCAAAAGAGTCTCATAATTTATTATTGGCAATGTATGGCCATAAAATAGATTTTACATGACTTGGTTGCCATTTCTTTTCAGTTTTCTTTCTCTCTTTTCTTTTCTTTCTTTTCTGTCCTGTGTATTTTTGTGGCTGGTACCTATCAGATTTGGAATCAGCGCCTTCGAATTGGCAAGAAACCACCAAAAACCCTTAATATACCCATAAAATACGTATTTTCAATTGGGAGGCCATTTTGGAAGCCATTTTGAATTTTAGCGATTTGCGAAAAATCTGTTGGGTTTTGCGGCTGGCACTCATCGAATTTGGAATCAGCACCCTCGAATTGATAAAAAACCACCAAAACGAACCCAGAAATACCCTTGGAAAACTGATTTCTAGTTTTGGCGCGAATTTTGGCAGCCATTTTGAATTTTAGCGATTTGCGTAAAATCCGCGAGGTTTCGCGGCTGGCACTCATCGGATTTGGAATCAGCACCCTCGAATTGATAAGAAACCACCAAAACAACCCCAGAAATACCCTTGGAATACCGATTTCCAATTTTGGCGGCCATTTTGGCAGCCATTTTGAATTTTAGCGATTTGCGTAAAATCCGCGAGGTTTCGCGGCTGGCACTCATCGGATTTGGAATCAGCACCCTCGAATTGATAAGAAACCACCAAAACAACCTCAGAAATACCATTGGAATACTCATTTTCATATTTTGGCGGCCATTTTGGCCGCCATTTTGAATTTTCGCGATTTGTGAAAAATGCTCAAGGTTTCGCGTCTGGCACTCATCGGATTTTGAATCAGCATTTTCAATTGAAAGAAATTATAAAACAAACTTATATAGATAACAAAAAAAATGCGCGGTTTCACTTCACTTAGCGCCCGTTTTGAATTCTAGCGGGGTTTCACGGTTGGCACTCATCGGTTATTTGGAATCAGCACCCTCAAATTGAGAAACACACCAAAACAACCTTTGAAAAATAATTAACCATTTTCATTTTTAGGCCAGACGCATTTGCGCGTTTACAAAAGATCCTGTAGATTTTGTGGCTGATGAATCCATTAGATTTGGAATCGCGCCTTCGAATTGGCCAAAATATATAATATATAAGATGCGTCCATTTTGCAGCCATTTTGATTTTAGCGATTTGCGCGTAAGATTAGTGTGGTTTTGCGGTGCGCACTCATCGAATATTTGGAATCAGCACTCGAATTGAAGTAAGAAACCACCAAACAATACCCCGGAAATATCCTGAAATACTGATTTCCAGCTTGGGCGCGAATTTTTGCAGCCATTTTGAATTTTAAGCGATTAGCGTAAAATATGTTGGGTTTCGCGGCTGGCACTCATCGAATTGGAATCAGCATCCTCGAATTGATAAGGTAACCACCAAAACAACCCTAGAAAACCCTTGGATACTATTTCCAGTTTTGGCGCCATTTTGGCAGCCATTTTGAATTTTTAGCGCATTTGCCGTAAAATCCCGAGAGTTTCGCGGCTGGCACTCATCGGATTTGGAATCAGCACCCTCGAATTGATAAGAAACCACCAAAAAACCCCAGAAATACCCTTGGAATACGATTTCCAATTTTGGCGGCCATTTTGGCAGCCATTTTGAATTTTTAGCGATTTGCCGTTAAAATCCGCGAGGCTTCGCGGCTGGCACTCATCGGATTTGGAATCAGCACCCTCCGAATGATAAGAAACCACCAAAACAACCTCAGAAATACCATTGGAATACTTCATTTTCATATTTGGCGCGCCACTTTGGCCCGCCATTCTTGAAATTTCGCGATTTATGAAAAATGCTCAAGGTTTCGCGTCTGGCACTCATCGGATTCGATCACACCCTTCGAATTGACAAAGAATCATCAAAAAACATTGTATATATCAAAAAACAAGGTTACATGGTCTCTAGCCTGGACTACTTGTGTTTTTTGACTAAATAAACTGGAAGTTGTATTTTGTTGTTATTTTTTTATTATAATTTTTTTTTTATTATTATCTTTTTATTATAATTATTTTGTTATAATTTTTTTTTAAATATAAGCCTAACCATAACCCTAACCCTAGTCTATGTTTAAAATATTATTAGAAACAATTTCCACATGTATATTTTTCGATTTGGGTAGCTGTCGCAAAAGGAACTCTTGCCGAATCGAATTTTAATTTATAAAAGATGAAGTGGTGCAGCCCCCCCCCCAAAAAAAAAAAAATGAAATAAATAAAAACATTTTTTATTTAACATTTATTTTTCATTAATTTTTCATGCAGAATGCCAGACATCTCCATGGTATCTACAACATCTCTATCACACTCAACATAGCACAGCACAAGTGTCAACACTTTGCATCTATCCTACGAAGATAGACAGCTTACAGACCCATCGGCTTATACCGGTGAGTTGTTTTTATGATTGTTCACACATTTTGCAATAATGTATGATCATGAGCAATGTATACACGTACATAACAATATTTCCTATTATTTTAATTTATAACATAATTTATTTTCCCCCTTTTACATGATTGAAGGTGATCATGCTGAGCTATTCAACTCTCTGAAAGAGAAGGCATCAAAATGAGGTACTGGAATGGATTCAAAACACCAAAAGCTTCTCCAGCCAGATCTGAGGTATTTTCACTTCATGTTCTATAATTCTGTACTTGAATCTGTACTTGAAAATCATTTTTGAATAACAATCTCACCTTTTAGAGGGAGTGTATTTAGATATTGGATTAAATGGTTTATTTCGCCAATTGAATGCCAACATTTTTTTTAATTAGAGCTTTGCAATATTATTGTCATTGCAGGGTATTTTTTTTTTATTGTTTCACATATTTAATTGCAATTTACTTTAATATATATTAGCTTATAGTACATTATGTCTCATACTTTTATGTTTGGAATTAAGACACCTTTCCAATATGGTGTGGTCATGTCTACTTGAAAGAGACTCAACAACTGTTTGAAGGCCTTTTTTTAAACACAATTTGTACCATTTTAAACTGAGTTTTTTTAATGATTTTTTAAGTTATGAATGTTATGTTATAATTATTAATGTCACATACATGTATATGCAAACTGAATCCTGGCTGGAAAATAGGTTAGAGCGGTCCGCAGACTGTAGTTATTAGTAACTTTGCCCAAGACGCCTGCAGCCCAGCAGGTGAAAACCAGTGTCTTAATATTTTCGTGTTCTTAATAATATTTTTTTATATGGAATCAATTTATTATATATTGTATGTCATATCTTCTGCCGAATTAGAATTAATCATAATATAATAGTAATAACTAATTTTAATGACTATTTTAATAATTTAGGTTAATTTGAAAATCAATGAATTCATGTAAAGAATAAAGACATGAATGCAAGAGACAAATATTTCAATTATAATAGATGCCCTTCCGGGATTTATAATGCCTGTCAATAATTCTTATTTATTTTTATGTGCCCTTATTTTTCAGGAACATCCGTTTCAAGGATATTCACGTGTATAAAGAATTCATTATGACACTTTTCGTTTGTTTCTTCGACTGGTTTTACAAAATGTGGACTGGGATACATTTGGAATTGGGAACATTATTGAGATTTTCTGGACCTTAAACTGCGACCACTTCTCATTCAAATAGCCCCAAAGGAACAAGTTAAAGGCAAGTCTTAAACCGAAGAGTTGATAATATTCAAGAACGCTAGAACAATTATAGGTGTACTGAATATTTAACCCCATCGACGCCTGTTTCTAAGAGAATATCTCGGGTATCTTATAAACATCACAATACTCCCAGCATTCTTAGTATGCAAATTCCAAGGGGTACCTTCATTTTTCTCTCTCAGTCTTGGAGTAGTAGTATCAGTAAAGGACACACAAGATTGTGCTTGAACCACATGAACATGCGATGGGCGTCATGGCTGGTCATTTGTTTCTAGAAGAGCCAAACAGGGAGCACCACTAAAACATACCACCATTGTACATTTGAAGCAACCGCAACACACACACGCCACAAGTCAAACACGTCGCATTGAATCAGCAGAATTTACGCATTGAACGTGCTATCGGGACGATTTAAACTTTCTCCAGAGTATTGAATGGAGTTTGTACCTTTGTTGAGCGGAATATTGCGTATTGTTATTGCCTGAAATTTCCAAGACAAGTGAACTTCAGACACATGCTTTTGCCTGCATTTCTCTATTTTTTTATTTTTTATTTTTTTGGGTCTATTCTGCATATGTTCTTGTATTCAATCCTTTATATTACACTGTACAGTACGATTTACCTGTTTGAATGTAATGATGCAATAATTGCAACATGTCATGTATACATGTACATATTCAAAGCATACGTTATACATAATTATTATATTATTTGAGTGAAAGGTGATGATTGGGAATTTCTTCACTTGGAAACCAATATTTTCGAATTTACATTTATGCGTTTTAATTTACTTTTTTTTTTAAATATGATTTGTATAGACTTTTCCATTTCTTCCCCTCCTGGTCTCTCTCTCTCTCCCTTCTGATCCTCCCCTCTTGTTCTCCTTTCACTTTTACCTCTTACTCTGTGTTTCCACACCCTTCTCACTTCTCTCCTCCTATTGCTATTTGTGTATTGCCTCCAAATGTTGCCTCTTTAGATACAGTAATAACACTAATGATGTCTGGACAGGCTTAATTTACTATGCTAATCATCATACAACAATTCAGAGATATCTGCTATCATTATGTAACGTATTATGTACTTATTTTTAATTTATGTTACTATATGTAAAAATGACATTTTTAAATATGTTTTATTCGAGTTTAAAGTATAAGAACAT
>CALNVZ010003425.1:11212924-11248391 GCA_940671915.1 Paracentrotus lividus
ATCTGCATTCGACACAAAATCTGGTCCTTGTTTAATCTGTAGAAGTTATAATAATCGGTCGTGTTTCAAATAAAGATGGAAGTAAACACTGAACTTTACATCCAAAATGATAAAGGACTTCGGAATCACCGCCCAAGAACTTACTTTTGCCAGTAGACTAGTAACGCGTATAGAGATGAACAAACGACTCATATTCTTAATATCACTGGGCATCAGTACACAATCACCTCGTCACCACTGTGTATTTGACAACGTTACGCTTAGCAAAATTCTATCAGTGTTACACCCATCGTGAACCAATTTAGAGAGAGAAGTGAATGCAGGCTTAAAATGTAGTTTCAAGATGGTCAGGACAGTGATTTGGAGTATGAATGGAGCTTTCTCATACATGACTTCTCCCCGTGTAGTAAGGGCCTTTACATCATCTGACGTTGAAGAATCAACGTTGACCAGAAGATGACGGCGTTAGTTGTAATGTGTGCTGTAAATGTAAGGGTGCAGTATTTACTCCAGGCCTCTCCTGACGATTCATTCGAAATCGACTACATCCTACTCATATCGACTGAATGACAAATTCCCACACATAGCAGCCTGGAAAATACGGATGTACAACTGGTACAACTCCCACATTGGCCCGATGCTACATAATCGTTTGCACAGTAAAGCTTCTGATGATGTATTTTCTCTGAAATACCCTGTTTCGGCGTTCTGATAATTGGCTGGGAATAGTGGTTCTTGCCAGTCAATGCTGAACAATCAATCAAGATAATAGCAAACTTTGAACAGGTGTGAATGTGCAGGTGGGATGAAATGAAGTCTCGTGAGTGAATGAACACCAGTGTTTCCAGTAAAAAAATTACTGCTACATACATGGATAAATAAAATGACGTATAATATAATTGACATTTTAAAAAAAAAGAATTTAATTATTTCGATGGATTGTTTTTTACGCTAGAAAATCAAAAGTCACAGCTTATTATTCTCACAATATGGTATGACTACTAACCAGACATTAAAACAACAACAAAAAAAAAAAAAAAAAAAAAAAAAAGAGGAGGGGTATCACCCACAATGATTTAATTTTCAAGTAGTCTTAAGTCGGTGAACAAGCGAGTAAATAACTAAAACCCTTCCGATTAACGATGCATAGATTTTCCAACGTAATTTCCTTTTTTCCAGCTCCTAATTTGTAATTTCTTTAGGAATGGTAAATTGCTGTGTGGATACTAAGGATACAAAGGTTACTTTCAATTCCTAATCATGTACTTTGCATAAATTAACCATCGTCCTGTGCATGAAATTGGTTGAGTCAATGAGTCCATAGTTTAATCAATCACCTACGCCCTCATGCCGTTGATACTCTTACCAAAAGAGTAAATCATTTCAAGAAGGGCTCACATCTCCCGATGTTTCCTTCATACTACATGGTAATGAACCCCCTCGTTTACATCGAGATGTGAACAAATCCTGAGAAAGTATCCAACAATAAGAGCATTTAGACTTGTTTAAAAATATAATAGGTATGTTTTTTGTAATTTATTTTTCTTATTTCCATAGTATGCCGGAACCGGGACTATTCCAAACTACTCCTAATAAGTTTGTCAGAGCAATACTTGGATGAGCGACGCATTGAGAGTTGCTCAATTATCTATTGAGTTATAATAACGTAATGAAATTCACATGTACAGACTTTGATATTTATGGACTAAAAATAAATACCATTAGTAGGGAGGCCACACAACAGCAAAAAGCCCACTAGAACGGTTTCCACTTCACTGTATGGATGTAGTCACCACATGCATTTACAATGCAAACAATAACCCATGACCGCTACTCATAATACACAGGCAGAGGAATACAAATTTTCAATAAAAACAGCTTTCCAAAATAATTGTCAGTTTGGCCAGTGGTAAAATATCATCATTTTATTCTTAATTGGTCAGTTTTCTCTTAGAAAATACCGCAGCAGGGATCAACTTTTTCCTGTTGAAAAAATTGATATGAAAACAAATACAGCGTGTTTCAAAGTGATGCTTGGTTGGAGTGTTGGTAATGACTGGGAATTTCTCATGATGAATAGATTCAGAAAAGGAAAAAGTGGATACTATAAAATGTAACTAATTTGAACAAAAAAGTAATTGGATGAAAAAAACAAAGAACAACGTTTAACCAACTGGCCATTTAAGTTTAAAATTATTCTAACCCTCTCCCAACACTCAGCTCTGAGCCCACACATGAAATAGCCTATTGTCTAGGGTGTTTCTATTGAAACATGCCCTATGGAGTATTATTTCCACGGTGGTCATATTGGATCACTACGTAACATACCTGTCAAACCACAGTTTGTCGCCATACTTTTTGTATAATCTACTCATACGCCTCATATGTGTTACTTTAACTCATTCAATGTTGATACACACATAGAAAATGTTTGGTAATGATTTTGGTTGAATAAATCAAAGACAAAAGGAACCATAAACTTGAGGCTTTATTGGCATTTTCTGGGCTTTGTCTGAACTTCGTAAAAGTGTCAGCAGCTCATTGTATCTGAGACACTCTTTGGTCATATCTTTGGAAATGGAACACCCAATTGTGATAAATTCACTAACCAAAATCTTTCTTTTAAATGCTCTATCCAATTAAGCCTACAAAAACAATCTTAAAAATAATTTAAAATTTTAGTGACATCCCTGACCATTAGTTTCTTAAGTAAACTGGAAAATACATTGCTGCCAACTACTTGATTTATATGTATATTTTAACAGCAATGAACATGTAATTCACCGAATCAACGAAACAATCAAACACAGACTGTGCACGATCTAATGAGAAATTGTTCGGAAATATTTCCAACAACGAATTTTATTTGGATATCATGTATCAGGAAGAGACAGCTAAGCTACATGTACTAGAACAGGTCTTTTTGTTCATAAATTTTGATGAATTTTTATTGAATATGTATGCCGAATTGATAATAATTAATTAATAAATAGAACCCTCAATTTTGGAAACTCTAAAATCGCTTATTTCCCTTTTGCTCATCAAATGTGTGTCTTACTTCCTTAATTGAAAAATGGTATCCATGTTTTGTCCTGCAAGTATATTACGTTTCTTGAAAAATTTCACAGTCTCCCCTCTCCCTTTGCGCTTTCCATATATATACACAACCACATATTATATATATATATATATATATATATATATACTTTAACTTCGCGGTTTACTCCCACACATTTGCGTCATGGGATCGTTGAGTAATGTTAGGCCCTATACTTATTCTTCAGTTAATATATACATAGACATAAGTTATGACCGTGCAAGAGATAGCAGACCCAGCCTATCATGCTGCCTATACAATGAAACAGTGCTCCATTTAATATGCTTTCATTGTGTGGTATGGCTTAATGAAATGGCATGGATTTTATTTTTATTGAAATTAATTACATAACGATAAGAGCGACTCTTCACATCTTTCGAGATTTTGATTTTAGTTTTGATGGCATTGAACGAGGGGGTTCACAATAGATGTACATTTCTTTCTTTGGTTGCATAAAAAGCATGAGGTACGATTACTTTAACAATACTAGTAATCAAAATCATAGTTTTACAATGCACTAATATTTCAAGAAGTACGCATTTTATAATCGAGAGGTTAGTTGTTGAATTTTATATGGAAACCGTCATGCTAAGTAACAAAGACTTATATATGGGGATAGTCATCACAATGCATGGAACATTAACTTAAGGACTCCTCCCGGGCTGAATTTTGCAATTATTAGACAATAAGTAAAATTCTAAAAAGCCAACACTGAAATTTCATCAAAAAATGATCAAGAAATAGCAGTATGAATTTTCTTAGGTTATTGAATTTTTTTAAGGAACAGTTTTTGCCATCTTCAAATTGGAACTGATGATGTCTCAGTCAGTCCCCCTACTTTCTTTGTATTTTGTTGTATGGAATACCAATTATCAAGATTTTCTGCCCCAAAGGACATAAAACGGGATTATATCATTGTGAATGTTCAGTCATGTGCGCTTTTACCTATTTCTTATGAGGATAGATTTTCTGTATACGCATATATAAAAAAAATTAGAAAAAATCGGATTATATAGTAAAATACACAAGAAGTACAGCTGAAACCTAACCGTCGTCGTCAATGGACGGACTAGCTTTAAAGCTATCGTGTCAAGACGGACTAGTCTTGAACAGATAGTCCGTAATGTTAGTCCCTCAAGGACGACCTAACATACAACTGATCCTGTCTCTGCACACTTGAAACGGACGAAGCTTAAAAGCTAGTCCCGTCAAGCTTGATGCATCGTCCGTCGTCTTTGACGGAACTAGGTCAATAAAAATATGTAGCGTGAATTGAGTTTACCTAATTAGACATGACCGACTAGCTTCTTGAAATTACATAGATGCAAATGTCGTTTCAATGCACCTTGCTCTTATTTATTCTGTTCCCGAGCGATAATCAAGTGGATAACATTCTCAACCAAGGAACTTCCTGCTCAAACAAAGGTTGTTTTGCTTGGGCAATTTTCAATCTTTTCAATTAACATGCAATTGAATACCCTGTTAACTAGAGAATCCAAGAACCCGTCCTAATTCTTACAGATTGCTGGATGAAATGCCCGGCTTAGCAACAGCAGTGGAAGGAGTAACAATCGACATTCTCAAACAACGGTTGTTTTGGCTTGACTTGAAACCCTTAACGTAATGGCGGCGGTCACAACTCGCCGTACTTTCGAACGTGCACTCCCTACGATGGATTTCGTAGAAAAATCGTGCAGCGCAGGTAACCGTCGGAGGCAGTTGCATGTAACGACGTGCAGGAAGTTTTTTTCCAATACCCTTACTAACAAGGAAACGGCAGGATCGCAGAAAATTGACCAACGACCTGTGCATTCATTGTAACATGCAACGCAGGCTCATTGATGCACGTGCCACCGTAGCTTACGACGAGTTGTGAACCGCCGTATTAGGTTACATAACATCAATCACTACATATGCAATTCACAAGTTAGGTTCAAAAATTTATTTGTCCAATTCATTAATTGCAGCTAATTAAATATCGTTACTATAAGAACCCAGAACTGTCTATTATTACAAGATTGCTGGTGAAATGCCCGGCTTAGCAACAGCAGTGAATAGAAGGTGGACAATCGGCATGCGCATTGCGAAAAGGACTTTACTATTAGTTGCATTATCTGTCTAATTCCGTTTAATGAGCAACTGTACAGACGCAGTCTTGATACACACCCGCGTAAAGCTTAATAATTTATAATGGCGAATCTCCTTCGTGTGTGACATGATTGTGTGAGTAACTATTTTGAAATTCTTATGTTTTCAGTTCACGAGATAGCGTTATTGTTTTTTCACCATACACGTCTGTGTAAAAAAAAATGGTAGCAGTCGGAAAAAAAAAATTATTTAGATGTTTGAAATATTTTCAAATTAATGTTGTTAATATGGTAACAAAAAAAAGCCAAAAAAGGATTTCCTTGCTGGATGCGCTTTGTTCGGTATAAATTTGCTTTCGTAAAACAAAAGTTATGCTAAATTTGTGCGAAGAGGAACCAAATCGAATTGAGCATTCATGGCCATTATGCGAAACTTATACGACAAAGGCATGGACGTGCGTGCGAAAAATGGATTTGGTCTTGATTGTAGAAAACTAGTCATATTTCGAAAATTACAACACGCCAAATGTGAATGAAAAAAATTGGCAGCTGAAATCTGATCTTCCCTGCTTTTATGAAAAAACTAAACAATGGCAGGTGTGATTGATCTTCATATTATAATAAAAATGTTTCCCCTTGTACCATTTTATTTGACAGCAGACTGTAGATTAATGCTATATCACCAACGCGAAAAATTATTCCTTGCTAAATCAATTTATAAATTATGTGAATTTTACAGCGATAACAAAATCAATTAAATTATGAAAATTGAATTTTTATGCTAATAATAATTATAGGTGCCACACTTTCTTTTAGATTTCTGTATCTGAAAAGAAAGATATTGGATTGGAGACACGGCTTTGGTTTCTGAAAGTGGCTCTCAAAGAAGGATACAGCTTATAGCAAAAATGCAAAAGCAGTAGGCCCCTCAAAAAAAAGTAATGATGATGCAAGCATTGGCGGGACCCCTGAGCCCCTGCCCACCATTATTAATGATAATGTTAACTGATTGTAACCCTGTATTATTCCTGTCTCTGTTTTATATATCATCATAATTTTTTTTTTTGCTCGAAAATTCTTGATGACAAAAATACATGTTTTTAATCGTTATCTTTAAAATGTCTTCTAATATTTCAAAGATTTGAACGTCTTCTGACACTGTGAAGCCATATTAAGCTAAGCCGTTCATGCTAAGTCGGTCAAGAAAACAAGAAGCAAGAACATCGCGCAGAAAATCGCGAACGGCTAGCTTTACACCATGACCGACTACTGTAAAGCTAGTCCCGCTCAAAGCTCGTCATCGGGCATCACTCACGACTAGCTTAAGCTATCGTCAACTGTCGGTCACACGGACTAAGCTTAAATAGTCTCGTAACACGACTAGACTTTAAAGCTAGTCTGTCATGAAACGGACTAACTTGACGATAGCCATCAAGCTAGTCCATAGAGACGGACGAGCTTTACAGCTAGTCCGAATGAAACGGGTTGTATGGTTGTGTTGAAGGAAAGCTAGTTCCCGTCGTGACCGACTAGCTTTAAAGCTAGTCAAGTCTGGCATCAACTACGACTAGCTTTAAAGCTAGTCAGTCTAAACCCGTTTAGGTTTTCAGTGTAGGGGAACGTGACATAAATCATTTTGCTCTTGAATATCAAATATTCCAAATGGACAATTAGAGCACAATGCAAAGAACTGTTTACGAAAAAAATTCAATACCTATTGGACTTTGTTGTTTTTACCGATTTTGATGAAATCTACCAAAATCTTTCTTTTAAAATGCTCTATCCAATTAGCCTAGCAAAAACAACTTAAAAATAATTTAAATTTTTAGTGGACATCCCTACCATTAGTTCTCTTAAGTAAATGGAAAATACAATTGCTCAACTACTTGATTTTATATGTATATTTTAACAGCAATGACATGTAATACCATCAACGAAACAATCAAAACAGACGTGTGCACGATCTAATGAGAATTGTTCGGGAAATATTTCACAACACGAATTTTATTGGGATATCATGTATCAGGCAGCTAAGCTACATGTACCTAGAACAGGTCTTTTTGTTCATATTTTGATGAATTTTTATTGAATATTGTAATTGCCGAATTGATAATAAATTAATTAATAAATAGAAACCCTCATTTGGAAACTCTAAAATCGCTTATTCCCTTTTGCTCATCAAATGTGTGTCTTTACTTCCTTAATTGAAAAATGGTATCCATGTTTGTCTGCAAGTTATATTACGTTTCTTGAAAATTTCACAGTCTCCCCTCTCCCTTTGCGTCTTTCCATATATATATATATATATATATATATATATATATATATATATATATATACTTTATACTGCGGTTTACTCCACACATTTGCGTCATGGGATCGTATGAGTATGTAGGCCTATACTTATTCTTCAGTAATATATACATAGGAACATAAGTTGATGACCGTGGCAAGAGATAGCAGACCCAGCCTATCATGCTGCCTATACAATGAAACATGTGCTCCATTTAAATTATGGCTTTCCATTGTGTGGTATTGCTTAATGAGATGGCATGGATTTTATTAATTGAAGAATATAAACTAACACTAACGATAAGAGCGATCTTCTTACAACATCTTTCGAATTTTGATTTTATTAGTTTTGAATGTCATTGAAGCGAGGGGGTTTCCACAAGTACGATGTACATTTTCTTTCTTTTGGTTGCAATAAGAGCGGATGAGGTAGCGATTGACTTTAACAAGTACATGTAAGTCAATAATAAGGTTGTACAATGCGAGCTGAATATTTCAGAGAAAAGGTACGGGCGATTTTTATATCGAGAGCGTTAGTTGTGAATTGTGTTATAATGGATCGCGTCATGCTAAGTTAACAAACTTATATACCTGGGGGGAATAGTCATCTAGCAACAATCATTGGAACATTTAACTTAAGGACATCCTGCGGGCTGAAATTTTGCATTATAGACAAATATAAGTAAAATCTAAAAACAACAACACTAGAAAAGTTTTCATCAAATACGGACTCAGAGAAATAGCGAAAGTTATGCAAGTTTCTTAGGTTTTGAATTTTTTATTAAAGGAAACAGTTTTTGCCATCTTCAAATTGGCAAACTTGATGATGTCTCGAGTCCCGTTGCCTAATTGTCTTTGTAGTCTGGTTTGTTGCTATAGAAATACCAATTATTCAAGATTTTCTGCCCCAAGGGACATAAAAAACAGGGGAATTAAATAAATGCATGCTGGTGGAATGCTTCAAAGTCTCAGGGGCTAGTAGCTTATACCTATTTGCATGTGATGTGCCGATAGGATTTTCTCTGTACTACGACAATATGGTACTGAAAAAAAATTGAGAAAAATCGATTCAATATAGTAAAATAAGCCACAAGGAAGTACAGCTGGAAAAGGCCAAGAACCTGCGACACTACGTCAATGGAGGACTAGCTTGTAAAGCTAGTCGGTCAAGACGGACTAGTTTTAAAGATAGTCCGTAATGTTAGTCCGTCAAGACGGACTAACATACAACTGAATCTCTGTCTCTCAACTTGACGGACGAGCTTTTAAAGTGTAGTCCGTCAAGCTTGATGCTCGTGCTGTCGTCTTGACGGACTAGGTCAATAAAAATAGGTGAGTGAATTGAGTTTACCTATATAGAATGACCGAACTAGCTTTTGAAAACACAGAGTGCAATGTCGTTTCATGCACCTTCTCTATTTATTCTGTTTCGCGAGCATAATCGGTAGATACATTCTCAAACAAGAACTTCCTGCTCAAACAAGGTTGTTTGGCTTGGCAATTTTCGAATCTTCAATTACATGCTAAATTGAATACCTGTTACTGAGGACCCAAGAACCCGGTCTATTCTTACAGATTGCCTGATGAGAATGCCCGGCTTGCAACAGCAGTGGATAGGAGTACAATCGACATTTCTCAAACAACGGTTGTTTTTGGCTTGACAATCTGAAACTTACGTAATGCAGCGGTCACAACTCGCCGTACCTTCGACGTGAACATACCTACGATGGATTTGCGTAGAAAAATCGTGCACGCGCGAGTACCGTCGGAGGCACTTGCATATACGACGTGCAGGAAGTTTTTCCAATACGCTTACTACAGAACGCAGGAATCGCAGAGAAATGACCACGACCTGTGCATTCATTGTACATTGAACGCAGGGCTACTTGGAGATGGCACGTGCCCGTAGCTACGACGAGTTGTGATGCGCGACGCTTGGGGCGCGTATTAGGTACATAACATCAATCACTACAAATATGCAATTCACAAGTTAGGTTCAAAATATTGTCCATTCATTAATTGCAGGCTAATTAAATATCGTTACTATAGAACCCAAGAACTGTCTATTATTACAGATTGCTGGTGAATGCCCGGCTTAGCAACAGCAGTGAATAGAAGGTGGACAATCGGCATGCGCATTGCGAAAAGGACTTTACTATTAGTTGCATTATCTGTCTGTAAATTCCGTTTAATGAGCAAACTGTACAGACGCAGTCTTGATACACACCCCGTAAAGCTTAATATTTATAATGGCGATCTCCTTCGTGTGTGACATGATTGTGTGAGTACTATTTTTGAATTTCTTATGTTTCAGTTCACAGATAGCGTTATTTTTTTCACATACAGTCTGTGTAAAAAAAAATGGTACAGTCGGAAAAAAAAATTATTTAGATGTGAAATATTTTCAAATAATGTGTGTATGTGGTACCAAAATAAAGCCAAAAGATTTTCCTTGCTGATGCGCTTTGTTCGGTATAATTTGCTTTCGTAAAACAAAAGTTATGCTAAATTTTGTGCGACGAGGAACAAATCGAAATTGAGCAATTCATGGCCATTATGCGAAACTTATACACAAAGGCATGGGACGGCGTGCGAAAAATGGATTTGTCTTGATTGTAGAAAACTAGTCATATTTCGAAAATTACAACACCAAATGTGATGAAAAAAATTGCAGCTGAAAGTCTGATCTTCCTGCTTTATGAAAATACTAAACAATGGCAGGGTGTGATTGATCTTCATATTATAATAAAAAATGTTTTCCACTTGTACCATTTTATTTGACACAGACTGTAGATTAATGCTATAATCACCAACGCGAAAAATTATGTCTTGCTAAATCAATTTATAAATTATGTGAATTTTACAGCGATAACAAAAATCACATTAAATTATGAAAATTGAATTTTTATGCTAATAATAAATATAGGTGCCACTTTTCTTTTAGATTTCTTGTATCTGAAAGAAAAGAATATTGGATTGGAGACACGGCTTTGGGATTTCTGAAGTGGCTCTCAAGAAGGATAAGCTTATAGGCAGAAAATGCAAAAGCAGGTAGGCCCTCAAAAAAAAGTAATGATGATGCAAGCCATTGGCGGCGACCCCTGGGCCCCTGCCCCCATTATTTAATGATAATGTTAACTGATTGTAACTCCTGTATTTATTCCTGTCTTCTGTTTTATATCATCATCATAATTTTTTTTTTGCTCGAATTCTTGTGACAAAATACATGTTTTTTAATCGTTATCTTTAAAATGTCTTCTAATATTTCAGATTTGACGTCTCTGACAAGCTGGTGAAGCCATATTAAGCTAGCCGTCATGCTAGTCGGTCAAGACAGAAGCAAGAACATCGCGGCAGAAAATCGCGACGGCTAGCTTTTACACCATGACCGACTAGCTGTAAAGCTAGTCCTGCTCAAAAGCTCGTCAGTCTGGGCATCACTACGACTAGCTTTAAGCTAGTCCGTCAAACTAGTCGGTCACGACGGACTAGCTTTAAAATTAGTCTGTCGTAACCGACTAGCTTTAAAGCTAGTCTGTCATGACGGACTAACTTGACGGACTAGCCATCAAGCTAGTCCATAGAGACGGACGAGCTTTACAGCTAGTCCGTAATGAAACGGGTTGTCATGGTTGTGTTGAAGGAAAGCTAGTCCGTCGTGACCGACTAGCTTTAAAGCTAGTCAGTCTGGGCATCACTACGACTAGCTTTAAAGCTAGTCAGTCTACCCGTTTAGGTTTTCAGTGTAGGGGGACTGTGACATCATCATTTTGCTCATTTGAATATTCAAATATTCAAATGAGACAATGAGACAATGCCAAGAACTGTTTTACGAAAAAAATTCAATACCTAAAAAAATGCATAACTTTGTTGTTTTTCATCCGATTTTGATGAAATTTTCTGTGTTTTGTTTGTTAAATTTTACTTTACTTAAAATAACTTTTTAATTTCAGCCCGGACTCCTCCTTTAAGATTTTGTTCTTCGGCATCACAAATCGGTTATTTCCCTTCCCGTCAATTTCCTTGTGAAATTCGGTGTGATATCAAACACATTTAAAAGATGTGGGTACTAAATTTGTTTGTGGTCTGTACCATATCTCCTTCAGTCGCAATGGATAGTACCGGAAAGTTTGAAACTGTTAATGCTTCAGTGGAAGACTTAGTTGAATTAAGATGTTTTGAGCCATCACCATTTGAGACTTTAGGGATATATACAGAATGGGTGTATTTGTATCAAGACACTTGCTCCAATATCTCAATGGAATTGACCGTTGCTAGATGTGAAGACAGATCCTGGGAATATCTTTTATACAACCATCATTTATTAGGCAATGAATCTTGCAGTGATGGCATCGCGTACATGAGATCTACAGAACCAGGGAATTTCACGTACAAGTCATGCAAGTGTAATATCTGAAGAGGACTGGGAAGTGACCCAATAAGCTACATTCAGCTACATTTCCATTAATACATTCCCATTTGTTGCAAAGTATCTGCCTTCGACACAAAATCTGGTCCTTGATTTCATCTGTAGAAGTTATAATAATCGGTCGTGTTTCAATAAAGATGGAAGTAACACTGAACTTTACATCCAAAATGATAAAGGGCTTCGGATCATCCCTGACATTACTTTTGCCAATAGACTAGTAACGCGTATAGAGATGAACGAAAACGACTCTATATCTCAATATCACTGCATCAGTCACAATCACTCGTCACCCTGTGTAATTGACAACGTTATGCTTAGCAATTCTATCAGTGTTACACCCATCGTGAACCAAGTTAGAGAGAGTAGTGATGCAGGCTTTAACTGTACTTTCAGGAATGGAAAGGACAGTGATTTGGAGTATGAATGGAGACTTTCTCAATACATTGACTTCTCCCGTGTAGTAGGCTTTACATCATCGACGTTGAAGATATCAAACGTTCGATCAGAAGATGACGGCGTAGTTGTAATGTGTGCTGTAAATGTGAATGGTGCAGTATTTTACTCCGAGGTTCTCCTGACGATTATTTCGAAAACGAGAAAAAAATGACAAATATGGGCATCACAGGGGTTGACAAAACTTTTTTTGAAAAAGGTCCACGTGAAGGGTTGGGAGAATGCCCAAGATATAGCCAGGGCCCCAAAAAGTAAAAGCAGGGACAAACATATTCAAGAAATTAAGGTCAGAGCAAAATCATGTCGCTATAGCGGCAAAAAAATATTCCACCTTTATGACGGACAGTGTATATTGTACAATCAAGGAAACAATTGGTAGTAGTCCAGACGTGTGCCCGATTTAATCAAAGTGAAGACTTTTCGGAAATATATCACAACACGAATTCTATTGGGATATGATTTATTAGGCAGCTATGCTACATCTACTTAAAACGGGTCGTTTTGTTCATATTTTGTTGGAATCTTATCGAATATCATAAGTGCCTAATGGATAATAAATAAATAAAACATTTATTTGTATCATCTCAAAACGCGAATTCCCTCTTTGCTTACAAATGATATATATAAATATACGTTGATGACCGCGGCAAGACTGAGATAGCAGACCCCGCCTAGCATGCCGCCTATACACTCACTTAGCACTGGTATTGCAACATAGCTAAATGCGTGCATCTTTTCATATTTACAAGTCTTTTATATATTGTCATATTTCATTCATGGCCAGAGATTTTCCGAAAATTTTTATATATTCTGAATGAGGAGACTTGTCCCTTTTCATTCTTGAGATCAGTAAATATTCAGACAGGGGCACTTTTTAAAACAAAGGGGCGACAAATAAACAAAGGCCCCTAAAATGAAATTTTAAGAGGTGGGGATTATCAGTGAATGAAATAATTAAGGAGGAGTAAATTTTCTCCGCAAACTGTTTAAATGTTTTCATTATCCTTGTGGCAAATTAAAAATAGTCATAATGAACCATCACAAAGGCTAATGAAAGAAACAACACGCACATATAAAGACAAAATTCTGTTACCCCGTTGCTAAGGAGCATGCGTGGCAAAATCAGAGGTCATGAATATGCAGCAAAATATAATAGAAGTGCAAACATTTTAATTTCTATTGTAAACGACATTATATTTACTACAATAATTCAACAGTAATTTGGGAATTCGGTGGAATAAACTTGCATTAAATCGTTTCTGTAATAAGGGACTAAAATTTTCCTTGGCAACGATAGAAATAATTTTATATTCTCCGGGTGTTCCTCCTTTTGTCTTTCCTTGTAGTGCTACCTCTTTGGTCATTTTTAATTTGCCACAAGCATAATGGAAACATGTTAATAGTTTTCGGAGAAATATGACCCCTCCTTAATAATTTTATTCACTAATAATCCCCACCTCTTAAAATTTCATTTTTAGGGGTCTTTGTTCATTTGTCGCCCCTTTGTTTAAAAGAGTGCTCCTGTCTTAGTATTTACTAATCTCAGGAATGAAAAGGGACAAGTCTCCTCTTTCAGAATATACAAAAAAATCTGAAAATCTCTGGCCATTTAATAATGAAATATGACAATATAAAAGATTTGAAAATATGAAAAAATGCACGCGTTTAACTATATGTTGCAATACCAGTGCTAGGTGAGTGTACAATGAAACGTGTGCTCCATTCAAATTATGGCTATCCATGTGGAGTGTTATTGCTAAATGAGATGACATGTATTATATAAATCAATACACAACAATAAGAGCAACTCTTCACATCTTTCGAGACTTTGATTTTAGTTTTGATGGCATTGAACGAGGGGGTTTCAAAATGGATATAATGATTTCTTTCTTTTGATTGTATGAAATTTTACAATGCACTTATTTTTCAATATATAGAAGTTAGTTGTGAAATTTTATATCGATACCATCATGAGGAGTAAAAACACTTATGGGGATATCATCACAATCTTTCAACATTTTGCTGCAAGCCTTTATTCTTCAGCATCATAAATAAAAAATTTCCCTTCCCGTCTATTTCATTGTGAAGTTTGGGGCGATATCAATTATATTTGAAAGATGAGGGTAACAAGTTTGTTTATACTCTTTACACTCTAAAAACTGAAGTGCTAATTTATGGGTGCTCGTATAGTGACTGCACTTGAAGTGCTAAATCAGCACCTGAAGTGCTGTTTTAACACTTACCCAAGTGCTAATTTATTAACAAAAAATGTTCATGGTCGGTATGGGATTCGAACCGGGTTCACCTTGACATGGAAGAGTACCGCTGACGTTACCAATAGACCAACGGAGATCTCGCTAACTGGCTTTAATTATGACAGCATAGTAGATGATTATGGCAAATTTTAAGAAAGTTCATCATGTAACAATATGATCTGCTAGCAACCGTGAGATGTGAATTGGTCTAACGTGCTCGTCAGCGCTTCTCATGCAGGGGACCGAGGTTCGAATCCCAACGAAGTCACGCCGTTTTTGCCCATTTTTGCTAAAAGTTCAGCTCACGTGAAAGTGCTAAAACAGCACTTTAGGTGCAGTTAAACAGCACTTTGAGTGCAGTCAGCACAGATTTCAGCACTTGAAGAGCTAAAAACAGCACTTCAGTTTTTAGAGTGTACTATGGCTCGTTTAGTCGCATTGGATAGTGGCGGAAAGCTTGAAACTGTGAATGCTTCAGTGGGGGAATTGGTCGAACTGAGATGTTTTGAGCCTTTGCCATTTTGGATATCGGGAATAGAGATAGAATGGACGTATCTATATCAAGAAACTTCCTCCAATAACTTAGCTAACGTGACCGCTGCTAGATGTGAAGACGAATCATGGGAATACGTCACATACAACCATCATTTGTTCGGTAATGAATCTTGCAGTGATGGTATGGCGTACATGAGATCAATCGAACCTGGAAATTTCACGTACGGGTGTCTTGCTTTATCTGGAGACGACAGGGAAACAACTCAAAACGTAACATTTATGATTACCATTAATGCTGTTGAAGATACACCCCAATGTGTGGCAAAATATCTGCCTTCGAGACAAAGTCTGGTATTTGATTTCATCTGCCGAATGCATAATGTACAACATTGTTTAAATGGAGATAAAAGTAACTCTGATCTTTACATCCAAGATGGTAACGGAGTTGGGATCATTCCTGACATTGCTTTGGCTATCAAGACTGTGTCACGTATAGAAATAAAAGTAAACTACTCTGTATCTGAATATCGCTGCATCAGTAACAGACTCTCGTTACCCTGTGTAGTTGACAGCGTTACGCTCAGCAATCCCATCACTGTTACACCCATCGTGAACCAAGTTACAAAAGGGAGCGATGCTAGCTTTAAGTGTCAATTTGGGGAAGGACAGGACAGTGGTTTGAAATATCAATGGAGGCTTTCTCAACACATTGAGCTTACTCGCATAGAAGGTACCATATCATCGACGTTGAAGATATCAAACGTTCGGTCAGAAGATAACGGCGTTGTTGTAACGTGTGCAGTACGTGTGAATGGTGCTTTATTTTACTCAGAGGCTCTTCTGACGATTATTTCGAAAGCGACTGTATCATTTGAATCTGCAGGTACCTCATATAGTAGCCGGGCCTATACTGATGTTAATTGTGTGGACGATAAGCTTCTGATAATGTATTTTCTGATACCTGTTTTCGGTGTTCTGGTAATTGCTGGAATAGCGGTTCTTGCAGTTTATTATTGGACGTCACCATATATTATTGAAACTGCTGTACATGTGTAATAGTGATGAAATCAAGTCCCTGTTGGGAGTGAACATGCACCCTTCCATATAATAAAATTTGTCTTAAAATTAAAAAGATACAATATATTATATTGTATGGATCCCCACCTGAATCATCGCAATGGCTCGGATTTTTTTTTTTTACGTTGACAAACTGGTTTAAGATACATTGTCAAATTTTCCTTTAATGGAATATTTGTATACAGCTTGGGAAATAATTTTGAGAGCAAATCATATCGGACCTTTTTATGATTTGGTCTAATAATTATTTCCCATGCTGTAAATGCTACAATGTTGTCTTTTTTCTTTTTTTTAAATTTAAAATGAAAAAAAAAAAAAGAGCAAAAAAAAAAAAGAAAAAAAAAGAAAAAGGGATTCCATCGGAATTCGAACCTGAGACCTTCTGATTATTAGTAATTATACGAACTGAGCCATGGAAAACCCATGTCGATATTTAAATGGAAAAGTAGAATGACAAGATTTTAAGGCTATTCTCAGGACTGGCCCAGGGTTGTCATAAATGGAGGGGTGGAGTTTGAAGTCCTTGTCGTTTTGGAATTCCTGCTACCCCATATTCTTATTAGTTTTGCATGATGGTATGTAGTTTTATTCTGAAGGGATGTATTCATAATAATTATGTGGGGATTATTTTTTTATTTAAATAACCAACGTTAATTCAAAAGATGAACTTGAAGTTTACTTAATTTTTTTCAGATTTTATAAATTTTCAATCATGGCATTTGTTTTAATCTTATTCCAGTACATTTTTATTGTACGCTCATGTATGTACAGGAAATTTAGTTTGTAAAATTGTGTATACTAATTAATTAAAAATCTGTACTGTGATAGTTTGCTCACAGCTCTCGTGTATCTAATAAACGGTAGTCATATGTTATTGTTTGTACTATATTTTTTTTAATGTGAATATGAATATATATCCTCAACTTTTGTTAAGCAACAATGACTGAATATGCATGATGAATAACTATTAAAAAAAAAAATCTATTATAATTTATTTATCGATATTTTATGTATCATTTACTTAAGATATGGATAGCAAATTAATTTGATTGAAAATAAAAAAGTATTTCTTGGAAGTTCATAGCAGTATGGCGTAAAAAATAATGATGCAGATCTCTGAATATGGAATATTTACTACTTAAAGGCGATTAATATGGCAAGATAAAAGCAATATAAACATAAAAACTGACTTGTCTGAGATATTTATTGTATGCTTTGATTGTCTATAAATATATATATTAATGATACACGTAGGCCTATAAAACAACATCATTTCCGTTTTTTTTTTCTTCGTCATAATATGTTTCTCCACAATCATAACCTCAGAGTAATCACTTTCATGGCCACACCGTTACTCACATGCAGCTGAACATCCCCCCCTCACGCACACTCACATAGGCCTACATTGCACACACCCTCACACACACACACACACACACAACACACACCCACACACACGCACACACGTACACAACGCAAACAAACGCACGCTAGAACGAATCCTTACAAACACCCCCTCACATACGAGCTCACAAACACAAACATACACACACACGCATACAAATTATTTATTAAAAAAAAAAAAAAAAAAAAAAAAAAAAATCAGATTTGCACCTTATACATTTAATGGCAGTTTCGGACCAAAGTTACACTGGGGACTTTCGAATTACCTCAAATGTGCAAAGTACCTCCTTTAGAAATTAATTTTGATCACAGAAACAAATTAATGTAGCATACCCATCACAAAACAAATAGTACGTATCACTAGACCCCATCAAAGCAACCCCTCAGATCATGCAGATATTTAAATTTGTTCTATAATTATTTCAAAGGCATTTGAGATCTGGAAGAAAAAAAAAATGAATAAAAAACGAGGGTAAATATTGCAGGGACATATTACACTTCACTCCAAAAAATATTGCCTTTATTGAAACCACTGAAATTTAAATTAGGGTGTTGATCAAGGTGTTGTCGATGAAATACAATTTTTGGGGTTATTATCTGCAGTTTACACTTTCTATTCAATTCAAGGTCAGGTTAATGTTTGAAATACCCTTTAACTACCGTGGGAAAATATGACATAATGACTGTAGAACGAGCCAATAAATTAACAAAGTACAAGTTTGACGAGAGCCGCGGGGGATTTCAGTTTTATTCTTTATTTTTGTAACTTTTGAATGACAATCCTGCTGTGTTTTCCCGTATCATATCAGAGCGAATCATGCTCGTGGCTGAAACTCAAGTGATGTCTTCCGGGTAGGTTCTACTTTATTACAGGAATAGGTTTTTGTAAAAACAATCGGTGTTTTTTTCCGACAAGTATGCATCAGTAATGTTTTGTTTTGTGTGGTAAAAGCTGTTTAATTTATTGTTTTCTAGTCGAGCAAGAGATCCAAAAGTTCACTCTTTATTTTGAATTCTTTTAAATTTTACCGCATAATGAATATACAATAACGATAAATTTTGTTCAGCTTTCCTTTTGTGATAATCAGTTCTTGTTTTTCATACGCAGTTAAAAAAGTTCACCACTTTTGGGGCGACCATTTTCAACCCACAACTTGTGCCAAAACAATGCATTATTAAAGTATACCTCTACATGCTCATTCCAGCCAGGTATTACCTTACATTTTGGTTTTTGAGAACTTTTACACATTACATGCAAGGCAGCGTTCAGACGTGCATCAACAATTTTATCATGAAACTCATTTAATTCTCCACTATGCCTTTGGCAGTGTTTTTCTGTGCACTCGAATGCACTATGAGGTATATCAATCGAACGTAGAATTTCAGACAACCTATCCATAAAGCTATCCAACTCCTCCTGTTTTGCTAAATTCCAATTATAACTCTTTTTCTTTGTTCTCCTTGTTCATTAACGTCTGGGAATTCTGACATGTACAAGCCCAGTTGACATTTAACAGCAACGTGATCTGAGAAATTATTGACAGTATCAAATATCAAATGCATTCATATTATTACGAGTATTGACGCTCGTATGGCCTTAATGCTACAGTCAAACAGACACTTACGTTGAGTTACGTCCGGTTGCGTCCAATTTTTTTTTTCTGCGGATATAGTCATAGTCAGTAGTGGAAATATTGATAATTTAGTTCATCCAGTAAAACAAAGAAATACATAGGAAATGATAGAATAGAAGATGAAATAAGATTTAAAACAACACAAACGTATCTATACGAAAGTGTCTATGTGACTGAAGTATAAAGTATCTATATTAACAGGCGCATCAATCTTTAAATAAGTTGATTCTCCCCTGTAGGAAAAAAAACAAAGTGTCCCACTGCGTGAACACACTGTTTACGCAGTGTGTTCACATTATGCCGTTTTTTTTTTCAGTCCCGACACTGTGAAAATAGGCCAAATCGTCACTTTGTGAAGGACTCGGACACATAGTCGACTATGTGGATTCGGCCCATTTTCACAGTTTTTTTCCACAGTGTGGACACACTGTGATTGATTATGTGTTTTTTTTCCGGCAGGGTCCCTTTAAAAAACCATTCATGTTACGTGACAGATAAGTAGTTTTACTTTCATATGACAATAGAAGGGGAATATCATGTGTTTGGCACATCATTAACAATGATTAAAAGGCGAATATCGAAACCGAAAGAGAGAGGAAGACAGTGAAAGCTGTCAGAGCCTAACAATCAATGATTGTGAGATTTACATGATGTAATTTAACTTCATGTAAATTCTAAGAATGGCGATTACAATGGGTGCATTTTTGGTATCAGATATAATCTGATTGTGTTAAAATGATAACATTGTCAGCAGCCAGCACAAATACAAAAATCACGCAAAAAACGAAAAAACAAACAACAACAAAGAAACAAAGAAACAAACAACCAACAAGTTAAACTATTTTGCATTTTTGGATGATTGTGTGAATTTATTTTAGAATAATAATAGACAAAACATTGTATCTATAGTACAAAGCATTCATAGTATCATTTGTGATCGTTTTCTTTTTGCAAACATTCAAATGATGAACTTGAACTTGAAATTCTGAAGTAAATTCGAAAAATTTCTCACAATCAAAATATTGTCATATGACTTTCGACTTTCATTTTTCCCCCAAATATCTCAGTCAATCGTGAAACAATGATCTATTCATAAAGGCATATGTCACACCAGAAATGTAAAGATTATGATGTCGTTGAACATATCTTTGTAGAAGGAGAATTGTCATATCCCATTGACATTCTCAATTAAATCCTCAAATAACAATGATGCAGAATTAGAATAACAATTACAAGCTATAATAATAATAATAACAATACCTATTATTTATAATGCGCTTTTCCCATAGTGGCTCAAAACTATTAGTGTATTATATGTATATTTTGCTTTTTGAAGATTTGCAAGTGATATTCATGATTTTATTCAACGATGATGTATTTACGACTTATTTACAACACAGATTTTCAAAGCGTCATCACGCTCCTTTCTCAAAAAAAAAAAAACCCAAACAAACAAACAGCTTATTAATGCAAAACATTGCAGAAGATGCAAGGCTAATAAAGAAAATAAGAGATTTGTTTTTAGGAATTTATCATAACCAGGAGAGAATCATTGGGGGTGGTTCCTACTTTACTTTATTTTGCAGTTGATTATAAGAATTTCACCCTAAAGGCTCAAACGAAAGAGGTTAAAAATAAGCGCGGATGTTTGTTTGTTTTTCATTATCACACGTTGCTCTTGTTTCACGAAGTCTTCTATAAAATATTGATATAATTCCTCCTTGTATTCTCTGAAACATGAACTAAAATGCGTTAACGCGAAAGAAAAAGTACATTTAACCCATAAGAGTTGACTCAATTTTGTGATGTAGCGTAGTTCCGATTCTGAAGTGTTGTTGCAGGAATATAAACAAACTACACTTGACAGTACAATCTAATCATGTCGAGTTTAGGGTACATCTATACATCATTAAACATTAAATGAAATATCATAAAAAGCACAGATAAGTTTTCAGTGAAAAGAAAACATTATAATACGTTCCCCTCAATTTCGATGCAGACTTGACTAATTCATAATGTACATGTAGGGTAGATGTAGGGAATACCGGCCACTTAAGCTCATTTGCTTAATTAGCACATGAAAACAATAAAATCACAAAAGAAAAAGATTCTCATTGCTTAGCTACATCATTCAACTTTATTTTCCAAAAAAATTGAGGTAATCAAATATTTGTTGAGGCAGTTATATGCAAATAATGACGTCATCGTAAATTGTCCGGCAATCCCTACAGTGTAGGAAATACCGGACAGTATGTTTTTACCCTTTTTTTGTATAAAGATCTGTCTAGAAGCACTGATCTGAATGTAAACCATCAACTTAACATGTTTGTATTGATTTTTTTATAACATTATTCATTTTCAGAAGATTATATGCATTTTACTACAAAATTTCAAAACACTCAGAATAACTTTATATCTCATGTAGATCATTGACATATCACAATAATAATAAAGAGAAATAGACTTTCAAAATGTCAAACAATTAATAAATAAATATAATACATTATATATGCAACTAACATTTGATCTACATGCTTAAGGCCCTGTCACATCAGCCTTGCGTGTGAGTTACTGGCGAGTTGCGGTGACAATTTTGCTACTCGCAGGTCGCCCGCACTGACAGTATCTTGCACCGTATCTCGCACGCAGTTGCCGCAGGTGCGAACGCAAGTCTGATGCCCGCAGAAAAGTTTTGAACATGCTCAAACTTGTTCCGGGTAATTTACGGGTGATTGCCCCCAGAGGTACACGCAGAACACAGTAGGAGACCGCATCGACCGCAAATCACGCGCAATTAACCCGCTCGACGTACGCAGATTGCCGCGGATCTCTGCGGCCAAAATATATGACGCTTCACGGGTCAGGGTTATTTCAGGGAAGTATTTGAGAAAATGACGGTTTCTCCGCTCGCACAGTGCAAGCAATTCACACGCAGTTATGCGCAGATACCACGCAGCGCATGTATATCACCGTAACTCCACGGATCAGTTTCAAAGCGTGCACGCTCCTGACCGCAGGTCACACGCAATACACGCAATGAACATTAAATTTAACGCATACAGCAGGTAAGCGCACGCAAACTTGTGAAAATCCCTGTTGCCCGCAGAAATTTGTTGTGCGTGCTGGAAAATCCTGCTCGCAACTCACCGTAGCTCATACGCAAGCTGATGTGACAGGGCCTTTAGCAACTCAACCCGGAAGTAAACAAACAACCGTCCATGTGGGTGTCCGGTTTCCCTACACAAAAAAAAAATGACTGACTAGCACTTTTCAACACACTGCCACCCCAATACACAGGCTTTGTACAGTGCAAAACACTCCATGCACGTTGGTCCACCCTCCACACATGTCCATAATGCATGAAATAGAGGTCATGCCCCAATTCTATATTTATACCATCACATTCTCTAAAATGTCAGTTTTTACATCAGGCATTTTCATGCTGCAATTTCCTACCTTGACAGATTGTGTAGTTTTTCTCGGAGATTCTCACTTGTTGTTGTCGATACAGATTCAACCTTCCCAGGACAGACCACATGACCAATTAGATGCCGGTATATTTCAACTCAGTTGATCTTATGTTGGCAGCTAGGGCTGGACATGTGGTGACCGTCCGATATTCCCTACTGTCAGGTATTCCCTACATCCACCCTACATAAAAGCGTCTTATGAAGCCTATTTGCTCTTGCTCGTTATTGTAGAAGTTATATACTTTTAATTCCTCAACGTATTTCTTTATATATTAATATTCCGAGCTCAATTTATTTGGCAAAATAGTTATCAGTTATCAAATAATCAATGTTTTCAATAAAGTGCTTATTGTTGAATATCCCAAAAGTGCTTAAATATTCGTATATTAGTTAAATTATACTGTTGACGTAATCATTACGTGATATGCATTTTTGTCTGAGTGTTTACTTTTAAAAGTGGATCGTACTCAAACTTTTTCTTATAATATACAATACGGGAACAATTATTGTATTTCGGCTTTCGTCTGCCTAACTTTCCTTATACCAAGAATAATATATAACGCCGTCCTCTTCATTCATAAAACAATAATTGGCATAAAGTGCAATTGTTTCTTTTAGCATGTTTAGTGATTCTTTGGGAGGTGTAAACCGTGTTACTTTTCAACCCTAAATATTTATTTCTCGCCATCTTCCTTGTAACCGTCCTCATCATTGGCCACATTTGCTACTATGTTATCATTAGAACCCATGTTGGAATAGTTTACCTTGGGCAAGTTACGTGCAGGTTGCTTAAAGCTGCGTTTGCGTGTTCGCCTCCAGACAATAGCAAAACCAATGACAAAGAAGATGATTATGAGGACAATGGGAACGACAGTGAAAATCAAAATGCCAGTCATGTTGTTCTCGACCATAGTAGGTTCCCCAGATGGCTTGACTGTGATCTTGTCTTGGTGCTGGACAGGAGTGCTCTGGATGACACCTAGGGGCTGGGTGATGGTCTCTTGAGAACTGTGCTCTTCTCCAAGCGTCTGCACCAAAGCATACGCGGATACAACGCTTCTATTTCCTGTCACGACACTACACTCGATGAAGAAATGTGCGTCAACTGAATGGGGTTTCAGGTCAAGATACTCATGGCTATCCGTAGAGAATATCACGTCCCCTGCCATTGTACGCGTGGATGAAGTGATATTTTCCGAGGCTCCTGCTTCTTTAAAGATCTTCCAGATACGCCCCATAGTAGCATTTGGTTGCACGTCACAATTAAATCGTTGTGATTGACCAGCTCGGATGGTAGCACGCAGTGGATCAATAAGCACGTTTGCTTGTTCGTACTGAGGAAATTTACACGTCCCTCTCATGGTGTCCGATAGAACAACAGTACACTCAGAAGTCCCGACGATTCCTTCAGGTTCTTGAGGACTCCCTAAAGAAATGCGATGCACAATTCCATGAGGAAGCTTAACAGATTGGAAATTGGGATCACGATCCATGTGAATAATATTGGCCTCTACTATGTTGCCTATGTTATCATAGAAACGTGGTGCCCATGTGCACGTCAGATCCTGGTAGCGGTTGCTATCCGGAGTGGCCACTGCACTGCTACAAGAAGGTGAATCGTAAACGTACAGTTGTGCGGATTTTAGCAAGAAAAATCTGCTGATAGGAGTGGGATCGCAATTTTGTATCTCCTGATAACCACACTCAAAGTGTCCGAAAGATTCCAATGTCGGTACTTGTGGCTTTCGAATTGTTAACGTATATACATCCCCTTCTCTCGATGCTTGGTAGTCGTCCTCCATTCCGGGTAGGACTGAACAGTACTCTTGAGTGGGACATTTGTAACATCTTCCTACAAATGTTCCTCCCTCATTCTTAGGAACAACGTGCCAGACGATGGCATAACCAACTTCACTCCTTATATTACATGTGAGATTGACCTCCCGGTCTTTGAAGACAAACATGTCGTCGGGCCCTCCTCGGTGATTTGGTCGTGACTGGACCGAATCGAAGGCCATCAAGATCAAAAGTAACACCGTCATGGCCATAGTCAATGGTGCCGTGACAGCCATTGTTACTTCGGTTATAGATTCAGGTTGTGATTATAAACTAATACCATCCACCAATGACCAACATTGATTTATGCAGCAATGATGATTTCTAAGTTGCCCCTTCTCCTCAGATCATCACAATGAACAGAATCTGAATAAGTAAGTTTATAATTTTTATGCCTCTGCTGATAAATAGCCGACAGTACCGTTGGCATCTCATCTTGCCTGTTTGATGACATCGAAACCGAAATCATCTAATTAGCTACTTTATCAAAAAAACAATGCCTGACATCCAATTAAAACCACTTAACCAACTTTGAAGTTTTACCAATAAATATTTTATTTCAAGTAGGCCTACCAAAGAGCGATCAATCTAAACTGTATTCAATACTAGTATTGAATACTCTATTAATCGACATCCGTTTAGTTGTCATTGTATAAATCACATATGTTTCAGAAGGTATCTAGTATCCATTTTATTGGGCCCCTATGGAAAACATGCCCCTGGATAAACATGTTAAATGTAGCATTTGGCGTAGACAAGTCCTCGACCTGGGGGATGATTCGCGGTCCAGAGGCTATGCTAATCAATACATAATTAAAGGAAAATGTTCAAATTAAGTAACGGGTAACTAAAAATAAACAAAAAGCAGCCCCTCAACACACACACACACACACACACACACAACACACCCACACACACACACACACACACACACACGCTCTTTCTTAATAAGGTTGGAACTTAAATTTATTTCAATCACAGTCATTTATAAACTCTGCCGAAAGCACAGCCTTACAGTCGCCGAAATTATATCCACTAGTGTGAATAATCTTTTCTTTTTTTTTGTCTAATGCCAATGAGAATATTGTGCAATTTATTTTCGTTATCGAACGAATAATTGGCATGCTCGGCACTGCCTGGCATGCTTGCTTTGATCATCCATATTACGTAATCTTTTGTTAGGTCACTTTCGTGTTTCGATAAGGCGAACCTGTAATATCAGTCTCGGTAATTAAGCAGTCAAAGCTCACGTTTGCTCTCTCGTCGCTCGCCACACCCTCACTGTGAACGCCGAAATTCCCGCTTCCAACGAAGAGATACTTTCCGCAATCCATAACTCCAACGCGGGTGGATTCCGCTTGTAAAACCAAGCCTTCTTCAGAGCTTCCTAACCTCTCAAGTTTGAAGGAATAGACAGCATATTCAACATTCGGTAAAAGTCACTTCTTTTCGTCGAAGCTGCACTGAATCACAGCAGAAGAAGGAGAGCACGTAGAGACTCTTACAGAACCTGAGAGCAGCGTTTATCGGAGCTTCGTAGCAGACAGAAACACATCAGAATCGCCGGCTGTATCACAAGGCTGGGCGACGGTCAAGAGTACGTCACCGATGGACCTTGCTGACGACTCCGACGATGAAAAGAGATTGCGGAAGGTAATATGTGTATTTCCATACTTCCAAATTCAAGTGTCGTTTTAAACAAGAATTTGTTAACTTCCCACATTATGACATTCATTGGACTGTTTTAAACATTATTGCAGATCACATTTAACCTCATAACGCCTTTTCTTTGCCCAGGCGGAAAAATCCGCAGCATCAAGAAAGCTGAACAAACCAAGAAAACCATAAAGGCGAGAAAACCACTCTATCCATAACTTCCCGTCCACCACTTCGTTTTTTGCTGGCCTACGCAGCAATAAGTTTTCGCCGCTTCCCGACCAAACCACGCTTCACAGACTCAAGGACTGTTTACCAATGCAGTATCACCGGCCACATCCGCTCTTCCTGCCCTGCCCTCAGAGGAACTCGAATGCAGCCCAATCGTCAACCAGGTCCCCAGGACTCAACTAGACCTGATACTTCTTGCCTGCCACCAGGAGTGAAAGGTAGATTAAAACAATCTTATTCTTTTGGGATCCGATTGAAAGCCACAGAGTTTATTCTTTCCACCATCAAGGATGTTATAAGTTACCTTTTCAATATATCTCCACCCAAATTTCTATGCAAAGAAACATAAATCAAGTTTAAATCACCCCAGTTTCGTTGAAACAGCTATTGCAGAATTTGTGTAAAATAGACATGCGTGTTGAAGTGTGACATCTCCCCAAACTTGCTGCAACCCCTTGACAGTTGCGAGAGGCAAGAAATTACGCCTTGTCTTAGGACCTTCGTCACCCCAACCAAATAATGTAAACATTCAAATTCAAATACGAAGATTTACCTCACATTTCCCGCGTCCTCGGGTGGGTCACATTTACTTCTCTTTTGACTTAGAAACTGGTTATCATCACGTGGATATTTTCCCCGGCACCAGCAATTATCTAGGTTTTCATGGTTCATAGCGATTCTGTTGCCAGATATTATACCTTTACCGTTCTTCCTTTTGAGCCTTAACAGCGCGTGCTATTTATTTACTAAGTTAACCAGACCTCTTGGTCTACTACTGGCGTGCTCGTGGTATAGTATCTTTCTTTACATCGACGGACGGTCTCGTCATTTCTCCTACTCTTAGTTCAGCCCTTTCAAATTGACCAAAGTTCGCGATATTCTTTTGCGCAGCGGCTTCGTCCCCTAGTAAAACAAAGTGCGGTATGGCAACCCACCAATCGACTTCAATATCTGGGGTTCAATAATAGACTCCATATCTGAGAAATTCTTTGTGCCTCAGTCAAAAATTGACAAATTAATTTTTTGCTCAACAAGCTCTCTTGCTTGGCAAATATCTGGCAGACCAACGCCTGTAAGATTTAGCTTCCTTTGCCGGTCAAATCATTTCCATGTCACTCGCGCTAGGCCCCATTTCCAGACTAATGACCCGCGCTTCCTATCGCTCTATCGAATCCCGCGCATTTTGGTCAGATAGCATCATTCTAGGTGAGCCCGTGATTAAAGAGTTGAATTTTTGGACAGAAAATATCGCGGCCTTTAACGGCTTTCCAATCAAATTCGGCTATAGTTCGCCCCCCTCCTTGATGGTTTTCTCAGACGCTTAGCGCACGGGTTACGGCGGCTACGTACAAGATATCTCCGCATGTCGCTTTCACGGTCAATGGACCGTAACAGAGTCTCTCAAGAGTTCCACTTGGTGCGAATTAGCCGCTGTACTCAAAATAATTTCGGAAGCGCATGACATCTTCAAGAATCTAAAAATCAAGTGGTTAACAGATAATGCTAATGTCCCTCGCATTATTAAAAATGGGAGCGTTAAACCCGATCTGCACGATCTTGCTCTTAGTATTTTCGATCTCTGTCAAGCCCATAACATTGTCCTTCACCCAGAGTGGCTACCTAGAGGTGAGAATATACTGGCTGATAAGATTAGCAGGTATCAGGACTATGACGATTGGTCAATTGACAACATTTCACTTTCCCTTATTGATTCATTGTGGGGTCCACACACCATAGATAGGTTTGCATCACCACAAAATAAGAAAGTATCAAAATTTAACTCCAGATTTTGGTGCAAAGGTACTTTTGGAGTCGATGCCTTTTGCCAAGTTTGGAGCCTTGATAACAATTATATTTGCCCACCTGTATGTCTCATTTCACAGGTCATTAACCGCATGGCCTCACAAGCGGCCATTGCCACCTTGGTCATACCTCGGTGGACAAGTTCCTACTTTTGGCCTATTGTATGCCCCGACGGATCTCATTTGGATCCTCACGTCCACGATTGGAGGCTACTTAACGTCTCCTTTCATCCTGCTTCTTTAGGCGACTCTATGGTTTTCTGCGAAACCCCTCAATTTCTGACTTTGGCTTTGCGCTTTGACTATAAGAGTCCTGTCAGGCAGAATAATCGAGGATTCTGCTGTTCTGAGCTAGGTTATTGCTCATCGTGCATTAAATGAATAACCAGACTTGTCTGCTGGCAGTATCGTATTAATATTAGCCCGAATAACGTTCACAATAATATTAATTTAGATACAGTTGTATTTTTTGTGAATGTGGCGTGTGTTCATGAGAATGCATTTATTACCCTTTTAGGGGCGAGAAAACTTACGCTTTTACTGCATCATTTAATTTTGGTATGCAGCGTATGTGTAGATGCAGCGTATGTGTTGATGCACCGTGCGTGTGCATCAATTTTTGTGTAAAAGTTAAATGACCCTTTTTGGGGCGAGAAAATCATATGAAATTACTGCATCATTTGGTAACCGTATGCAGTGTAATAGTTGATGTAGCATGCGTGCGCATCATTGTTGTATGAAAGTAAAATAACCCTTTTTGGGGCGAGAAAATCATTTGAAATTACTGCATCATTTGGTATGCAGTGTAAGTGTTGATGTAGCATGCGTGCGCATCATTGTTGTATCGTGTGAAACAAAAATTATCATCATTTAAATTCATCTGAAATCGGCGAAAATGTCTCAAGAGCCGCGTGACAACACGCATACATTTGTGATTATCTATACTATATAATTTGTTAAGGTGAGAATATAGAAAAAAGGGGGAGGGGAGGAGAGGGGCAAGGCACCCAGTAATGAACAAGTGTAACACCAATAACGAGGCCAACGAACAACCCCCTAATACTTTTTTTTTTTTGTATTTAAAGGAGGAACCCGACGTGGGTGACGGACCAAGGGTAACTGAGCAGCGCCCGTAACTAGGATTTTTACGGGGGGGAGGTTCGAAACCTGAAAAGTGGACCTTTTTTTACAGGAGAATTATTCGAGCGCGAAGCGCGAGCCAAAATTTTGCTTTATAATGATCAAGGCTGTATGTTTTATGCACATTTTCCTCTTATTTGTTCTTTTAAGGATTATTTTCGGAAAGGTGACAGATAACCTCCTCTTAAGCAAAATGAATTGCGAGCGCGAAGCGCGAAGCAGAATTTTTGGCTTATAATGACCTAAAGTAGTGTATTTTAGACACCTTTTGTCCTCTAGGTATATATCTATTTGTTTTAATTCTTTTAGAAGCTAGAATCTGATGACCACCTCCCTTAAAAAAATGCGAGCATGGACAGAGGAGCGGAAAAACAATAAAACTAGTAATCACTTGTATTATGGGCATAAGAATCATTGCATGGGTCGTAAATCAAGGGCTAACTTTGGGAGCGCGAAGCGCGAATAGGAAATGTCTTCTATACATGAGAATAAATTTTTCACACATATTGTCCATTATTTGTTTGTTTGGAAAATTTTTCACAAGCTAACGCGAGCAAACACACACAAAAAAAGGCCGACAATACATCTCGTATATCTGCATGGGCATCAAGAATCAGTGATTGGTAGTAATCTAGGGGTTAATGTGCGAGCGCGAAGCGCGAGCGGAAATTTTCGCGTATATTGCAAACGAAAAGTATAGGTTTTTTCACACATCTTGCCCTATTTTCTTTGTTTTAATTTCTCACGAGCGGATGATCAGCTCCCTTTAAAAAGAAATAAGAGCGCGTATATAACAAAAATGACCAATCTATATTTTCTCTTAAATGAAGCGCCCTTATAGAATCATACCCTAAAAAAACATAAAAATGGAGCAGCAAAACTCTAGTGAACAAGTTTCATATACACGGACCTACTTACCCACATTTGTTGATTGGGTTTTTTTTTTATTTTTTTTTTACTATTTCAAATTGTAGGATCGATAAAACAAATTCTACACAAGCACGATATCGGGGCCGAGCAGCCCCGCCCCCAAACAAAAAGGAGGAAAAAAAAAAAGAAGAAAACAGGGGGTAAAGGAAAAGAAAAAATGGACGATGGTCGCCATTGACAAGTCGTACTTAAAAAAAAAACAACACCGTTTTTTAGCTACGTTTCGTTTCGTTTCGTATCTGCAGCTTTTTAAAAGGTGGGTTTTTATCTTTGGGGGTCAAGCGGACCCTGCTTGCCAGGGGCGGGGGATACCCTTGTTAGGGGCCCGGATACGAACTGTTGAGAATAGGGGAATTAGTTTAAGCCATTATAGCCCGTGAGCATTTTGTAAACATTCATGAAGCCCCATTATAAAAGAAGCACATTTTACAAATATTACCATGATTACCTCAAGATTTCAAAATAACTGAAGGGGAAACCTTTTTAACTTGTTTTTTTATATAGCAAAACGGAGCGGCGGAGCGCGAGCGAAAAAGGAATTTTCCACTTAAGTGAACTGAAACCATGGTATTCAAGCTGCATTAATTTCTTTATGTTGTTATTCAAGCAGGGCAATTTTTGCAATTGAGGGGGAAGATCGCCCCTTCTACCCCCTTTCCCTTTTTCCTTTTCTTTCTCTCTTTTTTTTTTTTTTTTTTTGGGTTTGGGTACAATGCCGGACGCCTATTACTTTTTACTCGGCGCCAGCGGGGGGGTTCGTTCGGAGAACCCCTCCGAACCCCCAATCCCCCCACCCCCCCCCCCCCTTGGTTACGGCCTGCCTGAGTGAGGGCGGCACTCCCGCGCTCCTTGCTTGACTGTAAGGGAATTAATTAGAAAATAGGTTACAAATGATTGAGGTAAAACTGAGAAGCTGAGATCAATATTTAACAATTAGATTATCACGATATAGCCAATTATATTACATTATCAAATTCCAAGTATTTTGTGAAGGAATGAACTAGTAGATATTAAGAATCCGGTTGCAAGTAAGCATTCTGGCCTTTTTCTTGTTTCCACGGTTCCGTGAACTTTAGAAAATTAGGAAGCGGGAGCGGGTTTCGCGGTTTAATGCCGCCGGTTGCCCCCTGCTCTTCATCGCTATGAAGACCATTAGGAGCTGAAGATGCTCCGGAATCAAAAGGCTTGATAGCATTCCAATACTATCCCACTGCGTTACGTTGTTGTAGCTGAGAGGAATGACAAGGGCCTGAATATAAGGCCTCTTTTTGTGAAGAAGAAGGACAGATCTACGTAAGGACAGGCAGTTGAGAAAGTTAGAGAGGAATCACCGAGCTGGAAGGTAACGCCGGCAATATCGAACGGGACATGGAGTCTTTAGGAAGATCTTGCGATTTACACACGTTGGAATATTGTTCTCGAAATTGGGTCCGTTTGTTCTGATCTACGTTAGAATGCAACTACTAGAATCGATGCATAGTAAATGGAAGTCCGCTACTAAAGATGTGACTAAGATCGGTTCGAAAACGGCAACGAAACCCAGCGTTGAATACTAAAACACAGCGAACAAAGACGCAGGTCGGAATAGCGTGCCGCGTGGGCAGGTCCAAGTATTATCGCATAATCTTCATAGAAATAGCGTGGTGACCAATAGCTTCCTTTCTTTGAGAACTGGCGAGAGTATGTGAACGCATAAAAATCCCTTGCAAAGCGATCTTTACTAAAGGAGGTCTTCAATAGGTGAAAGGTAGAGCCGCCTAAAATATGTTGTCCATCTAATTGCTGCAGATGCGGAGTCGGACAAGGGGATCTTCATACCAGGTAGTAGGGCCAAATGAAGAGATATATACGGAAGAGATAATGGTTTTGAATTCTCGGAAAACATGATGACACCTTTCGTCTTTGACGAAGCCAGGCTTCCCATTATTCTCGAATGTGATAGCGAGTAATATTTGTTCTGGTAGTAGACAGATTGCTTCTTGGCCGACATCAAAAGAGAATTGGAGAGGTTTGTTTGTTGCCAATATCATCGTAATGATGAATTCCTGCATAGAGGAAGCTTGCTAGCTTGCTGCCAATTCTCCTGCCAATATAGAGACTAAATGGATAAAAAGTGAGCGAGGACGAGTGAACAATCAAAGCTCATCCCATATAAGGTTGGGCGAAAGTTTATCAATCTAATATCATAATATCTTTGCATAAATTTACTAATTACGAATTTTTCGTTAATTTTAAATTTTCAATTTCGAAACTGTAATTATACAACATTAAGAACGAATCCTGTTGACATACTAGTGTCGTAAAGGGAAGGATAATATAGGGTAGGGGGATTGAGGAGGGTAATAGAGACTTTGACTGCTTTTACCGAGACTGATATTACAAGTTCGCTTATCGAAACACGAAAGTGGACCGTAACAAAAAGATTACGTAATACGGATGATCGAGCAAGCATGCCAGATGCATGCCGAAGCCATGCCAATTATTCGTTCGATAACGAAAATAAATAGCACTTTCTTCCTCCATACGTTACTTGTTAGAAAGTTATATTATTTCTCTATACGTCATAAGATACGAATAGACAATCAGTTTTACAGGTTGGTACGAGAGCAGTACTGGCTCATGAGAAACGCCAAGAGAAGGTAAAGGGTGCAGTTATCAAAGATTAATGTATGCGCGCAAATATTCAGAGTAATTGTATGGATTAAGAACGTATGAGAAAAATATTCCATTAAAAGGTTTTGCGTTCCAAAAATGAACATCAACACAGACGCTGGCATACCAAATGATGCAGTATTTCATAATATGATTTTCTCGCCCCAAAAAGTGGTTACTTTCACTTTCATACAACAATGCTGCTGCACGCATGCACATACACTAACACTGCACACCAAAATGACTGCCAGTAATTTCATATTATGATTTTGTGCCCTAAAAAAGGGATTATTTTACTTTCATACAACAATGATGCGCACGCATGCTACATCAACACTTACACTGCATAGCCAATGATGCAGTAATTTCAGAACTAATGATTTTCTCGCCGCAAAGGGCCAATACAACAATAGCAGGCTGTAACCAGGGGGTTCGGGCGGTATCGAACCGAACCCCCCGACTAGGCGAGGTAGCGTCCGGCTTGACCAAAAAAAAAAAAAAAAGAGCAGAAAAGAAAAGGAAACAGGAAAGGAGAAGGGCGAAACTTCCCCCTTCATGCAAAAATAGAGACCTCGCATAAATAACAACATAAGAATTAACGCCAAGCTATGAAATACATGGTTGTTCAGTTCCTTAAGTGACAAATTCTTTCGCTCCGCGCTCCGCGCCGTAGTGCCATATTAAAAAAGTATAAAAATGGTTTACCCCTTCATGGTATTTTGAAGTACTGAAAGGTAATCATGAACGATAATTAGATTGTAAAATGCGACTTCTATTATATAAGCGGCTTAGTGAATGTATACCAAATGCTCAACGGGCATATAAATGTGCTTAACTAATTCCCCTACTTCTCAGGTTCGATATCCGGGCCGTAACAAGGATCCCGCCCTGACCAAGCAAGGGGTCCGCGTTGACCCCCCCAAAAGATAAAAACGCACCTTTTGAAAAGCTGCACGATACGAAAGAACGAACGAGCTATATAAAAACTGGTGTTTTTTTTTATTAAAGTACCGACTAGTCAATGGAGACATCGAACCATTTTTTCTATTCCTTTAACCCTGTTTTTCCTATCTTAATTTTTTCTTTTTCTCCTTTTTTGAAAGGCGGGCCGGCTCTGGGCCCGCATCCGTGCTTGTGTACGAATTGTTTACGACCAATACATTTGAAATAAGATAAAAAAAACAAAAAAAAAAAAACATCAACAAGGAATATATAGCGTCCGATAGTATAGAACCGTTTTCAACTAGAGGGTTTTGCTGCCCATGAATATTAAATATTCTAAAGGCAGTTCCATATTTAAGAAGAAAATATAATTTATCATTTATTGTTATCATCAGCGCTCTAATATTTCTTTTTAAAGGGAGCTGATCATCCGCTCGTGAAGAATTTAAAACAAAGGTAAATATAGAGGCAAGATGTCGATAAAACCATACTTCCGTTCGTCATATACGAAAATTTTCCGGCTCCGCCGCATTCGCGCACGCAACATAACCCCCCTAGATTAACTACCATCACTGATTCTTGATAGCCATGCAGATATACGAATTGAATATGGCAGGCCTTTTTTTGTCACGCTGTGTTAGCTTACGCGTTAGCTGCGAAAAATTATTCCAACAAACAAATAATGAACGACAATGGTAGTGAAAAAATTTATTCTATCATGTTAAAAATAAAGAACAATTCCGGTTACGGCTTCGCGCTCCAAGATGTACCTATGATTACTGACCCTCAATGAATTCTTCATGCCCATAATAACAAAGTGATACATAGTAATTGTATTTTATCGCCTCATCTGCCATCAATGCCTCGCAATTTTTTTAAGGGACAGGTGGTCATCAGATATCTAGCTCTAAAAAAATAAAAACAAAAGTATATCCTAGACGCAAAAAGTGTCTTAATACACTACCCTTTAGGTATAATATAGCCAAAATATATCCAGCTCGCGCTTTCCGCTCGAATTCTATTTTTGCATTATAAAGGAGGTATTTCGTCACCTTTCGGAAAATAATCCTTAAAGAAACAATAAGGGAAAATGTGCATAAAAAATACAGCCTGGTCACTTATAAAGCAAAAAATTTTGGCATCGCGCTTCGCGCTACGAATAAATTTCATCCTTAAAAAAAAGGATCCACAGCTTTTTCCAGGATTTCGAACCCCCCCCCCGTAAAAATACCTACGTTCGGCCTGCATATAGATGCGCACGCATAGCAACATCAACACTAACTGCATACAAATGATATGCAGTAATTCATATATTTTCTCGCCACAAAAGGGTAATAATTTTCACTTCAATACAAACAATGATGCGCCCACGCATGACTACATCAACACTATCACACTGCATACCAAATAGATGCAGATAATATTCAATGATATTTCTCGCCGCAAAAGGGTAAATTTATACTTCATACAACAATGATATGCGCACGCATGCTAGCAATCACTAATCCTACACTGCATACGCAAGCTACAATGAATGACTAATATATCATATGATATTTCTCGCCCAAAAAGGGTCATTTAAACT
>CALNVZ010003425.1:11260928-11343903 GCA_940671915.1 Paracentrotus lividus
AAAATCAAAAAGAATATTCCCCCCCCCCCCAAATAAGACAATTTTTATTATTTTGCCGATTTCCTCAACACTGTGCTGAATTTGCTCGGCGATTTGTGTCTGATTTCGATGTGATGCATCACATATTATCTATGTCACACACACACAAACATGCACACACACCATTTCTCTCTCTGTTTCACACCCACACCAACATACATTGATCCATACAATCGTCTCTCCCTCTCTCTCTCTCTCTTTCTCTTACAATCTTTTACACCCACATCCACAGACATACATCCACACAACCTCACACACACATGCACCTCAAACACACACGCACATCATCACTCGCATCCTTACCCAACCTCACACACCCTCACGTTTACCACCTGCTGAAACCCCATTGCAAACTTGTTTACACCCACACCCGCACCCACATAACAGCACACACATATCCGTTTTTCCAGCTCTCATAAACATCGAAACAATCACTCGGAATATAAATGATGAAAAAAAAGAAGATGTTATTGATATATTAAGAGTTAAATTTCTATTTTATATACAGATAGGACCTATAACAACAACAAAATATTTTTATTTGCACGGGAATTTACATAGGCCTAATTGCTAATAAAAGGAAACCATTGTGTTTAAAGCTAATCGAGTGTTGTAGTCATGAGATTGAATCGTGGAAGAAACTGTCTCAAAGTGATGGGAAAGATTGATAACAATGCACCTAAGAAATGTTTATTGATGTAGGTTTTGGAATCAAGAAAATGATAAGAAATTTACCGATTTCTTTTAGGAGTAACATGCACTGCACACAAAATGCATGTATGGGACTACATGTGCATGTGGTCACATGTTCGAGACAAGAACATATCAGCTTTTTTGGTCATATTATCATTATGAGGGCATTTGAAGAGCAATCCTTTTCAGTGGAACTTTCTATAATAAAATTCTTTATAAATACCTTGAAAATAATTTAAAAGCTCACAATTATTTTCTTGACCCATGGTTAACCACTCCCACTACACTAGATTATCTTTAAAGACATCCAGGATTATTTTGCAGCCGAATGCAGCCTTTTCTCACTTGTTGACATCCTCTTACCAAAAGTTTCACAAAACCATGACAATAGTGCAATCAAATAACTGAATTTCCTTGCCACGAAGGAGGCTACTTAATAGTGTTTCTTGGTGTGAAAATATTAATCACTTACCTGAAGTGTACCTTTAACACAAATTAGCATTACTATTATAACTATACACATATACATGCATCCAGACTATTAAAAGTATGCTTTACAATTTGAAAGGCTGTAAAAAGCAATGCGACTTATCAAAGTGATATGTATAAATCATATTGAATCACGTGGGTGTTGTTCACAAAAAAAAAAATGATAATAAAAAACATAGAAAAACTAACTAGATTTTCAATTTGCACACACACTAATTAGAAACAAGAACCCCCCCCCCCCCCCGAAAAAAAACATGCATGATTTTGACAAAGCAGTTTTGTGAATTGTAATTTTTAGACAACTGTGTAGATATAAGAATGACGCCGTATTGAAAATAAAGTTTGTACGGATAAAAATGTACCTTTTTTTTTCTTCAAAAGATGAACAAATATATATAAATAAATTTATATAATCTAACAATTGTATTGTAGGGAAACAGATAAAGGGTGATATCTCAGGAAGAACTTCCGAAATGACAAGGGCATCTTTGAGGAAGCTGATACGAATAAAAAACATTCAATGCCTAATCTTTTTTCTCAACATATGAAGTGCATGACAACACTTTTGACTAAAGAAGAATGTCTAACTTCAGCTTATACATATGAAATAGTATGTAAACAATGGCATTTTAATATGAACATGAATATTAATTCAATTAAAAATTTAACATGAAAACTCCACACTTGTCAAAATCTCCCAGCGCGTTTTGAAATAAAGGAATGCTCAATGAACACTGATCAGTATACATGTAGTGTACGCGATGCGACTATTACATGCATCATATTATTACGCAATACATTGTAAAATTCAAAATTATTAAGCAGTTTTGCTATGATCATATTAAAGATCAAATAACGTTTTTCCATTAAAAAAAAAAAAAAACAAAACAAAAACACATGCCAATATAATTTATACATGCATGTACTTAATATCTTTATCCCGATGTGGGTGAATTTTTAGTAGCTGGTTAATGACTACTCCTAGAGACAAACGAAGCATGTTCTGTAAATCTCGTATGTTTCAATAATGTATAATGTTTGTTAATGTCAGTGAATGTTCAACATTTAGATGTAAATATGATTCTAGATTTCTCATAAATGAATTAAAGATGATAAAATTTAGTACGTAAAACATTGTTCCCCGATGATCGCGCTTTCCCCGACTTGATTTACGTTGCAAGTACGGTATCATAAAATCGGACACAATCATGGAATATTTCGGATTTCAATATTGGACTCTCAAAAGTTAGCCCTTTGAATTGCATTTCAATTTTTCGTAGTGGTCTTCGCTATTTTCTCTCAAATATGGAATGCGTTTGGAACGAAAGTTGTCATAGTCCGTAGCAAGGTCTCCTTTATAAGTTGATTCGTTGTTATTCGTGATTTTTGACTTTGATTCAAAGTTATTGTTTTCTGTGATAGGCGTCAAATCACCACCGCCTGGTGCTTCCTCAAGAGTGAAATAAGGATGCTCATTACGTCCCAATGTAGTTTCTTCTGACACCGTCGATTTGATAGTTTTATTGTCAATTTCTCCAAGTTGATTGTCTCCTGGGCATACTTTGTCAAGGGGGAAGTAAAATACTTCATTCGGTTCTCCTTTTTTTGGAACGCTCGCGCGAGAATCAATGGTTGATTCTTCATCAATAGCTGCAGATCTCTGTAGCCGAGACCCTACCTGACCTACACCGGCCGGTAATGGCTGTTGAAGAGACAGGTTTCTCCAGAGATGTCGGCTGTTAGAGGTGTCAAAATAGGTCGGATCATCTGTATTGTTTTGCCTATATTCCGATTGAGTGCGTCTGTTGGGTAAGTTAGGCTTGGCAGAGCCATCTGACGTTGAGGCCACTTCCAGAGCACCCTTCGTCATCAGAGCTACCTTATTCGGTTGAAAGTAACGGAACGATTCTTTACGCTCCCGGGGATGCACTGTGTCGTTAGCATTTTGACGCTTTAGCTTTAGTTCTGATGAATCAATGGTGGCGTAGTCGGCACTTGTATGAGACGGAATAGCCACCACCTTCGCGATCTGTGGCGGATGTTCCACGTCTTCTTGGGGAGCGGATTTTCCTCGACGACGGACAACACAGAAGTATGCTACCATCATAAGAACTAAGGCAAGGGCGAGACTAGATGCTATCGCACAGTAATAAATTAAGTATTTCATCCATGAAGGTAATGAATCAAATGGTAAGTCGACATTCGGGTTTGATGATACCGGTGTTACATAATGCTTTGCGGACGTTGCACTCTTATTTGTGCCGTTGTTAGTATCACCGTGATCCCAAGGCCAAACATTTACAGGTACATATGTGTCATCGCTGAGGATTTGCTCCTTGTCATTTTGCATGGGTTGGTGTATAAAAAGTTTTCCAATACCCAACAGGTCCAGTTGGCCATTTTCATTCCTACTGGCACATACTAATGTAAGATTATTGTATTTTATAGGAGCATACCTAATGGTGATCCTTTCATTTTCCACCCTTATCCATATAGTCGAAGGGATATCTATCATAGTGTTGTTTATGACTGCAAACCAAGACAGGGAATCAGAATTTGGACTGTTGCACGTAAAATCAGCAGATTCGTCCTCCGCTATTTGAACAGTAGAGGGTGAAAGAGGCAACGGTGAAAACGTGCATGAACGTTCTGACTGAAGTCCTGGCATCGTCATTAGACATCGGGTGTCTTCTTCCAAACTTGGAAGTTTCTTTTCCATGGATATGCTGGTAATGTTTTCTACGCTATCGACAGAAGTAGCTAAGTTTTGGTCACCACTGGGATGCTCGACGTCAAATCGCCCCGAAGCACCTGCATAGGTTCGTGGCCAAGAGCAAATTAGATGTGTCAGTATCTCTGGCAAATCTAAAGGTCTTCCAATCGCGGCGGATTCCGTTATCTCAATGCCACATGACGGGTTTGCAATCATACTTTCTGAGACAACAGAGACAAAAGCTGATTTCTTACTAGTATATACCAAACCGACACTTGAACGGTTTTCTATCCCGCACTCGTAGCTTCCAGAGTCGGACATAGTAACATTGGTTACTTGTAGCTCGAAGCGAGTCCGATTAGATTCCTTTAAGGAGATCATTGACGCGTCGAAGTTGTCGCAATCGTACGGCATCTGGCAACGTCCAATGTCTACGTTACTCCTCCACAGAATATTGAAGGCACTATCAACAGGTTTGAGAAATTCGCAGGTTAACGTCAAATTCTGTCCAATGATTACCGTTGAGTTCTCAGGGCCTGAAGTGACCTGGATCCCTTGTATTTGGACAATGCTCATCAGCAACAACATGACAAGTATGAAGTATGAAATAACTTTGCTAGATGCCATTTTGAATTTCGTTTCTGAGTACTGAGTGATAACACATACACAATCCAGTCACTTGTCTATCTGACCGTTTCAATTTCATTCGAGAAGTAGTTAGGTAGGCACTTCAATCAATTAAAATCTGTTCCAAGTAGGTTAATCGTCACTGATACGACGGTATTATCGAATATTTTCACAGGTTCAAGCAGTTAAACCAGAATGGTGCAAATATAATATCATGTACTGGTCACAAGTAGTAACACTAGTATCCGACGTTTCGCTTGATAATGTCCTCTGTCATGTATGTCCTTCAACTTGCGTAAATAAGACTACTAACACCTTTAAATGAGCTACTTTACTTTAACCAACGATGTACTTTGCTGTATCGTTAAAAAGACGTATATTTCACCGTCCGATTCCTAAAAAGAAATACGAGCGATTGGATAACTACAACGCACGTGATACTTCTTCCCTCAAAATATTGCTAGGAAATGATCACTCGAACGAGAACGTACTTGATGCAGAATCGCGACTGTTACCGGTGCCCCACGCACTTGGCATTGTTCGAGGATAAAAGTCTACAGGTGTGAGGCTCATCGAATCATACGTGCTCATATGGGTGTTCTTATCCCCGTTGAACGCCAAAGGCAAAACAAAGAGGGGGTGGGGTATCTAGAAAGTGAGACCGGGAAATAGAAAGAGGGAAGGTATCGACGCTGTCAAGTACCTAACTTCCTAAGAATCCCCCGCGCGCAAAAATGAAACTCAATTCCGTCAAAAACACGCTTAGTCCCTAGAGTTGAATTGGGGAAAAGGACAAGTTGTGAACACGAGTCATAGCAGGGTCCCACCGTGCTCTCTTTCCGCTTCTTAATTCGTTGTCATCGTCCCGTGTAATTGAAATGGTTTGATAACCATGTCAAGCGGTAGCATTGTACTTTCTTGTCTCATGACAGACACTGATACATAAGTTTTTTTTTTTTTTTAAAGACTTATCAAAAGAATCAAAACAACACTGGATGTAGTTACTCGAACATTTTTTTAGACAGTCGACCTACCTTCTGTGTGTGTGTGTTTGTATGTGCGTGTGTGGGAGTGTTTAATTCTTCAAAATCCCCTTTATTTAATCTTTTCGGAGTAAACTTATGTATGATTGTTTATTGTGGTTCATAATTGAAAATCATATTGAGCAAATTTCCCAAGTATTAAGTCAAAGGAGACGGAGATGAGCGTGTGAGGGTGTGCTCATGCTCATGTGCTAATTAAAGGGTGTATAGGGCCTATCATCTAAAAAAAAAAAACAAACAAACAAACAAACAAGTAAACAACAACAAATAGCGCTCTGTCAAGTGACAGAGTTTAACTGAATACGCATCTTGACGAATTTTCCTGGATAAGTGATAAACAGCCCTTGAGCAATCATTGAAATATTTTTGTAATGATCGCTCAATAAATTTTCTATAATCAATATCCTTCTCAAAGGAAATGTTTGTAATATACATAATCAATAATTTCAATCATAATAATAATTTCCAGCATTAAAGTAATTTCTAACTAAAGAGCGATATTGAACACCCACGTGATATTTAGACGATTAAAATAGCTAGACAAGAATAACAAGGAAATCAGGGGATCCGGTAAGATATATGATTCAAGATGATTAGAAGAATATTGATGTATAATTCTATTATCTCTCCCGGCTATGCCAGCAGGGTGCTTGAATCACGTTCCCGGATATATTCTCAAATTTCTTCTGATAAACAAAACGAAATACTGGTTAAATATACCAGTTTAATTTATTTAGAAATATATGTGATATCAACATGGGGTGTACATCCTCTACTCAGATTTCGCGTGCAGTTCATTTGGAAAGCTCTACAGGAACAAATTCTCCTCTTTCCCTCTGAGCTAAAATTGATGCTGCCATCATTATTCTAACCTTAATATGTTTTTTTACTCTAAATAAAATATCAGAGGAAGTTGGTATCACTATCATGTTTCATTTAAAGCCAATATAAACCAGCAGCCTTGTAGCACATCCTCAAGACCTCAAATGCTCGAATTCGGTCCGGTTCTTAACCCATAATGCAACATTCTGAGCAGTATTATATGCCCGATTGAATGATAAACACATTCACTACCCAATACATTCATACCGCAATAATCTATTTACCGTTTAGCAAAATAAGTACTTTTCCCCCTAAAAAATTAATTTCCCTATGTATTAATAAAACTACAGGCTTATTGTTTGTATTATTAATAGCTATCTCAAAAAATATATTGTAAGACTAACTATTCATAACACACATGAGAGACCACAGTATTGATCAGATCACTCTCGCTTTAAGTATCTTGTCAAACGGTATGTCCCTAAACCCGGCTAAATGTGAGACCATGCAAATATGTTTTATGCAAGAGCCCCCCGAATCTCCACTATTTGAAGTAGACCATCAACCTCTCAAGCAATCTGAATCGGTGAAATTGTTAGGTGTCCATATTCGGAATGATTTAAAGTGGAATGACCAAGTAGATTCAATGATAAAACGTGCTAATGGAAGAATACATCTAATTAGGATTCTGAAAAGTCATGGTTTGCCTACTGAAGACCTCCGCACAATCTACATCGGTTTTCATGTTTACATTTGGAGTGAATTATTAGTTATTGTTATTGCTAAATGCTATTGAAACGAAATTTTTTATACTTACCCTTAATAATTTGTTACACACTTCTTCGTAAATTCACTTTATCTTGATTTTTACCAGATGCTAAGTTTTCCTATTCCCATATCTCAAACCTGGATAAATCATAATTATGTTCTTTCTATGCTTATGCTCGTTGATAACTAGCTGCTCACTTTTCTTCACCCTTTTTCTCCTTCTCTGCTATAATTGAATTTCGTAATATTCTTACTTACAATTAATTCTCTTACGTAAATATATATATATATCCTAATCACTAGATAATTCCGACTCGACACTTAATTATTATTATTATAACATGTACAGTATGAGTTGTCTAACTTAAGGGAAAATGTGATATATTTTATGACCTTTCCTGTCGCAAATGTATGCAATGTATATTTTACCTGTGTAAAAATGATTATTTGTAAAAAATTCTACAATTCGGCCATGTGGCTGCAATTGAATTTTTATTTGAATAAAACATTACTACTACTACTACTACTACTACTTACCGTGACTTCTAAAATAATTAGTAGTTTTACAAACTGTTTTAAGTGCAGATTTTGACTCTCAGTGCACCTATGTATCCAGGCATCATGAGAAATATCTACCATTCTCATGTCACGTTTGATAATTTAGAATGTTCACATAATGAGAGGAAGCGATATAGATCAGATGTTATCGTGATGTGTGTCGTACTAGGAGTAATCCTTGGTTAGGATAATGACAGCAGCGTCCGGTAATTATAAATAACTATATATTTGTTTTACACTTCGTTCGGTAATTATGAGAAATGATTCATAGAAAAAAAAGGTGAGACGACCATTTCCCTCCCACTTAGCACACGAACCAAAGGCGTTTCGCCTTTAGAAAACACGTTTGTATTGCTATGTCAGGACAATAGACGCCCTGTGAGCTAGAATTCTATTGTTATGAAATGAAAGGGCAAATGCAATCATGCCTGGCCACAGGACTGCTGTAACATTCCATTAACATCCTTTGACATCATCACTCGCACTATTAAATTAGGGGTAATTTTACAAGTATTTGTGAGGGATGGCCTGGTTGAGGTTCGGTCATCTTTTTAATTAAATACTTTCTAGATGGACAATAAAAACGCCTTAATTTGGAATTGTTGTATTATATAGCATATTAGCTTTCGTTTTTGGCTATTTCATTTGTCGGTCCGGTCTAGGACTTTAACGATGACTAGACAATGGATGGTATATACATGTTTATTATGCTTTGCGGTTTGTAGATCAGATATATGAACCGTGGAAATCTTCACTTTACCTTGGCCTATATGTGGTAAACCATGATGACATTACAAAACATATTTCCGGTTCTATTTGTTCTTCAAAATATATTATTAATTTCCTCAATGTCTGTATTAACTTTGCAAATATATATCAATCGTATCTTCTTATAGTTATTTTTTAATTTGAACAACGAATGAAACTGACCATGAATATATGACAATCATAAACAACGAGCTAAACAATTGGGATTTCATCGGGATTCGAACCTGAGACATCCTGATTACTAGACAGGACCTCTAGCGACTAAAATATTTGCTTCAATTGTATACTGTAATAACCTACCGAAAAAGTACCAGTCTATTGGCTCTGTCATTTTTTCTCTCTTCAAGGAAGGGGGGGGGGGGGTAATATTTTCGTTTTTTACTATTTTTTTGTTTTTTTTGTTAATCAATCAAAATAATGAATGCAGTCGGTGGGCAGGGGCAAAGGCCTATCGTTATTGTCATGAGAAAGCGTTGAGCTATTAAGGCAAGGGGATTTCGTTCTATAGTTAAGATAAAACATTTTTGTAATATTCATATTCTTATGAGTTAATATCCTCATAAATACCTTTTAATTGCTTGGTCTGGAGCTGAACTTGTAGTTGTAGGTCAATAATAGCAGCTATGCCTAATGTAAGAAAATCGTCATAATTTATGGGGGTGGTTATGGGGGTGGTTGTACGAGAGGGCGAGGTATTTTCCTAGTAATTTGCTGCCCATTGAACCACCTCTTCAAAATATATCAATTTGCCAATTTTTGGGATGAACGTACAATTGCATAGAGATTTTTTTTTGTTGTATTTTTGTTTAATGTTCACATTTTTTATTTCAAATTTTTTTTCCTTTTTGTATACAGTTCACTGCATAAAAGCTCACTAGAAAGATCATTAAATTTGCATGAGTCGCAAGCCCTTCCAAAGATTCCCATGTGGCATAAGAGTTACCGCTTTACATGCATTGTCTCTTCACACGTTAAGAGGTTTGCCTATTAAGATGTCAAGAAGCATCCTTCTCAGTCTACGAGGTTATAGACCTGTCACTGTCTACTATTAAAGAGACTAATGATAACAAGGTTACTCTAGTAGAATTATGATTGAATTAAATATGACTGGTTGACCCCGTACTGAATGACATGCATATAAAACAGACACTAATACCACAATTCAACGGATGACTTAATCACGGCTATATTGAATTAACTTCACGTGAATCATTTATCTCTTCTTTGTACTCACAGAGAGAAAGACATATGATGTCATAATTTCTCAAAAATTGACATGTTAGAATTAAAAGATTTTCGATAGAATTTGTGACCCAATTCAACGCACTTTTTTCAAATTAAATAATTGTTCCATGGTAACGCCACAGGGTATGTGAGGAAGGATACATCACCTTAGTTAAGTTCAAAAACTTTAAAGTATTGAAAGAATGACCGGAGTATTGATATACAACATGTAATCTTTATGGTTATAAGAGGTAAACCTCTTCATGAGAAAATGGTACTGGTATTATTATCATGATTAATCAATTATCATTATTATTATTATTATTATTATTATTATTTTATTATTATTATTATTATTATTATTATTATTATTATTATTATTATTATTATTATTATTGTTATTATTATTATTATTATTATTATTATTATTATTATTACTACTACTACTATTATTAGGGCGAGGAGGATAAAAGGTAGGTTGATATGAATATGATAATCTTTAATGCAAACAATAATCATAAAAAAGGAATAAGGCATTTAAACATGTTTTCCCCAGGATCAAAACATCTAGAATACAGTATCGTTATATAGAAATTTGTAGACAAAAAGAATAAATAAATACATAAAAATAAGACGACTAATTCAGTCATGAGACAAATAAATCCCCCATAATCCTCGGCTCTCCCTCTTCACCCATAAGTTGTTGTTAGGCATTAACCTTGAAGGGTATTGTGAGGGGTAGCTGGAAAGCGTAAGGATTGTTGTCCGGAGCTCATATCCAATATGTTACTTTGTACTTGTATTTGGTATAGAGTAGGGAAAAGAAGCTTCATGATCTTTATTACAAAACAGGTAACATATTGAGAGGAAATGAAAATAGGGAGAGAGAAAGCGAGAAATGGGGAAAGAGAAGGAGATATGGAGAGGAAACGAAAATTAGAGGGATAAAGGGAAGTACAATATGATGAAAATGTAATGCAGTAAGTTCATAAACAAAGAGAGGGAGAGAGAGAGAGAAGAAGAGAGAGAGAGAGAGAGAGAGCAAACAGTTATCCTAAGCATGTCTCATTCAATCAATGTTACCCTGCTTCTGTATGATGTTGTTAATTATTTTTTGAAACGTTCTTGTTTTTGTTCCTAAGAAGGAACTTTGTGTATTTATGTATTTTTATGTATATAGTACCTTACGATGTACCCAAGGCATTTATCACACCTTGAATGTTTGTCCTTGTTTTTTTTTTTTTTTAATTCGTGCTTTTGTTTCAGTAAAACCCTATGATATTTATCCATTGATGTATGCCTACATAATTATACACAATATACATAATACAAAAGATAAATAATAATACAAATACTGATAATAATAGTTACTAATAATTTGGTGATAATGGTAGAAACTCGACTAATTGCCACAAAACCCCAAAACATACACGCACACACACACACACACAAACACACACTCAAACATCCCCACAAGCACACCCACCCACACGCACCACCCTCACACACACACACACACACAGACACACACACAAGCAAATAAAACTTCCCACACCCCTGCCTCACCCGCACATCACATCACACGCATGAATTCCCCTATACCTAACATATGAGAGGTTCCAATATTGAAAAATCAAAAGGGACGTTGAACATCAAGTGCATCTGCGACTTCTAGTATTCGAAGCAGATGTCATTACTAATGCCCCATCAGGAGAATCGTTTGAAAAGTGAATTGTCGATATGAGATTAGAGAAACATTTTCTAGTGACGTTTTCTGGAGACCATTTGTACTGAGGTTGAACTTCCCAGCGTCCAGGCACGTTACGTCCTTGCAGCATACAGACAAGTTTTTAGTTTGCAATCAGATTGAAATCATGACTGTCAATTACCAGGGGTATAGAATATTTCAACCAAACTTCGACAACAGGAAAAATTCATCATTTCACAGCCTTGTTTACATCTTGTTGAGACTTACATTGTAATATAAAACAGAGTCAATTTGAATGTCATACCATTCAGTCACTTCCACATGGGGGAAATGTCAATCACTAATGAATAGTAAACCTACAATCGCAACAAGAAAGGTGTCTATATTTTCAAAATAATCATTCTGCAGATATTGTTCAGGATACTGCTCACTTTTATTTTTTCTTAAGTGTTGTATAGATCTATGTTCTTATTTATTAGTCTTATTTGGGTATGGTAGCTCCATCAATGATTACTTTTTTTTCCTTTTTTTTTTTTTATAGAGGCCCTACAAAATACAAAGTATACAAAAGAATACAAAGTAAACTATTTTTTCTTACGTATTGTAGGCCTATGTATCTATTTATTTATTGGTCGTCTTTGAGTATCGTAGCTCCATTAATGATAAGGTTTGTTTAATTTTTTTTTATGGAGGCCCTACAAAATACAAAGTATACGCATTAACATACTGGAACAATATAATTCGCACCGAATACATTCATTTTTTTAGGGGGTGAATAAAAGAACATTCAAATGAACACAACACGAAAGAGCAGGCTAAGAATGAGATCGAATGTGACGCCCCCTCCCCCCCCCAAAAAAAATAATATTTTGAATTTGAATTTGACTTTTAACTTGATTTGGCAAAATAGGAATGAGCACGATAATAACGAGGACACTCTTTTGTCTATAGGAGTAATTTCCTGATGTGGTTTTAACTGTACACAATAATGTTGAGTGGAAGGAGGTGTCATGTGTCATATTTTCCAACCATCTATGAAAAAAAAAAAAAAAAACATTTTGCTTAATATCAATGAAGGGAGGGGAAAGCGGTATCAGATCACCCCTCTTCATTCGTCTTCAAGGTGTGAATGATTATAACGTTGAGAGGAAGGGGGAGTCATGTGTCATCTTTTCCTACTATGTTTTCAAAAAAAGATAATAAAGTTTGTTAATCGATTAAGGGGGGGACCTATTGAATCTTTTACCGCCCGCCCCCCCCCCATATCAATTCGTCTGCAAGGTGTGACATTTAAAGGGGAAGTTCACCCTGGAATTTTATTGGTCTTAAAAAATGAAGAAAAATAATAGAAAAATATTAGTGAAAGTTTGAAGAAAATCGACCAAAAAATAGCGAAGTTATGAATATTTAAAGTTTCGATTGTGTGACGTCACTTGCGAGCAGCTCTCCCATTGGTTGTGTATGTAAATTCCATAAATTTTTCTTTTTGTCATGGTTCTTGATAAAGGAATGGGTCAATTTGATATAGTCATGTATATGAACATATGTTTGATGATATATCGCCCGCATAGGTGACATAATTAATTTCTTTTGAAAAAAATGACATTTTATGGAATTTACACTACATAACACGTAGGAGATCTGCTCGCATGTGACGTCACAGAATCAAAACTTTGAATATTCATAACTTCATAATTTTTTGGTCGATTTTCTCCAAACCTTCACTCATATTTTTCTTTTATTTTTCTTCATTTTTTAAGACCAATAAAATTCCAGGGTGAACTTCCCCTTTAACCTCAAACCACCTCACAAATGACGTCACTTTGTTTGTTATAGGTTAAGCTGAATCACTGTGGGAAAGTAGTCAGCACAATTTCAGACTGCATTATCCAGTTACCTGGATCGATTAAAAGCATATTAACACAGTTTTATATGTTATCTTTGTCTCATTCTGTTTAAGATTTGAAAAGATAAGACAATCTATTAGTTAAGTTTAATGTCGAAGGATTGCTCAATATAGCACCGTGCGATTTCTCTTTAATAATCCTAGTTCTACGTCATTATCAGTTTTTTTTCCCAACGTATATTAGAGGAATAAAAAGGGGGGTGCACCATGCGGCTCAACAGTACGGGGAGAACAGACACTAAGGGTGGTATCTCACTTCACGGAAACTACTTTGAAACTACTTTGAGACGGATTTGGGACTACTTTGAGACGGTTTTGAAACTACTTTGAGACGGTTTTGAAACTTTTCGTGGAGATGTCTCCGAGACGTCTCCTCAGTCCCCGCAAGGTTTCATGAGTCGCGGAAACTACTTTGAGACGGTTCTTTGAAACTCCTTTGAGACATTATTTGAAAATTGTCGTGGAGACGTCGCGGAGACGTCTCTGATACTTTTTATCCGTGGCGGAGACGTCACCGTGAGATACCACCCTAACTTCTGAGTTATTGGATTAGAATAAAAATCTATAGTGCCCTTTGACAAACCGAATTTCATTTATCCTCTATATCTACATGATCTGATGGTGTAGTCGTCCCGACCTGCAATCCCCGATTACATGTCCATAATTAGCCACATCTTAAACAAAAAACTTACAAGTCTTTCTGTACATATTCCTTTATTTTATTCATAATCACAGTGCTGTCGATCATCTTTATATCATCTGAAGGGGAAGCTTGTCTCCTTTCCATTCCTAAGAGGCGATGATGACCAGACCCGGTCATTTTTTTAAACCGCAAATCTCTTACATGTCTAATAATTATGGTATCGCAGTCTAATGGCAATGAAAACACACTGTGGCTTACCTCGTATTGACACGATTCCGGCGCTAAAGATTCGATTCATGAGTAGAAATCAACTTATTTTTTAGAAAAAAAAAAACCTTTTAACATGTTTGTATACAATATATCATAAAACTTGCCCCCTCCCCCTCTATTCCCCCGAATTTCAATGTGGATTTGACGCCTCATTTTAATCGTTCAAAACTATCCAAATAAAAGCCAAGGCCCTGTAACATAAAATTTGTTAACACTAATTAAACAATTTAAACAACTGTTATGAATGGTTTTCAGTGAGGCTTTTATGCAAGAAGTTAATGCAGCAAGGAACCTGATGGGGGTATTATCAATTTGCATTGAAAGATCATTTTTAATTTTACTGTACCTGCAATGACATAACGATCCACGATCTTCAATTTCTTGACGTATGGTGGCAGCAGACTATCCACAAGATATCAAATGGAGTATTTTTAGGAAAAGAAAAAGAGAGGAAAAAATGTCATGTTTGGTATACTTTCTTTTACACAACGCCATGGTTCACTATATAATGAGGAAGAATGGGATGGGCTGTCGTCTTTAATCTTTTAGATACATTACTCACTTATATCATAATCATGGTTTTTCATTATAAACTGGCCTGCTTCACGTATTAATTTTAATAAAAATATCACTAAAAGAGTATTCTTATCGTCACACAGTGTATGACCAAAACGATGGCCAGTTTTATCCAATCAGGAGGATCTTGCCGCGCATGCCCAAATTAATCTCTCTCGTTGTGGCAATGTCATGTGACAAAGATGTTATCAATCTCTCTTCCACTTTCTGTTTCTATCATTAATTATTATGTCTGTAGATATCCTATTGACTTTCTAATTTTTCTCGAAATTAAGTAATATCAAGTGTCATCTATGGTTGATTTATCAAATAATATAAAATTTGAAGTTTTAGATAACGTAACCAAGTTTCAATGGACGAATCGTTTTATTTTTTTTAGTGATAGCAGCTTAGATCGGAAAAAAAAATCCCTATCCAGTCAATAGACAATGTACAGTTTGGTAAGTTAATTTCCCATTGAACCGTTTCTAATGCTAAAAAATTACATTTTTTAAATTTCTTTCTTTCTTTCTTGCTTTTTTAATCATGATGCATCATAATATTTTTTTGTTCAGGATAGTAGCTTATTTTAAGGTTAGTTTTCGTCCTATATATTATTAATCCGAAGTCACTCTTACAATTACAATAGTAAAACATGTAATACATAAATTACCCCCCCCCCCTCTCTCTCTCTCTCTCTCCCTCTCTCTCCCTCTCTCTCTATTGTGGTAAAACAGGCGTTCATTCTTGAAAGAAAGGACTCTTTGTTTTTTTTTCATTTTTCATATTATACATTTCTGGTCAGTTTTACTATTTATTCATAGTTAATTTTTTTATTACACTTTGTCTTCGTCACACATAAATTTTAAATGTTACATTAAATGTGAAGCATAATGTATCTATTCTTTATGTTCTAACAAAGTACTAACTCATCTTTTTTTTTATAAAGAGTTTAGAAATATACTTGATAAAGGGAAAGGTCTTCCGACATTTTGTGAAAAATGAATATTTATTCGGAAAGAAGAATGAACTGCAAATTGACTTTGTTCGTTTTTAATATATTACCAATATCTTGCTGCCAGCTCTAAATATCCTCACAAGTATATTTACCAAATTATTTTAGCAGCAAATATTTATATGCTTGTTTCCTTCAAATGGAATTAGTAACGATGATAGTTATAAAAATAATATCAATTCATTCATACAGAATGAAGCCACTTCAGTAATTAGCAAATGGCATTGTGTCACTGGCATTATGATAGAGGGCATGTCAAACTTTTGTTTCTATTACTGTTCTATAGGTATTAAGCTTCACTTATTATCTTTGTTCGACGCATTAAGTAATATTTATGACCGTTGGTTGAGTTATTTTATAATATTTATTATCATCGTTACAACTTTAAGATAACAAATTTGATCTATGATAATTAATTTTGCGCCTCTCTCTCCCCCTTTCTCTGTATCCAACCCACATATCTTTGTATTGAGTCATAAAGTCTCTCTCCATGTCTCTATCTCTTTGTGAATGATAGTGATTTTAGAAATTTTAGATAACAAATTCAAATTGTGATCAGCTGCGCCTAAACCTCTCCATATCCCTTTTCCTTTCGCTCTTTCTCTCTAGCCCCCCCCCTTCTCTCTGTATCTAATCTGCACATCTCTGTATAAGCTGTACACTCAGTCGATCCCCACTTTTCTCTTTCTGTCTATCTCCCCTCATCCCCATCTCTCTTTCTATCTCCTTCTCTCTCTCTCTCTCTCTCTTTCTCTCTCTCCCCCTAACTGTCTACTTGCCCTGGATATAGAACTGATCTTTGATTTAACAAAGTTATTGCGTGCGAGAATGATATAATATAACTATGAAGAAAATGATATATCGATGGTGTTACCACTTTCATATTATCCTAACCATTTTTACGTCATAAACACATCTGGTATCAACTATAAGAGTTGTTTTACGACCAGGGACACCCATTTGTCTCACTCGACTCCAAAAAAAATGTTGTTTTGTTTTCCCTCAATTTTTAATGTATGTACATGTATTATACACAAGAAAAATAATATTCCTTTTAAATTTTGAGGCATGAGGTCACCAACCTATTTTTCTATAGGGGTGCAATTTTTGTATTACACTTGAAGTCAATCGCCTCATTTTTCGGAGAGGACGCTTTTTGACGGAACGTGATGTGACAACAATGTAACGTCACGGTGAAAAGTCTGAAAAAAGTGGATGTGGGTGAAGTAAACATTATAAGTTTGTTGCATATAGATTATACAAGTGTTCTTGCAGACAAAAACATTGTTCATCAAGTGATGTCTAACTATGCGTAAAAACACCGAATTCGGAGAGGACATTTTTTTGACAAATTTGGCACCCCATTTTGGTTAATGGTCACAAAAACCAACTAACTGAAGCATTTCAGTTGTCTATTCTGATTGGAAAAAGAAACCAAATGATTGCTAATAAAAAAGATGCGCAGTCTCAAAATTAGAAAACAAATAAATTGAGACAGTAATTTTGCCCTAAAATGCCAGATATGGTCAATTTCTTAAAGTAAATGTGTATTTGTACGGTGCACAGACAGCCGTTTTTGACGGTGTACCCTGATCTAAAAACAACCCATAAAAACATTTGCATCGTACTATGAGAGGATTATAATATTTCTCGCAAATGAAAATCAAATTCATCCTTCTCACATACTTTCATTACACTTCATCCACTTTAATTATCTAGAACAAATATCCAAGGAACTCTTAACTGGGCTAATCTATTTATTGATATATAAATGGTTTGAAAAGACCGAGTTTGAAAATATATTATGAACACAATAACACACCATTTTTCCCCCTTCGTCTTTTTAAAGATAATGTGACTACTTCACTACTGAAGAATCGTGTAGATGTAATAACGATTGTCATGTTACCTATATTACCTATGCACATAATGTAACGTATATACATGTACGTGCAACGTCAACATACTTTTGTTGTAAATTATATTCATTTTATGCATTTTAAATGCATGTTATAGATCTTACATCATAATGCCTATGTCTAAAAATGAGTTTTATTGCAACTGTCTTACCAAAACATAATAAACCTATCGTTTGGTGACAGCCGAGAATATTTTGCACAGATAAATATACGTGATTTCAATAGTAAATATTACTTTGTTTGCTTGCATTTTGTTATTTTTCTCTCTAAAAAAATAATACATTTCATCGTTTCCTTTAAAATTGCATCAATTAAAAAAGGTTCTCACATTTAAATATATATATATACATTTAAACATGTTTTGTATTGTTTATGACATCATTGTTTACTTTCAAACTGTTGAATATACATTATTTTGACTTGATGATGTTTTGATAGACAGCCACAGTCGTTCTCGAACATGTTCCCATTGGAGAGGAAAAACATTGCCTATCAAAATTAATGTTGGTGTCTCCTGTGTTAAATTACATTACTATCCCCGCGTCACGTCAACCATTACAAAATTTAGTAATAATAATAATAATAATAATAATAATAATAATAATAATAATAATAATAATAATAATAATAATAAACAGTAATAATAATAATAATAATAATAATAATAATAATAATAATAATAATAATAATAATAATAATAATAATAATAATAATAATAATAATAATAATAATAATAACAATGATAACAATAATAATAATAATATTAATAATAATAATATTAATAATAACAATTTATAAAACTTGTGAGGCGATAAATCCACTTGAAATCAAATGTTATAAGTTCGCAAGTCAAAAAGAAAAAAAAAGAAGGAAAAATTAATAAAGGAATAAAAGGAAAAAAAAGAAAGGGATCACATAAAAGAAAATTTATAGAAATACAATATCAAAGATCAGTTTGAAGTGACAGTACATCAAAAAAGTATAACTAATTTTGAACCTCGACGGATTCCATTTTATCTAAATATCAAATTTGAAGCATTCATGGCATATTAGTTATACACAGAGGCGGCTGGGAAACTTTTCTTGAGCCAGCGTCAAGTTGTCGATACAGTAGAGTTTTCAATGATTTGGTTTTGTTTTAAAAACACATATTTAATGGCATTTGAACCTTAGGTTTTTGTCTATTCTTAAAAGAAAATAACCCTTGCCACGCTGAAGAATCTGTGCACAATCATAGAATTAAATTGAACAATCGTAAAAATTGTTTTTTCTTAACTATTTTTGTACAAGAGAAAGTAAAAAATAGCTGCTGATCATACGTAACGTCTGTAGTAAAGCAAACAGTATTAATATTTTCATTTGAAAAGCAGAATTCAGAGAAAATATCTCAACAACAATTGTCATTATTTTTCCTTCAGAATATATTTAGCGTGTAAAGAGTTAAATAAATAAAATAAGAAAAAAGGCGAAATCATTAAGGGGTCCCGCTGTTTTCTTTGCGGCTGAAGGGCTCTAACAACTGATAATCTTCGGATTTGAACAGGTCATTGAGGGACTGTTCAGGACTCTGAGGAATAGGTTTCGTCTCGAGTGTTTCAGACGCATCCACCGGCTTCTTTACGTAACTTCGAAATTGCAGGCCTGCTTCCTCAAGCAGCCTCCAAGTCTCAATAACCGGACGCTCTAGCTTACTGTAAACTGAATCGATGACATTTGTGATGTCTTCGGTCTCTTTTGATTTCATTGGCATTTCGTAGGGATCTTCTAGGTTTTTATTAGGTTCAGTGATGAAGTGTACACTCGATGAAGGACCCAATAAAGAAGTTGGTGTGGTATTTGGACTTTCATTTGAAGTTGGTAGAGTCGACTGAGAATGCAGTTCCTGTGTAAGGCTGTACTGATCATACTTATCGTCAAGGTCATCCATTGTATAATAAATGTTAGCAGATGATGCTGACACATGGTCATCGATTTCCTGACACTTTAGTAACTGATTTTTGTTTCCGAGGTCTCTGGTGCGAATCTCGTTTTGCTCCTCTAACTCCAGATCGTGTCCATGATCTTTAAAACCAGAACTTCCATTACAATTTGCATCGCATTTTGTGTCAGAAGCGGATAAAACCTTTACAGAATTACAGGACTCAGAATTAACATCTACGTGTGGCTTCAGCTCTTTCTCCTGCACGGTAAGTAACGGATCCGATGGTATGGGTGGTAGTATCCGCATTGGCATTGTGGTAACGTGGGTGTCTTGTCCTTGGTCCACAATGGGCATTTCTTCTGGTGTCTGATCATTACGGTTTCCTCGACGGAATAACGGCTTGCCATAAAATCTGAACGCAACAACTACGAGACAGGTGCACACACTAAATATAAGAGCCAACACTGATATTAAAATTACAACATGTACAGACTTCATCTTATGTTTATTCATTTCACTTTCACGGGTCGAACTTGTGGGGACTATCACCTGTATGTTTGGCATTGTAGTTCTTTGAGGTGTTGCCACCATGCTGGTATTCATACTGGTATTTGTGGGTAGGAGCATGCTAGGTGACGCCCTTTCATCTTGTTCTTCATGTTTTCCCTCAACAATTCCCGTCGTTGGAAACCTTGATGTTGTTTCTAGTTCTTTGTTTTGATGAATGATTTTTCCCATTCCGAGAACAACTTTGTCCTTCGAACCGCTGAGTTCATGATAGAAAATAAGAACGAAATCGTCGTTTTGGGAGCTTGAACGGTATTCATAGGTTATACTTCCATTGGTATGTTTAGTAAGATTTGGTTTATATTCTTTATCATCGTTCCCTACAGCTACCCACTGAATTTGATGATGCTTTTGACTGGGAAAAGAAATCGTAACATTTTTGTTTTCTCCGCGCAGCACTCTATACTCGCGTGGATCCAAGTAAATTGAACACTTACATAACAGTTCTCTCTGCATGGACATCAGAGAACAGGATACCTGACCCATTGAGTCCTTCTGGAAGAGTTGATGAGGAAAAATCTCGATTTTTGATCTTCTTGGATCATCGTCGTTTATACATTTAGTCTTTTCGTCCATGTTAATGCCATCAGTTCTGAGGTTTGCGTCCCCTTCATTAATTTTTTTAGGCCACATACATTGAAAATGAACACCAATGCTCCTATCAGAAGCCATTAAGAGCATTGAACATACTGAGCTTCTTTCTTCCCGTCCTGTGCCGTTAAATGTGGATTGGTTGGTGAACGAGAGATAGCTGCTCGTCTCAAGCGAACACTTCTCGATAGTAATAGTATCGTCGTCATACGCATCGTTCTTGCAAGGACTTACCTCCTTGTCGGATGTATTCGATAAACGGCTCCGGCATTCTAAGCACCCGGGCTTTGTATTTCTTCCACAAACAGTTAAAAAGCATGTCATGAAGAAGAACAGCGATGAAAAATGCATTTTATAACGAGGATGATGCATTTTAAGCCTTGTATGGATCTCAGAGTTGAAGAAAGTTCCCTGTTTAATTGTTGAACTTTGTCAATTAAAACAAAAACGGAATTCGCTGAAAACCTAAAAGTGGTATAAGATTCTTGGTTCTCTTGCCGGGCAGCTGCGTCGAAAAGATGGCCATCCATGAACGTCTCAGGCTAATACTTGATAATCACTCAATGTAAAACACATTAATATTCTTAACAAAGGAACCGAAACAAAGATGCCCCATATTCACTCCCCCCCCCACACTCTCTCTCTCTTTCTCTCTCAATCTCCCTCTCTCTTTCCCTCTCAATCTCCTTCTCTCTCTCTCTCTCTCTCTCTCTCTCTCTCTCTCAATCTCTCCCGCTCTCTCCTTCTCTCTCTCTCTCTCTCTCTCTGTCTCTCTCTCTATGTATCCCTCTGCCAGTGCATTTTAGTGCGTCAATAAATTTATCTTTCCCTTCTTTTGAATTTCCTTTATTTTCTTTTTAACACTGGTCACAATTTCATGCTTTTTATGTTTTTTTCTATCTCCGTTATTTTGCATATCTCCGTTAGAAAAAAAAAAACCTTTAGCCATTTTAGCCCTACTTACACCAATATGGGGACTCTCAAACATGCCAAAGAAGAAAGCACTTTCAATGACTTCTACATGTCTAGACATTTTTAGAATCATACAGGTCCTTCTATACTCCAATTTCATTCCGCCCTCAATATTGAGTGCTACATTATCATGTCTTAACCCACCTCATATCTTTTTAAAATCCATTAATGCACCTCAAAACTGTCTCTTCAAGACTCAAATATTTCTCCTTTATAACAATTAATTTCTTCTGGTTGAAAGAAAGTGAACGGATACTATTTATATTAGTACTTAATTACTACAATTTGTCAGCGATAAGATACCGAAAGCATCAGGTCGATTGTAACCCAATGACCTCTCTCTGAAAAAAACCAAACAAACAACAAAAAAAAAAAACAAAAAAAAAAAAAAAAAAAAAAAAAAAAAAAAAAAAAAAAAAAAAGAAGAGAAAGGCGAATTTAGAATATAGACTCAGTGAAAAAAAGGAAGAATGTCCTTAATAAAGTAAAAATGTATGCAATCACAATCACAATAGGGCCTATTCTCTCTAAGGCAGGTAAAGATAAATTTTTGCAATAAACATTTCCTTGCTTGCTTTGGAATAACAAATGAGATTAGGAGAGGAGGCACTTGATTTATATAGAATAGAATAGAATAGAAATGGTTTATTAAACAACAAAAATCATTTGCAGCCCGAAGGCCGAATTACAGATTTTGTATACAATAAAAATTTGAACACATTGAGATTATATGACATAACATAATATTCAGTAAACAAAGAATAAATCATAGTAACTTTTATTTATAAAATACAGAGCAGATGTAGTATTGTTTACAGTAAATTATTTAAACAAATTTTTGTTCTTTTGTAAATAATCCTATTATTGTTAGATTTACTGTCATTATTATATTATCATTATCATTATTGTTACACGAGATATTCAGTTAATAAATATGAAATCATAATAATATCATCATTAATCATTAGATTAACTACCATTATTATCATTATTTTTATTATTATCATTATCATCATGAATATTACCGTGTCTATTATTATTATTATAATTATTTACATAAATACACTGTCATTATCATTTACAAATTGAAGTAAATATTGCATTTAACTTTCAGATTTACTTTGAATCTAAAGCAATTCATTATGCTGATGACAGATCATTATTATAAGCGACTGTCCGAAACTGGTAGGTAATAATTAATAAGCTCATTCTAAATTCATAACAAGGTGGTAATTCCACTGGTTGGTGGACAAGACATTAAAAGAGAAGAAACGTTTATTTCTTTACTAATTCTTTGATTTATCACCAATCTAAAGTTCATGGATGAGTAATGATGATAATGATGATGATCGTGATGACGAACAGTCTTTGTATAGCGCCATTTATGGGCCAAACTTTGGAAGGCACCTGGCTCAATCAAAATGTAAGTCATTCAGGAAAAATGCTGGAAAAGAAATTTTGGAGGTGTTGATGTTGTTCAAACTTCGAAGTTGGATAGGTAAAGAGGCGACTGCAAAGAAAGCTCGATCCCCGTAAATTTTTAGAAGGATACCAATACTGAATACTGGGTACTTAAAGCATAAGCTCGGGGACAGGTTAGGTACAAACTTAAATGCAAGCAGGGAGATCTTACACTGCACGCTGCATTTTACCATGTTTACCGATGAAGCTCTGATCTAGGATTGCAGGCGAGATGTTGTCAAACTTCCTTAGGTCTATAAGCATGATAAGTCATAAAAACTAAAACAGATCCGAATAAAATATGTTTTGATCTATTATTTCAAAAAACAAAACAAAACAAAGAAAAGAAGAACAATATGTGGGAAAGTCCACAAAAAAAGTTATTTCAATATAACATACCCATGATACTTACGATTCCTTCTAAACATTTGTAAAGGGATAACAAAATTTGTTCTCAGACCAATATTTTAGTATAGGTCTGACATTATTGCATCAGTAACAAAAAAAAAAAAAAAAAAAAAAAAACAGTATCTTCATTTCATTTTCCTTAAACATGTTAAATTAGGAAACTTCTAGATTGAGCATAATTTTGTAATTTTGGTATTGTCCAAAGGGGGAAAAATGATAACGCGAGTAAATGACGTGTTGGCACATAAAAAACAACCAAACTACTTTACGTTACGTGTTTAAGCTTAATTTTTACACTCATCATGCTCAATGATGTGCATACGGTACATAAACATGTTTATTTAATGCTTGTGGATATTTATAGCCAACGGTGTCGATTTGTTTTGGCGATCGGGGAGGGGGGGGGAATGATCGTCTATATTTCCTCTTTTCCTCAATATGACACATACGATAGTATATGATCACAGTGTCCATTGTTGGGGGTGGGGTAATACTTGTATACACACATGCATATAAATATGGAAAAACGTATTGTATAATGCGAGCGCGAAGCGCGAGCCGAACATTTTCCCAATAATAGTGACATAAAAAGGCATTTGTAGCATAATGCGATCGCGAAACGAGGAAGGGGCTCTTAACTGGTTTGTTCAAGGGGGACCATGATGATCTATGACTACAGATAATATGCATGCATGTCAGTATCTAATAGTACACATTTTCAAATCAATTATGCGAGCGCGAAGCGCGAGCTGAAATTTTTCTCAATAATAGTGACATGAAATGGGAGATATATTATCGAATAATGCGATTTCGAAACGGGGAAGGGGCTTTATCTGGTTTATTAAAGGGGGCCATCATGATGTAATGTCTATAAATATACACACATGCACATTATTATGCATATGAGTACTAGCATGAGAACTTCGCACGTGTAACTCAGTTTCAATGTTTAAGAAGAAACTGAAAACCTACTTATTTTGTCTTTAAATTGTAAGCACTTGGAGAGCAGAAATGTTTTTATTTATATGGATTGTGAAGCGCTTTGGGCAGTTCTCAAATGAAAAAGCGCTATAGAAATACCAATATGTATGTATATATGTAGTATATCGTCAAATTCATAGGGCTGTAATGCGAGCGCGAAACTTCGCACGTGTAACTCAGTTTCAATGTTTAAAAAGAAACTGAAAACCTACTTATTTTGTCTTTAAATTGTAAGCACTTGGAGAGCAGAAATGTTTTTATTTATATGAATTGTGAAGCGCTTGGAGAGCAGAAATGTTTTTATTTATATGGATTGTGAAGCGCTTTGGGCAGTTCTCAAATGAAAAAGCGCTATAGAAATACCAATATGTATGTATATACATATATATATCGTCAAATTCATAGGGCTGTAATGCGAGCGCGAAGCGCGAGCTTAAAATTTTCTCAATAATATTGAACTGAAACATGGTATTTGAAGTGTTGCATGACTATAAGCGCGAAATTGATGGAGGGCTATAGGGGGCTTTAACTGGTGATTAGAAGCGGAACATCATGACGTAATGTAATGCCAACAAACGCAATTCTATATGGACGAATTCCATTTAGGGTAATATTGTGCGAGCGTGAAGCGCGAGCAGAACATTTTCTCAATAACAGTGACCTGATGAAACAAGATACTTGTAGCCTCATGGGAGCACGAAATGGGGAGGGAGTTGGTGTTTTAAACAATTCATCGTAAAGTTAATACATGCATAAAAGATGAACAAAATCATAATATGTTATATTATGCGAGCGCGAAGCGCGAGCTGAACATTTTCAGGCAATTTTTAATGGTTATCTAAAATTTGATTGATTTAATTGAAAAGAGGGCATTTAGCCCCCGTAGAATAGTGGAATTGTATAGAATCAATGGTCCGAGTCCAAAAAAGTTACCTTGTCGATGAAGAGCCGAGATAAGTGTTACAGACTCTTCCATATTCATTATTCATTTTATTAAAACCATCGTGGACTTTTGAGGGGAATACTTATGCCTTCAGTTTTGTATCGAGGCACCTGTCCCGTATGCACCCTTGGTTCGGTGCCCCTGATTATCATCAATTTTGATGTTTTTTGTTTGTTTTATTTCCATTGTGAATAGTGAAACATCTGCGCTTCGATTATCTACACGGTATTGTGTATTGCATGATTACTACAGTATATATATATATATTTTTTTTTTAGGCAGGTGTTTCTGCATTTATTGATTCGAAAACATAATATCACATTAATCATGATATACATATAAAATATATAAAATAATTGATAAGATTACAAATGGTGACATTAACATAATAACAATAGATAATAGACATAATTCATATAGATTTAAAACAAATACTAATACTTCAAATGCAGGGGCCAGCTATCATAAGCAAAAATGCTTGACCGAATAGCAGCCAGGGGGGAGGGGCTACATGAAAACCATTTAAAATTAACGAGTCTATATTATAACAGGGATGTCACTTATATTTCTAAGAAATAAAGATATAAAGGGAAAGGGAAACAGGCAAAGTGATGTGAGTGAGTGTGAGTGCGAGTGCAAGTGCGAGTTTTACAGATACTTAGATAAAAGGTACCTCTTTAACAAAACTTTAAAGGATAAAAGAGATGCAGCATGTTAAATATTAATAGGTAATGTGTTCCAAACATCAGGACCATGATGACGTATTGTTTTGTGAGCAATAATTAGTCTTGGATTTGTTAAATGAAAGTCAGATGAATGTCGTGTGGGGTATGAATGAATGTCTCTGTTGTAAATAAAGATATTTTGGAAAGGTGTTGGTATAGTATTGTTAGAAGTTTTGTACATAAAAATAGCAGTTTGATAAGTGTGAATATCGTAAATTTTCAATGTTTTGAAATTATGAAATAAAGGATCGGTATGGGCGAAATAATGGGAATGAGAACAAATGCGAAGTGCTTTCTTTTGAAGGCGCAATAATGAATCTATTTTTATGTTGTTACTGTTTGTCACGATGTGACATGGACTTTCTTTAATTCCAATCCCTAGTAACCAATCCAGGTGTTAAATAATAAAAGGAATTTGGGTCGCTGACTCCAAGTTTAGCTCCAGAGCCAGAGTCAATCAACTTTTGTCTTTTATTACGGATCAACCACTGAAGTGTAATGAATAGAATTCTGACTTTGACTTTGACTGCTTATCTTAGGTCATGAGCATTAGGTCATTTAACTTTATATCTTTAGTTGAGTTAGGTGGGGCTCTCAAATTCTACAGGTGTTTGTTTTTGTGTATGAGAAGAAGAGATTAAATGAGAGGAATGTTTAAGTTGGGAGTTTTGAATAGTGGAAATTAAAGCTTGGGATGGATAAGTAATTTTAATTGGATATTTTTTAGCACGGAACAGTAAGCAGAGGAATATCGAGAATGATGAAACGAGTTTGCTTTTGTGAGAGTTCAGGGTGGAGAGGTGTTTGAGTGAAATGAAATCAGATATCGTTTGATTCTCGGGAGAGGAAAGACCCTTCCTTACTAGGTCTTCGCCTCATGAGTGTGAGGGTGTGTTCTCGTAGGCCATTCTTTGGAGTGAATGTTGCAGCCTGTGTAGTGCAGGCACGGCTAAGTCTAAATCCCCATCGTCGGCAGGCTTGGTTCCAGGCAGCACAGGTCCGTAAAGCCACCACATCTGCCCTCACCTCATCAGGCACGATTGTTTAAAGAACTGTAAGTTTGCTATTTTATTGTATACATTAATTATTGTTAATTTGAAGCAAAACATAGGATTGTTAAGGAATACAAATGATTTTGCTTGTTGATTGATTTGATATTGGAACTAAATTGGAAGGAATATTAAATGTTTTGCTTTATTTTTATAGAAGGAATATTTCACAGATGCAAATTATGTAATTATGTGAAACCAACTAATCATGAAGTAATGATTTGAGATGAGGTAATTAAAATGTCATTTAAATGAGACATTTATTTATGGAAGAATTGTCACTTTATCACTAAATTGATGCTGACATTCCTTATTGCTTTAATTTGATAGTCATATATGATATATTACTTGTGAACTGAAACAAGAGTAATAGCCAGAATCAGTTCATTGATATTGTATATGATAGAATTGATGTAAATATTTCATTGAACTGAGAAGTGATCATTCTATTAGAAAAGAGACGTTTTCTTTGATATTTACAGATAAAGATAATGTATTTTCTTTGGCATTTACGGATAAAGATATTGTTGCGTATTATTTACAACTTTTACCGTAAAATCTTCTAGTATGAGGGATCGTAATGAATACTGTAAATTGTGTATATACTGGACCTTGTCTATTGGAGATGGTCGTTTTATTTAATCTCTTTAGGGACGAGCTGGGCTTATTGCTTTGTCTTGAAAGCTCTCGTACATCGTCATTGATTTGGAGCTCGTGCATCATGCGGGATTGTTCATCCGCTCATCGTCGGACTCAGAGTTCGTACTTCATCATCAGATCATAGCTTGTGATTTATCGTAGCAGTCTGGGACTGTGTGTTCTCAACCCTCATCATTTCGTCCGCGAATCCGGACTGGTTTTTCGTCAAGAGTTCGCTCACTTACTTCGCGTCGTCGAAGCCACTGCAGCTGTGCTGTCGACGATTATATTCTTCGGACCAACGTAGTCGATGTCGATGTCGCTGGGGTCCTTATTTGGGGTCCCATACTATGTTCAATAAGATATATGTAACAAATAATGAGTATAAAGCATAAATAATGATCTTTGAGAGATATAATATTTAACCCTATCAAGACCAAGGGGGGGGGCACAATGTGCCCCCCCCACCAAACTTTTATACGACATTTCTATACGCTTTGCTCATTTTCCCCAGACTTGGTGACTTTTCCTAAAATTTATTCACGAACATTTTGATACATATTTGTGGGGATATGATATTCCGTGTTGCCATGGCAACCATAAATTGACACCATGTTTATCCAATTTTTGATCATTTTTGATATACAAGTATTTTAAACAATATTTTGGTGTTATAAATAGGGTTTTCTTTATTCAAAGTAAATTGAATAAACTTCCAAACTGAATACCAATCTTTTTCTTTTGTTTTTGTTTCATTTCATATAAAAATGGCGCCAAAACAATAAATTAATAGAAAATATTGAAATATCAATTATTTCACATTTTAATTTTGTAAATGAGTTTATCCAATGAAATTCACAGAATATGATATTGCTTATTATACATTCACTTTGCATGCCTAAATAGTGAAAATAGTACAAAAACAATCATTATTTAATTATTTTTTTCAACAAAAAACGCCCTCTGTTGTGAAATCAAAATTTTCTTTTTAAGGCATAGAACGCCCTCATTTGGCAACCTTGAATATTTCAAATGGACGATGACAATGAATGAATCCTGAAACATATTTGTAAAAGTTTCCATTCTCAAACCATGATTTTAGGGAGTTTAAATGATTTTTATTCACATTTTGTGAATTTTTCTATTGTATTTCTTTATTTAAGTGAAAATAGCGCCCCATATGATGACCTTGAAATTTTAGTTGTACCAAATTGTAGAGCTTGAGATGCTCTATCGTCTACCAATATGAAGCGATCGGTCAAATAATAAAAAAATTATGGAGGGGGGCACAATGTGCCCCCCCCCCCTGGGCCTATGACCATCAACATACCTTGGTCTTGATAGGGTTAATTTACCACAATGCCTGTGCCTCTTGCTACTATCATGTTAATATTACGAATGTACTACTCCATGTTACGTTAGAATCGATCAAGACACCTAAAATTTAGTTTCCTGTTTTTCATCTATGGGCATATCATTGATATAAATATATCGCGAAATACGTATTTTAGATTAATATATGTAAAGTACATAAAGTTTGTTTATTAATGTTAAGGGAGAGTTTATTTGACTTAACCATAATGATAATTTCTTTAATTCTTGATGAGAGTTGCGACAAGTATATTTAGTTCGGATGTGAATAGAATATGTTAGTGTCATCTGCGAATAAGATATATGTAAGTATAGGTGATGCGTTTACAATGTCATTCATATATATTAAAAAATAAGGGCCTAGGTTGAACCCTGTGATACTCCACATTTCACATGACATATATTAATGATTTGGATTTGAAATTAACAAATTGACGTCTATTATTCAAATAGTCTTTGAACAAGAAGTACGATTCCTCTGATTCCATATGTCTTTATTTTTATTAGTAATATGTTATGGTCCATTGTAGCGAACGCCTTCGATAATCCATAAAAACTCCAATAGTGTGTTCTTTTTTGAGAGTGAATAATTTATTTTGTCATGAAGTTGAACAATGCATAATCAGATCGAATAATTTTTCCTGAAGCCGTAATGATTGGGGATAATACTTTTTTTTGTGTCCAAAAAGGTATATAACGATTGTAAACAATTTTTTCAAGTATTTTGGAAAATGCTTGGTAACAGAGAAATCGGCGGTGTTTACTATTTCGACATGGGTCATCTTTTTTATATTTGGAATTATTTTGGCAAGCTTTAGCGATTCGGGGAAAAATGCCTCGGGAGAGAGACAGATTGAAAATATGCACAAGTGGAGCAGCCATGAATAAAAATTATTTGTTTTAGTAAATAAACACTTATCCCGTCATGGCCACTAGATTTACTGGATTTAAGGATCGAACAATTTCTAGTATTTCTTTAACATTTGTAGGATTAAAGAATAGTGAATGTTCGTTATGATATCTAATATTTGTAAAAAATCATGATCATTAGGTAACAATTTGAGGCTAGATTAGGGCCAATGTTTAGTAAAAAATGAGTTGAATGCATCAGCGATAATATTAGATCTCTTATATATAATCACCGTTTTTCTAAAAATTCAGTATAGGTCTCGATCTTTTTTTACCTAGGATGTCATTTATCGTATTCCATAATTTTTATTATGTCTTTATTGTTTTCAATTTTCTCTGAAAATACGATTTTCGTGCAAGACGGATACAGAAGTTAATTTATTACGATATGTTTTGTATTTGTTTTGATGTACCAATGTAGTGATTTAAGTGATATTTTATATAATCGATTACGAGTAAATATAAGACTTGATTATTCCTTGAGTGATCCATGGTTGTTTATTCTTCTTTTTGTTCGAAGTGATTTTTGTCAAAGGCACATTTTATTGTAGTAATAAAAGCAGTTTGTTTATGAATATTCCATATGATTATTACATCTTTGCTCATTTAAGACATCTTGCCATCTTTCTGCATTCAGATCTTTTTTAAGAGAATCTATGTTGCGCTTAGTTTCTTTTCGTCGAGTGATGTGTTCTTTGCTTGATTGTTTTTGTAATCGATGGTGCTTGAATATATCGTGAAAATGGGTGAATGATCGGAGATATCGTAATATATTACTCCATTTTTTTTGTATTTGCTTCATTTGTGAAATATATGTCAATAATTGTGGTGTGTGCATTTGTTATTCTCGTAGGTTTATCAATGAGAGTTTAAAATAAAATGATGACATCAAGTTACTAAAGTGTTGACTAAGAGCTGTGTGAGGCATGGAGGAGTCTATATTAAAATCGCCATGATGTAATATACTTGTTTCACGATATACAGTTTCGAGACAAGTTTCTAATTTATCTAAAAATAACATCAGCAACGTTGTTTGGGGTTAATATTACACCGACTATTTTATTTCTATAATTAGCATCGATAATTTCTATAATAGGGTTCAATATTGACTATTTGAATATTCAGATCTAACTTTATAATGCAATCATTGTGAACATAAAACGCGACCCCACCTCCCTTACCGTTTTTTACGATCTATATGGTTAAGTGTATAATTATATCAATACCGAATATGGGAGGGGTTTGAATGTAACCATGTCTCTGTCATATCCTATTATAGAAAGAGGAAATTTATTTATATATTTTAAAATATCGCTAAAGTATCAAAGTTTTTTTTGTAGGCTTTTGATGTTATGTGCATTAAGCTAAAGATATTTGGTTTATCGTTTTGTTTTGTTGTATTAAAAGCTGAATTAATTCTGGCAGTATAATATTTGCTGTGGGGGGGGGGGGGAGAGATACTTCATTATCAATATCGTCCAAGTTCATGAAAGAAGTACATACATTTTGGTTTGCAATACGATGGTAATGAATTGAGAGTGCTCGGTGCGTGCACAGTGCTGAGGGTGCAAAACTAATACTTTGCGTTGAGTGTGTGTACATGTTCACGTATGCGTGACGTCTGACACACTCTGGGGCGAGTGGCAAATTCTGCAAAGAACAGTTGCAAATTTTCTCTTGTTTTGGAAGGACAGTAAAAATAGGGGGAGGGGTAAATTGGCATTGCAATTGGAAATAATTATCAAATGGATGAAAATACAATGTTAGCCTTATCAATTATTCACAGATAATTTTTTCTTGAAATTAATTAAAATAATATTTGTAGTAAACTTAAGATCTAGTGACTCTTCTATTAAAATGTGCGACTTAATAGTCAGGCATTAAATGAAAGCCCAACAATAATATCATCCAGCTATGATGCAATCAATGCATAATATTCCCAAATAAATATAATAAGTAACATATTCATGTTCACGTATTCCTATATCATCGATACCAAAATGGACAACATTTCTGTGAATATGATTGAATATACATTGACTTCGTATGGCTTGCTTGGCACCAGAATATAAATAAAACAACAAAACAAAACAAGTTATATTCCGTTACAATTAATTTGAAAGAAAAGTATTCTTGCCTATATCAAAGTTGATGCAAGATAAAGATATAAGGATTCGAGTGCCGGTTTGTCAATCACATGGAAAACATAAGGATTACAAATTCGAACAAAGTATGGGCACTCTTGGCATATAGACATATTTTGATAAACATACAAAATCTTTTTCATTTTTATAAAACAAAGTTGTTGTCATCTGGAGGAAATGACCGTGGGTCAGGAACATATATCGAGCAAAATAAAAATTGAAGTATATGATTAACAATATACCATAGAAATCGAATGTTGGTAGAAAATATACCTTAGATAAACTATGCCTTGGATACAAAATATGCCAGAGTAAATAGTAATAAAAAAAAATTGTTTTGATTGAAACTCTAATGCAACTTTAGAGGAAACAAGATTCTCATTTGCATAACTATATAATGGATTTTAACTTGATTGTCATAAAGTTGATTCGGGGCAACGTAAGTGACCCCAAGTATAAAAGTATTTCATTTGCACTCAATAAAACAATACCTCTTTATATTGCCATCAGAGTGGGGTTCAAATGAACATGAGATGTGCAAACGAGAAATTCGGCCTAGCATATTATACAGAACATGGTAGCTGTATAACAATTGCTGGATAAATAAATCTTTAGGCCTTTGTGAAAGTGAGAAAGAAACCATGTGTGGCAAGAAGGAATGCAATCCAGTAATTGGTTAATGGTACAATAGTTGTAACTGCTTGTGGCACATGAATATTCATGAAAGTTTTCAAACAAGTTCAGTATTCATGAAAGAACCTCGAAGATAATTACAGATAATTGGTTATCACCCTCAAACATGACACACGAAATCGTATTTTGAAGATCTTTATAACTCCTAAAACCTAAGACGGAAAAGTATGCCCGAAAACGTGTTCATGCGTATTATAATGCATCAAATAAGCATTACACTTGCATGTTTTCAGTTTTTTTCAAAGATTTTTTGTATTTGTTTTGTTTTGTTTTGTTTTTTTTTGCCATTCAATGTAATTTAAACAAAAAAGAGTTCCTCGTATACTTTTGATTTCATGTGTGTGTTTTAAACTTAAAAAAATAGGCCAAGTTAATACAATGATTGTTAATCGATGACAAATTACTACAGGTTCAATTAACGACAATCCATCCCCTCTCAACAGAAGGGGTGCAGTGGATCGTTTTACAAGTCAATAAATATAAATGGGAGTGAGATAGATACCGCATTTGAATGCATAATTACCTAACGTTTAATACAACCGCTTTAGTATTTACATAAGAATTTATTCAAATTCTTATTGACAACAGTGCAAACATTCACAGCTAAGGCAATCCTAGGAAATCGTTCTAGTACACGGTGTATACATTAAACAAAAAAAGAAAAAAAAAAAAGAAAAAAAAGAATGGGATAGGCACGAATGAATTCAAGAATTTCGTAAAGAAAAAAATACAAACAAAGTTGTTGTCACGGTCTTGTTCATTCACAGACCATGGGGGTCAGGACATATTTCGAGCAAAAAAATTTGGAGTATATATGATTAACAATATTACATAGAAATCACAACGTTGGTAAGAAAATATACCTTAGATAAAGTTAACTAAGCTGTGGATACGAAATATGCCAGAGTAAATAGTAATAAAAAAGTGTTTTGATTGAAACTCTAAATGCAACTTTAGAGGAAAACAAGATTCTCATTTGCATAACTCTATAATGGACTTTAACTTGATTGTCGTAAAATTGTTATCAGGCACACACGACGAATATTAACGAAAGAGTTAGAAATTTTTTTATTTTTGAATGTCAGAAATATGCGTTTTAGACTGCAAAATAATATAATAATGTCATAAAAGTGTTTTATATGATAATGAATTTGTAATGGGTAGATTTATATGCATATAATATGATATTTTTTTATTTTCTTGATATCAAAATATTGGGGGGGGGGGATGATTGTACACACCATCCCCCACCGAAATTATTGGGGGGGGGGATGCATCCCCCATCCCCCCCCCCCACAATCGACACCCATGTTTATAGCTCATGCTGAAAGAAGTCAATGTTTCTTAGAATGTATAATCGTGGAACTGCCCATGTCCATGCCGTAATATGTGGTAATACGACATTTGCTTCTGCTAAAATTATGCTGAAACTTGAAGGCAGTAGCGGATCAAGCGTCAGCTCATACAAATGATTGTATAAACACATGTCCAAGCAAAATAGAGTCTCAATTTTTCCAAGATAATTGAGCCCATAACATTCTTTGTCAGAGTTGACGCTGGATCCGCTCGTCTGATGGATCTATGTGATATTAAGTGTCCGCCATATATACAAAGCATTACATTCACAGTTTGTTTTACCGTCGCTGCATTATTTTTAATTAAATACCGTCTTTTGTATTGAGCACCTGGTAATCGTCAGAATCAAACAATTCATCTCGAGGATCCCCATTGCTTTCCTTAACACCAAGATCGTCGACAGAGGAGTATAAGAGTTCAGAGACGCATCGGCCCTGATTATTAATCTTTGGAGATTGCCGTTGATTTGAAAACGTGTTTCCACCCATCACAGTTTCAAGACTCAGATCAACACCGGACAGTAAAACCTTCGGATCAGCCTTTGCTCCTTGTGTTGCAATAGGCGCGTCTCCAGATAAACTTATGCAGCATTCCTGACGCGAGTCGGTGTAGCCCAGTACGGGTAAGTCTATCGCATTCCTTGGAGGTGACTTTTCTTCAGATGGATCCGTTGCTGCAGAAGCCGCGAACGGTTCAGAACTGCACTGGGCATTCCTACCTAGTATTAATTTGGATGAGCCTGCGCCTTTGAATGTTCTCAACAGAAATTTGGCGCAATATAAATGCTGTGGATCATCATCATCATCATCATCATTTCGACGTCAAGTGCAGGATTTGATTGACTCAATGTAGATGCTGCTACATCGATCGTTGTCACATCTTCACCATTTTGAGCATCCCGGTGGTGCCATTGAACGTTCCAGGGTTCTCTCTGATGAGAAATAAATTTGAAAATTTTTCTGGAATTCCGCAACAGGAAGACGGCAATGAAAGCTACGAAAGAACCAGCGCAAATTTGCAGTCCATATTTAATGTATTTATATCATGAGAGGGTAAATGGAGGGTCGTTGGTGACTGTTTGGGGGATCGTATTTGAATCTATGACAATGTTTTTGATAACCGCTTGATGTTTCATTGTCGAATGTGTTACTGGGGATGTACCGGTACCGAATGCTATTGGAGCGGTAGAACATTTGTCGTGGTCATCATCTCGTGCAAAATAAACGTTCCACACGTCGTCTGGGTCTTCCAAAATGCGAAATGAAAAATAAGGGATTATGGGAAATGTCTTTTTGTAGTAGAAAATGAAAGTATGATTGTTATGTGACAGATTTTCAATCGCAGAATCATTGACTTGAAGAAAACAACGTGATTGTACGCATCTCGCAAAGTCTGTGCCATTTGGATATGACCAAACGGCTGTTTCATTTGCAAGGAGTGTGCTGGAATTAAACTCGCACTTTACAACGACTTGTTGAAGAATTTCTCCGAACAAAGCACTGTTTGAACATGTAATTACGTGCCCATTGCACCTGATGAAAAACATGGCAGCTAACAGAAAATAAATATGAAGAGCGGAGTTTTTTTAGAGGTTCCATCGTGTCGTCCAGGTCCGCTTAGTGCACTGTGATCGGCAAATGTACCTCACGCAGGGGCTTTTGCGATCCTCTAGGTCATCCAGTAAAAAAACAATGGCTAAAAGAAAAGCACAGTGGATGGATTAAACCTCTTTCAGCCCTCACAAAATGGGTATACCGTACGCACATTTCATAGAGGTTGCCTTCTCCTCGGAAAATTTCCTGAAAATATCAACAGGAAGCCTTCTCCTGTTGCAGAATTTTCAAAATATTTTCCCAGGAAAATTTGCACAGAAAAAAAAGATGGATTATGATGGCATTCAGTTTCAGATTCAGTTTATTCCACATTCATCAAGAGGCGTTTTTACAAACATTCAAATAACAATATGACATGATTATATACAAACATTTACATAAGATCTTGTTACCATAACAATACAGTCTGTGTCAAATAAAATGGTACAAGTGGAAAACATTTTTTTTATAGCATGAAGATTGATCAAAACCTGGTATTTTTTGGTATTTTCATAAAGCAGGACAATGAGACTTTCTTCTGCAATTTTTTTCATCACATTATGTGCTGTAATTTTTGAGATATGACTAGTTTTCTACAATCAAGAAAAATCCATTTTTCGCACGCCGTCTCATGCCTTTGTGTAGGTTTCGCATAATTGTCATGAATTCAGCGCTCCAGAATAATAGAAGAGCGCAATTTCGATTTGTTCCTCGTCGCACAAAATTTAACATAACTTTTTTTTTTTACGAAAGCAAATTATACAGAACAAAGCGCTTCGACAAGAAAAATCTTTTGGTTTTAATTTGGTACTATATACACACATTATTTTGAAATATTTCACACCTAAATTATTTTTTCCCCGACTGTACCATTTTTGTTTTACACAGACTGTATATGTGATGCGTCACGTCGAAAGGAGAGACTAGTCGCGATTTTTGAAATCCATTTTATTTGATATTATTGATCCCTGATTCATTGCCTTGAATTTGATACATAACCCGACTGTAAAGAGTAAATAGAAGTGGAGATATTAGCCTCTGAACGCGAGGAGAATTGTGCTCTTGGAAATCAAAATCAAGAGAAAAACGTCTGCGAAGTTTGACTTCCGTTTGACTCCGCGCCAAAAAAATAAGACCATTTTCTCACCGCTCTACTCACCGAAATGCCCTAGCAACCACTTGTTACAAAGGTGAAACGATTGATCAATGAGGAGGCTGCATTCAGGTATACAGAAACAATACTCGTCCGTCACGCATGATCGAGGCAAACACAGCAAGCGATGTTGTCTAAATAACATTCAATCTTCTCCAAAAAAAAAGAATCAAAATTTGGTAGCTGTTTTTATATCTTCGTCAAATAAATAAAAACGTCATGCCTCTTTCTAATGTGTTTAAGAAAAGTCGCTCTTTTAAGAAAAGTGTTTACCAATCCTGGCGCTAAATTAGTTAGAAACAAAACTATTTAAAACCTTTTGGGGGTTTTTATTCCGATGTTTGCGTGCGTTCATTGAATGTCAATCGCGTATACTCTTACTCATTATAAAGCGAGTCATTTTGATCTGAACTCTGTTGGAAAATTTGAAATTACTATAATTGGTCTATAGACTAATTATTCTTGTACAGGTGCTTATGCATTTGTTATATCTTGAATAAGTATATAGATAGAGATAAGCCTCAAAAAAAATATACATAAAATATTTACCGCCTCACGAATGTATTTAGAATTTCTCTGATCACGTTTTATGAGTGGCTAGTTAGCTAGACAATGAAAATAAAAACGTAAATGATTGCTCGATCTCGTCTTTTATTGATCAAACTTGTTACAAGTAATAAGAAGATATTAATAATTTTTAGAAAATGAATTATTTTAAGAGTAAATCGTATTTGTTCGTCGTGTTTAGTAAAACGCTACTTTCTTAAAACGTTACTTGTGTAAAATAAACTGTAGAAGACTTTAACCTTAATACTTGTATCAGAGTATTATCACGTCACCTCTTTTGTAATGCTCTAGTTTCCTGATGGAACCAAATTTGTTAATAGGGAGGTTTAATTCCCATCAGGACACAGATATCGCGGCCCTTAAAATAAAATGCTGAAATTAAATATTCATTTGAGATCCAAATAACTAAGTCAAGCAATAAGTAGCTTTTCCCCATAACCCCCCCCCCCTCTCCCACCCGATTGTTAGATTTGACATTCGTTTGCGTGCTCCGCTATTCCGCATGAAACAGCTTTATTCCACAGCAGGTTGTGCATCGCAACGCAAAATTTCAGAGTGCAGCTAAAGAGAGTTAGTTCGCTATTCGCTCACAAAAACGAAACAAAAAGCCAGTGAAAATACACATCACATGACAAAGCCATGCGTTGCTAAGGGCGGAGCTAAACGGAGAGGGGAAATGAGCGTGGACGTTCGCTTGTATGTCCGGGAAAAAAATTATGACCGAAAAAAACACTTGCCGAAACACTGCTTTTTTACCACTTTCCCGTTATCATTTTCACTCATTTTTTTTAACAGAGCAAAGATGAAGCATGGTAGAACCAGAAAATAATTTTAAAAAAATTCCTCAAAATTTTGACTTTTTTATTAGTTTGTCGATTTACTCGGATCTTTGATCTGCGAATTCTCTCTCATTTCGACAAGACGTATCACATATGTATATGGATAAAAGTATTAAAGAGACAATGCAGCAGATTGAGGCTGGGATGAGAATGGGCCAATGGCCTGTCAAGGCTGATCCCTTTGTAGGATATAATACATTGGTAAGATATAGATTGGTGTTATCTTATCAGCCATTCCATTGTGACTCGCGTGACATTTTTCAAAAATGTCAACTTTTAAAAGTCGATTACTCGGAAAGGTTATTCTGCGGGCCTTTTTCTATTTTTTACATTTCAGTTAAACTATTGATCATACATATTGGAAAGCAAAATCTTTGATGTATAGACATTTTTGTTGGAGATATTTCAACTTTTGTGTTATGACTTGAGTGACACGACACTATTTTTAATTTTGGACCTTACAGTACTTAACTGCAGTTTTCTTTAAAAAAGTACTGGTCCCATTTATACCAAATTTCCAGGACTCAATATCGAGACATTAGGCAATAAGAATCCTAACTTTCACTTCCACTTGACTTTTTACTTCAAGTCAGTGACTATATGAAAACGTGACTCGCGTGACAAAAAAAAGTGTAACAACATGAAACTCGCATTAAAAGTGTAGTGTGGGACTTAGAGTAGGGACGTCGAACATGCAATATTTTCCCCCTATCAGAACCGCATTGAAAAATTATTAAGATTGACACCTTTTGAAGAAAAAAAATAGACATAAATGAACCACTTATTTGGATAAGAAGAAGTTGCAAATTTCAGCTCACGATGTCTAGTTACACGGAATGGCTGTTATACATGTACACTTAGGCTTACGTACAAAACAAAACAACAATGAAGTAAAAAAGATCTCGAATACCTCTTCCTCAAACAAATTTCTCAACAGCAATCTTTTTTCTTTAGAACCAGAATGGGTATTAGAAGAATTAATTGTCCATTGTTTTCTTAATTATTATTCGTAGCTTAATCATTCTTCTGCTTTACATGGCCAAGATTGCATTTCAAATTACCTCATATAGTCATGGCGCTGGAGTATGTCAGTTTGTGGATGCAATCATACTGATATTCTGGCATATACCTTCCACAGGATATATGCTACATGAAATATACAGACCACCATGTATAAATATGTACAAGATATCAATTTAAAAAAAGAAAGTGCAAAGGAGAGTATTATTTTAAAAAAAATTGTAATCATTTAAATCTTAGAGTACATTGAAGACTCTTTTTTTTTCTTCTTTTTTTTCTTCATTTTTCCAGATCCATTACCATCGTATAAAAGAATACTAACGTATTTTGTCTTTATCTTGTACTTAAATACTAAAATTAGATAGTAATAAGATACCGAAAGTTATCATTAAGCTATGCCTCTCGCTCCTGAAGTTTAATTATCACACGTGATAGTAACCACCGATCATAACCTAGTGACCTGTCACAGAACACTCGGATTTGAAAATGTATATATGAATTAAATTCGCTTGATAGATAATGTGCTAAAATATTTATGTATTTACAATAAATGAAGTTATCAAATAAGATGATGGTCCTTGACAACTTAGCATGTTCTTGGGCGATTCCATGTTGTGTCGTACGGGACACTTTACATATTTTTGGCATGAAAAAAAAAACGCAACATTTTCTCGATTTACGGTAATCGTTAAGTAGAATCAGAAGGGACACAAGAACCAAAGCTTAAAATGACTCGATTACGCATCATTTACAATCGACAAGAAAAATAGTACCGTGTCGCGTAGGGGACAGAAAATAACAGAAAAAATAGGTATCCAAAAATCAACAAAAAACCTGGAATCGCCCTCTTGTGTTTGATTAAAACACATATCTAATTATATTAATACTTATGTTAATCATCCAATAGTTCCAAATAACACGAACACATTACAATTCTTTTACTGGAAGTTGTTTTGGATTGGTAAAGATATATACATTTCATACCTGTTGCAACGTTTTATAAAGGTTATTAGAATTTACAGCGCTTCATATTCTTGTTGTCAGATCATGAGTAGTATACCACAACGTGTATAAGATTTAGTAACCTTCTTGCATGTTTTGCCTCTTTTTATCGGGATCAAAAACATATACGAGTAGTTCAACATTTTCAAAGTGAGTAGATATTGGTAGGTGACATTGAGCAATTATTTCTATATCTGCAGCATATGGATAATTCAGCATATACAAATGGGCCTTAGGTGTCAATTCTTTGATTAATCGATAATGTTACCTCGTGGATTTTCATAAGTAATATAGCTGATACAGAGGCGGCAGAACGAATTTAAAAGGGGGTTCGAACGGTGGAAAAGGGGCACTTTTCTCGAAAAAGGGAAAATATTAGGATAGTGAGGGTTCGAAGAAAACTTTCCTCTAGATTTATAATGTTTAGAATATTTGGTGACTTTTAAGAAGTCTGAACGGCTTCTTTCCTGTATAAAAAGGGCTTTTAGCTAAGAAAGTGGGCACTTTTTAGGAATTAAAAGGGTCACTTTTAGGGTGCATGAAAAAAGTGGGGGGGGGGGAGGGGTTCCACCTTCTCTGAGCTGATGCAGTTATTTTGATTTGAGTGAAATTTGTTTTCGCTTTGATTAATTTGTTCTGATCTCAAATAACCCCTAAAGGGAATTAAACAAATGGGAGAGATGGATCTTTCGATATTCACCTAGGGTACATGCAGGTAATATGGGCCCCCTAAGCTCATTTGCCTAATTTGCATAAAATTACGAAATGACACACAGTCTAATCTTTGTTTATATGAATCAACAACTACTGCTCTAACTTATTGTGAATAAAAACCATTATCGCCAACCCCCCTGTCTGCTATATTCAAATGTTGACGTCATTAGCAAAGTGCCCATCTTACCTGCATGTGCAGGTAATATGGGCACATGTATTTAATGTATGTTTTAAAAACTACAATGACTCTACCATGTCTGGAATTTGCTTAAAATGTTGAAAATCATTAACTTTAAGATATAATTTGAAATTATAAGACCCTTCAGTAAATCCTTTGACTATATATTTCATTGTTATGTATTTTGTATATTATTTCTTTTTTTAAATATTATTTAAATATTATTTTCATTATACAAGTCAATATAGGCCTACAATAAGTTATTTATATCAATTATAAACTGTGAATATACCCAAAAAAATCGTAGCAAAGAGATTGATGCCTCATCCCAATACTAAGTACCAGAATCATTTCCGCCATTTTGGATGTCCCATATTACCTGCACTAATGTTGCTGTGTCAGGCAAGCATTTAATGCCACATTGCACCCCTTCACTAAAACAAATTGACCTGTACACGCTTGTATGATCAAAATGAAACTATAAGCTTACTACATATACAAAACAATTGAGGTTACCCCCTCAAATACTCTTTCACCATCACATTCTGTGAAATATCAAATTTTACATCACGGTAAAAAAAATGACGTAAGTTTTACCTACCTTGTTGGTTTTCAGCAATTTTCTCAGAGAAATTTCGGCATCAGATGCTCTCACGAAGATATATTTTCGTATACAGTTCATATGAACAACATTCACCGGTCGACGATCACGACATGATTTGCTTCAGGTGGCCCATATTACCTGCTGGCCCATATTACCTGCATGTACCCTACTTCGTCATCTGGATTATTTTTGAGTACATATTAAAATGTTAAGATACTAATTTCTAATATATTCAATGAAAAAGAAAGACAAAACAGAACAAAACAAAACAAACAAAACAAAACAAGACAAAACTTTCTTAGGATTGGTGTCGTGAATTATTATCACGACTTAATAAACAATAAGACTTTTTACGATTTTTTTTTCTTCGAATTTACAAAAAAAAAAAAAAACCGCACACAGAGCCGTCTTTTCAATTTGAATACTAATTAATTTTAGATGTCAACGCGAAGTTGACCTAATTTGTACAGAAATTAGGCAATAAAGATATGATTTTTAATTTGGATATCAAATATCTTTTCGAATTCTCTGAAGGTGATTTTCCTTTCAACTGTAATTTCAACGTATAACCTTTGTGTTTTCCTGTGCAAAGTGAATAGAGAATTTATTTGGTAACCATCGGTGTATAAATTTGTCATTATTACTACTACTAATGTTTTTTCATTCAAAATTTTATGTATTGAGTAAATAGTGTAGACCTGCATTGAAACTGAATGCTTAATATGATGTCCAGATGTCAGAGAAACCTTGGACTTCTTTATAATTTTATCACTTATTTATAAATAAGTTTTCGCTGTAGACAAGCGAAGACGAAATGGAACAATGAAATATTACACCAAATTGATGTATATCACATTTTGTTCTGCTTTGGCTACATTCTTTTTAATTAATTGTCGTCTGTCTTGAAACGTTTACTATTAAGCACCAGGTAATCGTCAGAATCAAACATTGGTTTTGAATTATGACATCCGGAAGGGGATCTCAAGAAGTTTCGAAAGTATTTCTGGTTTTCAATTGGCAAGTACAACCAGTAACCTTTGTCAAACTAAGAATGATTGCGTTATAGTTCTTAAAAAAACAAAATTATAACAAATGTCAGCCAATTCATATGAACCCGTGACCTAAGAGACCTACTGCCGTTCTTATGTCATGCATGTACAGTGGTGGCCAGAATTATTAGAACACCTGAATATACACAAAGTCTATTGGATTATCAATGTCCTAGTTCATTTTCCGAAATCAGATTAAAGATATGTTTTGTGTGCCATGAGCTTTCATGACTTTTTTTTTGCATAGGGTCTTACGTATACGTAATGACAGAAAAACAGGTATCCCCCCCCCCAAACCCCCAAAGATCATGAGTAGTATACCACAACGTGTATAAGATCGATTTAGTAAACTTCTTGCATGTTTGCCTCTTTTTATCGGGATCAAAAACGTATACGAGAAGGTCAACATTTTCAAATTGAGCAGATATTGGTAGGTAACATTGAGCGATTATTTCTAAATCTGCAGCATATGGATAATTCAACATACAAATGAGCCTTAGGTGTTAATTCTTTGGTTAATCGACAACGTTACCTCGTGGATTTTAATTAGTAATATAGCTGGTACAGAGGCGGCGGAACGAATTTGAAAGTGGGTTCCCGAACGGTGGAAAAGGGGCACTTTTCTCGAAAAAGGAAAAATATTAGGATAGTGAGGGGGTCGAAGAAAACTTTCCTCTAGATTTATAATGTTTAGAATATCTGGTGACTTTTAAGAAGTCTGAAAGGCTTCTTTCCAGTATAAAAAGGGCTTTTAGCTAAGAAAGTGGGCACTTTTTAGGAATGAAAAGGGTCAATTTTAGGGTGCATGAAAAAGTGGTGTGGGGGAGGGGCATTTGTGCCCCTTGCATCCGGTTCCATCGTCTCTGTGCTGATTCAGGTATTTTAATTTCAGTAAAATCTGTTTTCGCTTTGATTAATTCGTTCCGATCTCAAATCACCATTAAAGGGAATTAAATAGACGGGATAGATGGATCTTTCGATATTCACCTACTTCTTCAGCTGGATTATATTTGAGTATATATCAAAATGTTAAGATATTAATTTCTAATATATTCAATGAAAAAGAAAGACCAAACAGAACAAAACAAACAAAACAAAACAAGACAAAACTTTCTTGGGATTGACGTCGTGAATTATTATCACGCCTTGATAAACAAGTTCGAATTTACAAAAAACGCGCCACAGAGCCGTCTTTTCAATTTACATACTTATTACTTTTAAATGTCAACGCGAAGTTGACCTAATTTGTACAGAAAATAAGCAACAGAGATTTGATGTTCAATTTGAATGTCAAATATCTTTTCGACTTCTCTGAAGATGATTTTTTTTCAATTGTAATTTCAACGTATAAACTTTGTGTTTTTCCGGTGCAAAGTGCATTCTTTTTAATCAATTACCGTCTGTCTTAATACGTTTGGTATTGAGCACCTGGTAATCGTCAGAATCAAACAATTCATCTCGGGGATCCCCTTTGCTTCCTTTGACACCAAGATCGTCGACAGAGCAATACAAGAGCTCAGAGACACAACGGCCATGATTATCATTCTTTGAAGGTGACCGGAGATTGGCTGCCATATTCTCACCAACCTCATGTTCAGGATTGAGATCAGCACCGGACAGTAGAGCCTTCGGATCCGCCTTTTCTCCTTGTGTTGCCCTAGGCATGTCTGCGGATACACTTCTGCAGCATTCCTGACGCGTTTGGGTGTGGTCCAGTAAGTTTAAGTCTATCGCATTCCTTGGTGGTAGAGGTGGCTTTTCGTCCCATTGATCCGTTGCTACAGAGGCAGGTTTAGATCTACACTGGGCATTCCTGTCTAGTCTTTCCAGGTGAAGTTCTGGATTTGATTGACTCAATGTAGATGCTGCTACCTCGATCGTTGTCACATCTTCGCCATTTTGAGCAACGTTGTAGTGCCATTGAACATTCCAAGATTCCCTCTGATGAGAAATGAACTTGAAGAATTTTCTGGCATTCCGCAACAGGAAGATGGCAATATAAACCCCGAAAGCACTTACACAAATTTGCATTCCATATCTGATGTATTTGTAAAGTGAAATGGTATGTGAAGGACCGTTGGTGATAGGCGTAGTTGAAACTATGACAGGGTTGTTAGTCGTTTGATGCATTAGTGTTGAGTGTGATACCTCGGGAAAAACAATCTCCTTCTGTTCTGGTGATACTGTCGATGCGCTGAATCCTGGTGGAACAGAAGTAGATTTTCTCTGGTAATCATCCGATGGAGGATAAGTTTTTTCATCTTCGTCTTGTTCTCTTGAAATATGAAATGAAAAGTTAGGGATTGTGGAAAATGTGTTATTGTAGTAGAAAATGAAAGTATGATTGTTATGTGACAGCTTTTCAATCTCAGAATCATTGACTTGAAGAAAACAACTTGAACGTGATTGTACGCATCTCGCAAAGTCTGTGCCATTTGGATATGACCAAACGGCTGTTTCATTTGCAAGGAGTGTGCTGGAATTAAACTCGCACTTTACAACGACTTGTTTAAGAATTTCTCCGAAAAAGGCACTGTTGGTACATGTAATTACGTGTCCATTGCAATCGACAAGAAATTTGGCCACAAACATAAAATAAACATGAAAAGCAGAGTTTGCCAAAGATGTCATCGTGTCGTAATTTTCCGTAAAGCACACAGTGTTCAAAAGCAAATTATTCCTCGTACAATAATGATTGTCAGAAATTGTCTAGCTTAGATCCACATAAATGGTGTTTACTTACATATCATACAGGTTTTTACAGATTTTCCGTGGGAAAATGTTCTGAAAATATCAATAATGGTGGGGCATCTGCTTTCAAGTAACGATGAATGACATCCGGAAGAGGATGTCAAGAAGTTTCGAAAGTATTTCTGGTTTTCAATTGGCAAGTACAACCAGTAACCTTTGTCAAACTAAGAATGTGATGTATGTACAGTGGTGGCCAAAATTGTTAGAACACCTGAACCTACACAAAGTCTATTGGATTATCAATGTCCTAGTTCATTTGCCAAAATCAGATTAAAGATATATTTTGTGTGGCATGAGCTTTCATGACTTTTTTTTGCATAGGGTCTTACGTATACGCAGCATTAAAAACAGTTGCGTTATCCCTGCTGGAAAGAACACACTCATTCACAATGTGAAACACAGTGTGATCACACTGTGTTTCACATTGTGAAGTCTGCTCCACAATATTAAATTGGGGCGTTTTCACATTGTGGCCACACTGTGAAATCAATTTCACACTGTGAGCTGGTATATTCACACTGTGAAATCAATTTTCACGTTGTGAACAATGTGTAGTTTTCCACATTGTGGTGGTGTCCACACTGTGAAATCACGTTTTCATAGTGTGGATAGTGTTTTCACACTGTGTACACAGTGTGAACTATGTTTTCACAGTGTGTTCACAATGTGAATGAGTGTGTTCTTTCCAGCAGGGATGCGCTTTTGGTTTCCCCATAGACAATAGACTTGTGTAGGCTATTAAACATGTAGTCCAAATGCAAAAAAGTAAAATGCCAGTTACATATGCCGATTGCTCAAAAAGTATTTGAGGTAGAAGTATGAAAGTATTTATTCTAATATACCTCAAATACATGCTAAGTTTCAGAAAATTTGGTCAAATGGGGAGGGTGGATTCGCCCCCACCCTTGGTGGTGAGATGACCAAAATAACCATGCCCATTGAAGGTTAAGACTATTTTTTTCATTTAATAAAGACACTCCTCGTAAATTTATATTTCTTAAAGGAAATTTCATGAGCAATTCAAATATGTTGAAATATTAAGGGTCATTGGAACGGGGCACTTAAATAGGGGCACTGAATTAAAAATTTGGGGCCCTTAAAAATAATTTAAAAATACCTACATTAAATGAAACTTCTTCACCCTGTGTTGTTATAAATGCCATTTTTGACATCCTTAGGAAATTTCTTTTTAGAATATATATACTTTTTTTTAGGGAGAGGCTTAAAATGTTTAACGTTATGACACTTTGATCCTGAAAGGGGCAAGATTTTTTTTTAAAGATTTTTCAATCGGTGGTGTAGCATAAAAAAGGGCGACTTGGGGGCGAGTTCCAATCGCATGGCTTTGTTATTTAGTTTTTAAAGCATAATGATGGTATTCGGAGACATTCCAACCATTTATAGGTATTTAAATGGTCAACTGAATGAAAATTACTAAAATCATTTAAAAATCCTTGGTGTCCTAATAATTTTGGCCACCACTGTATGTTTTAGGCCCGTATTCTGTTACGTGGTTTAGAGTTGTGCTGTCGCACGAAAATAGTGAGGGTAATGAGACGAGAATGCAACGCTGATTTGCACGCTCTCCTATGAAGCGTCAGTGAAGCGGTGCGTCCTATCGTACGAAAGAAGATTCAGATGACGTCATTCGGGATCAATTATGTACACACATTTCTAAAGAATTCTAAAACTAGGGGTATAGGTGTTTAGAATTTGTATGGCTTTGCGAGTTTATGTGGGAAGGAAAGCTAATTTATCTATTTCTCGTTAACTTGAAAGTTAAAGGTTGTTAAAACTTTGTTTAAGAAATGAGGTGCACTAATAGAACTGTCCACAAGTTAGAGTTAATTGCATGTTAATCATCAAAAATGACATTTTCCGACACGATTTGTTAGTTTGACCTGACATATTGTAGAAAGGACAACTGACGCAAAAAACCAACAATAAACTAATGGTGGCAAGTCATTGTCATTACACTGGAAAAAACGGATTTGGAACTAGTTTGAGACTAATTTGAGAATGTTTTGAAATTATTTGGATGTTTTTTGTCGCGCAGACGTCTCAGAGACGTCTCCGAGATATCCCACGACCAAGCGCGGCGATTTCATGTCACGACGGGGAGGCGGGAAGATAGATACACCCAAAAGTGAAAAATAATACACTCAAAATTTGCATACTTCGCACATTATGCAGAAACTAATGAAAATGATTGCGAGCGCGAAACGCGAGCCGTAATTGCCATATAATAACATTTTAGCATCTTATTTGACATACATTTCCTCTTTATTAGCTTCACAAGCTATCACTACAATAAAAATTGTTCATTTTAAAACATCGAAAGGGGGACGATCCCCCCTTAAAAATCGAGGAGGGGGACACGTCCACCCCCTACGTGACCCGATTTCCCCCGCCCGTCTACCGCGGGATCGCGCCGCGAATGCGTCGGCACAGAAAAAAATATATTATATTGGAACGTCCTGCGAGGCATGTGGAGTATCCGAGTCGCGGGGACAAGTGAGATACCACCTTTATGGTGGTATCTCAGGGTATTTGCCATGAGACTGATTTGAGATTGATTTGGGACGGGTTTGATACGGTTTTGATTTTTGTCGCGGAAAGATCTAAAAGTGGTCGCACAGACGTCTCATGAATCTCCGCGACATCTCATGAGTCGAGGGAAAATAGAACATGCTTACAAATGTGTGTGGGTTTTTTTTTCTGTCGTGGAGACGTTTCTGATGATACATAAAACAATTATCGGAGACGTCTCCGAGTGTTCGAGTCTCAGAGATACCACCTATACGTCCATAATTTCTACAGAGGAGAAAAACACCATTATCATTTTTAGGTGAGCGGCGAAATCCCCAAAGAGGCTTATTTCTTGTACTTTAATGCACCCGACTGGATTAAAGCAACAAGATACCTTATTTTAAAGGAAATTTTCTGAATTTTTCGAAAATGAGCATAAAAGTTGCGGCATCTTGTAGCATCACCATGGAAACCAGCTTCGAGTAGGTCACGCCCATTTTTATGACAAAATTTATAAATATTATATTACGGGTCATTCAATTGGCCGATTAAGAGTTTTGGACATTTTTGGGGCTTGTCCTATGTTGAAACCACCATAGATATAACTGAAAATTGCTCAATTACAATTTTATAAAAAATTAAAGTAAATTACAAATCAATTTTGTTGCCTAGCAACAGATTTTTGCTTAGCAACCATTTTCCCACTTGCTCAAATGTTGATTTTTCCAATTCCAAATGGAATTTTTATGTATTTAAAGTTACAAAATAAAACTAATTTAGTTTTAAGGTTAAAATATGTTGATATTGATTGTAGAGGGATGACTCAAAAAGAAAAAAATTATATAAAGAATGAATTGCAATGCAAAATTTTATTAAACATCATCTAACCAAACCCCTGCCATCATGGAAATATAGCAAAACTACTTTAAATCTGTATATATTCAACTGTATTTAACAATATTTGTATACACGTGGATAAATGGGTGCCAAATGAAGGTATATATTGAAAGAAACCAACCATAAAACCCTTTAACTTAGAAAATACTTCAAATATGACATATTTCTAAGCTTCGATGGTAAACAATATGTTGCCTAGCAACCACTTCTTACCTAGCAACCATGTCTGTAAATGGTATTTAGAGCTTAAAACCATTTAGAACGGGTATATATTGTAATAAACCAAACATAAAACCTTCTGCCTTAGAAATACTTCAAACATGACATATTTTTAAGTATCCATGATGAACATTATGTTGCCTAGCAACCACATTTGACCTAGCAACCATGTCTGTAAATCGTATTTAGAGCTTAAAACCAGTTTGAACTTGGGTTATTTTGTTGGGTTGTCTATGAACAAGACTCCAAAATACACTTGGAACTGTAATACTTTAGTAAAATTCATTGATATTCTCATTCTTTGAAGATGCAGAGGAAATTTCCATAGCAACAACAACATTTTACCTAGCAACCTCCCCTCTAGATCAATGTCTTTTATTATTTGAATAGTAGGTAGTACCCTATAGTGCCATTCATTTGATTGGAATCATGATGTTTGGTTGTTGAGGAATTAGAAGTTATTTCCATAGCAACATCAACATTTTACTTAGCAACCGCACATCTATGCTATGTTTGCAGCTTTAAAGTAGTATAAACTTGGTTATTTTATTGGCGTCTTTTATCATTCAAACAATAAGACCTATACATGTATCCCTAATTTATATCTACTTTTGTAGTGTTAGAATGTCATATAATGAATTGGTTGGAGTTGCAAAATTTTGTTGTTTAAGAATTAAGAATTAGAAATTTTCTGAGCAATAACACAATTATCTACACCCTTTAAGCAGTTAAAACTTGGTTATTTTGTGGGCGTCTTTCATTTTTTAATAGTAGGCCTTATATATTTATGTGCTGTTATAATCTCACTTTTCCAATTTTAATGGAATTTCAACATTTTTTATTGAAAATTGACAATAAAGCCAATACGAACCAAGGGGCTTCTATAGCATCACCTCAAGTCACTGAATTCTGCCCTGATTCCTAACCCATAATGCAATATTCTGAGCAGTTTAGTCTTTTAATGCAGACCCATTTGAATGATACCACACTTTTTTCTAGTCACTAGATTCACACCGCGATAATTATGTTACCAATTAACAAAACACATACTTTTCCCCCTCAAAACATTTTAGTTCCCCAATTTGATTTATATACTGTATTATTGATAGGTATCTCAAACGGTATATTTTAAGACTAGCTATTTATAACACACAGTCAGTGAGAGTGTTGGTTAGTTCGCTCTTGCTTTAAAATTAATATTTTACATAGCAACTACAACTCTATATCATAAAGCTTTTGAGCAGTTTAAACTTTAAACTGGGTTATTCTGTAGGCAACTTTTATTCTCTTAGAAACAGTAGGCTCAAACCCCAAATAGGCCCTACTATTAAAGTGATATTATCACCTCGTATCATATTGAATTGAAAGGGGTTGCTACTTTTTGTTGCTGAAATATTAGAAAGAATTTCCATAGCATTACCCATATTTTACCTAATAGCAATAAAAGACATATTTTTATACTATTCACATAAATTTAGCCCGGAAATATGGTCTTAAGTCATGAAGTGGATAATCCTGACTGAGAGTGATACATGTAGGTCTACAACTTACATTCTGCACATGGGGATGATTATTATCAAATGTGATCCAAGACTTTAATCACCATTAGAAAAAATCTGGGGTTACATATAAAGGGTTTCTCCAAGTATGCTATCTGATAGAAAGCTACCGATAGGGGTGAAGTTAGACAATACTCTCTGGATTAGCCGCATAGGACTGAACCTTATTTCAATTCCAAAATATTAGATATTTTCCCCTCTTCCAGACTGGTCATTTCAACATGATAATGTTCATTAGATCTCATGTAGGATGCTTATAAATAAAAGATGGTTCTTGAGGGTTATGGTTATGAATAAAAGATGGCTGGCCAAAATGGCAAGTGACCACTGAGACCTCAGCTCCAGTACATGTACAAATTCTGTAGTATCCGCAAAGTGTTGTCCAAGTATGACAATATGCCATCCTTATCAAGGTAGATTTCTAGACATTACTCATCTTGTGTGAGGCTCCCCAACCCAGGCTATCCCGATCATTGCATCTAGTTCTGTTAAAATTTGAATAAATTTAAAGTCCACGTGCTTGAGCTGGCTTGTACACATTTTGCTCTATCTTTTAACATGATTATGAACTACTTAACTCAATAAAGCTAATCTCAATGTGTGATATCAGGTTTAGCATTATATGTATGCAACGAAGAAGCTACAGAACACTGTATCAGGACATGTCTCCCCGAGGATAACAGAGGAGGACTCCCTCCCGACAACTCCCTTGGACATACTGGTGACATCTCCCCTGCTGGACGGCTCCCCGTAGGCCATATCCGCGGAGGACCGGTCCCCGAAGGATACCTCCCCTGGTGCATAACTCCCCGAAGGACAGCTCCCTCAGAGGACAACTCCCTCCAGAGGACAAATCCTTCCAGATGACAACTGCCCAGGAAGAAACTCCCCGGAGGACAGGTCCCCCGAAGGAAAACTCCCCTAGAGGATAACCCCCAAAAGACTTCTCACCTCACTTTAAATGCTTTAAGGACAAAATATTCATTTTATGCCAGCCCTTTCTCTTTTCCCTTGTAATGTACATGTAAATGAATTATTCTAGTGCTTCTAATTACTGTTCTCCAGGAGGAGCCTAAGGGATGACAAACAGTGATAGGGATGGTTTAAGGAGGTTTTACCCCTTTAGCTTACACAGTGATTTGTGGCATAGTTGCTAATTATTCAAAAGAAATTTTCATCCTTTTTTCCCCCAATTTTGCGACGATCAAAGTACACTGAAGAACATAACAAATCTGTAGCATTTTCCGCATATCATCCTTCATTTCTCAACTTTGACTTCTACTACTCGTCATGTTCGAGTGGACATTAACCTTGGATACCATTTACTCAGGTCTGCTTAGAAAAGAGAAAGGGAAATTGTACCGTTCCTCTGGGCGTGGTCATAACAATCTTGCTGTATTCCGGTCACCAATACTGTTAGTCATTACATGGGGAAATGTCCTTTTTGGGAGTTGTCCATCACGGCAGTGTTTCCCAAGGGAATTTGTCCTCCGCAAGAGTTGCCAATTGGGGGAACTACATTGTATCCTCTGGAGGAGTTGTCCATCAGGGCAGATAACGTCCAGAGGATTCGTCCTCCAGGGAGACGCCCATCAGGGGAATTGTCCTCCAGAGGAGTTGTTCTCCGTGGTAGTTGTTCATCAAAGGTATTGCCTCTGGAGGAGTTGTCCATAGGGGAATTGTCCTCTGGAGGTGTTGTCCATCAGGGCAATTGTCCTCCAGGGAGTTGTCTCTCAGGGGAATTGTTCTCCAGAGGAGTTGTTCTACGTGGTAGTTGTCCATCAGAGGTATTGTCCATCAGAGGTATTGTGCTCTGGAGGAGTTGTCCGTCGGGGTATTGTTCTCTGGACGTGTTGTCCATCAGGGGTATTGTCCTCCAGGTAGTTGTCAACCGGGGAAGTTTTCCTTGGGGGTGGTTGTCTACCGGGGAGTTGTACTTTGGGGAGTTGTCCTCTTGGGGACCCTCCTCCAGATTAGATTTAATCGGGGTAGTTGTCCTCTGGGGAACCATTCCCCGGGAAATATGTCCTCCATGGGAGTTGTCCTAAGGGAAAGTTGTCAAATGGGATTTGTCTTATGCCTCGATCATAGTTCGTGCTTGGGGTCCTCACGGCGAGAGGAATCAGTCGTGTTTATAACTTTTTTGCTTTTTTTTTCCGCACGAGATCTACCCCACGAGCGACTTTGATAGAAACCAGCTATTGTCTCTAAACGGGTCCAAATCAAAAATACATTTTGACCATTACGTACGGCTCCCTTACGATTTTATGTGCACAATGGAATATTTTCCAGTAGTCATGCTATAAATGTAGGGGAGCCAGGAATACCGACTGCATGCTCTCGATTTTCCCGGAGATTTTCTGAACCCGGTAGGCCGTAGAAAACATGTGGAGTCACCAAAAGGACCCGAGCGGGGTCCTACCGGTAGCCCGATGGGTCGCTGCCAGTATCCGGGTGGGCTCCGTCCGTGTTTCAGTCAGTTCTCGAAATAAAATATCGATGGGCCTCTTTCGATACTGTTCCCGTGCGACTCTCCTGCTGCCCCCTGCCAGGGCCCCTCAAAGGCTCCTGCTCATTATGTACAAGCTAAGTTATGTCCTGCAATTTATTTTGTTCATTAATCTTTTATTATCATTATTGTTTGTTTGTTTGTTTTTTGTTTTTTTAAGGGGCCGGGGGGGGGGGTCTGTTGTAGGAAAGATCACTTTGGTATATGCAGATGTTTTGTCGAATATAAGCATCTAGTAACGTTTCCCATTTTTTCACCTAATGCTGGATATTAAATAGGTGTTCAAATGAAAATGTGCTTTTTATCAAATTCGTCTTTCAACTATAAGTTTTATGGATAGTCTAATTTATTCATTTATATTTAGAGCAACAAAATGTAATTAAAAACAGAAATATAAAAAATTCTAGGGGATCGAGCTTGAGTCCTCTGAATGAGAATCTGTGCTTCATACCATTCGGCTGTTATTGCTGATACCGAAATCAAAATTACTAATTTAAATGAACCAAACTAGGATATATTAGTCTATGTTCAAGGCCGATTTTAAGCAATTAATTTGTAAAGGGTCCGGAGCTATCCTATGGAAAAAGAATTGCGTGCAGCTCATACGCAAATTGTGAAATCGACTGATGCTATACGTCATCTGGGCCACAGAACTGAGTATGTGGTCGCACATTAAGGGGAAGTTGTCCTCTGGGGGAGATATTCTAGAACCATCGGTCAGGATGGTCCACTTAAGACCATATTATCAGGCAAAATTTGTGTGATTTGTATAAAATGTGTTTGTTGTTGCTGGGTAAAATATATTTGTTGCTATGGAAATTCCTTCTTATTCTTAAACAACAAAAATTCCAATTGAATTAATATGATACGAGGTAGAAGTATTACTATAGGAGTATTTAGGGTATGAGCTTACTGTTCAGAGAATAAAAATAACTAACAGACTCGAAGTTTAAACTGCTTAAACTGCTTAAAAGCTAAAATATTTAAGTAGAATATTTATTTTAATGTTAATTCTGCATCCCCAAAATGTTGGATTTCCACTCAAATTATCAAATGAGATTATAACACCCCAGAAATAGTTAGGTATAAAGTATAGGGCCTACGGTAAATAATGACCAGACGCCTACTAAATTTTTAAAGAATTTCAAGCATGATATAGATATGTTGTTGCTTGGTGAATTTCTAATCAATTTATTATATGAGGTTTTAACATGACAAAAGTATATAATTTGGGGATAGGGCTTACTTTTTAAACAATAAAAGATGCCGACAAGATAACCAAGTTTATGCTGCCTTAAAGAATTAAACATGGCATAGAGGTGCGGTTGCTAGGCGAAATGAGGTTGTTGCTGTGAAAATCACTTTGAATTCCTCAATAACAAAACTTCGTGATTCCAATCAAATAAATAATAGTATACATAGGGTAACAACTACTATTTAAATAATAAAATACACTGACAGAATATTAAGTTTAAACTGCTTAAAAGCTTTAAGCATGATCTAGAGGGGAAGTTTATAGGTAAAATGTTGTTTTTTCAAAGGATGACAATTTCAATCAATTTCATACAATGGATTAAAGTGCTACGGTTGTATCTTTTGGGGTCCTGTTTATAGAAAACCACAACAAAATAACGCAAGTTCAAACTGGTTTAAAGCTCTAAATGTGATTTACAGACATGGTTGCTAGCTAAAATGTGGTTGCTAGGCAACATAATGTTCCCCATGGATGCATAGAAATGTGCCATATATTAGTTTTTCTAAGGTTAAGGGATTTATGGTTGGTTTCTTTCAATATACACTGCCCTCCAAAAGTTTGGGTACACCTGATGTCAGCTCTGTTTTTGATCACTTTGAGGCATTTTATGTCCAGTATTTCAGTCCAAATGATGTTTAAGTACAAAAAATACATTATGCAACCAATATACTTCACGATTACCTCGCCAGTTCTCCTGGATTTAGAAATTACTCAAAAATATGCAAAAGTTTGCAAAAACGTGATTTTGCACTAATTTATTGAAAATTATGAAATGAATGATATGTCGCGGCTATAAAAATGGTCCGATCAATTAAAATTTTGTATGGATTTGAGGCATATGTAAAAGTATAACCCTGTAGCTGTTTGTTTTAATTTTGAGACAACACTGTTATTTAATTATCGCAAAGTTTTATGCAAATTAAAGGTCTATTTTTTGAATTTTATCAATATTTTGTTTTTTTAAAAAGCTATGAAGCCCAAATTTTTTTTTAAAGTTGCTGAGGTATAATACTCAATAAAATTATAATTAAAGTGAACCTTTCCATGAATTCCTTTGTATTCTTTTGTTTTATTACTTTTCTATTGTTTTTGATTATTTATTTTATTGTATTTTCGCAATGTTTGGCTCTTTTTGTTTCTGAACTGTACCTTGATTGATTTCAACATACAAGATGAGCCTTAAGGTCTTTCAGATGCAATTAAAGAGTTGTAGAGCAATTCACGGTGAATGGTGTTCAGTACACCAAATAGGGCAATATGAATTTTTTCGATATATTTTAAACTTTCCTAATTAACATGTTCAAAAAATGGTTCCTTACTTAATAAATTTTTATATAAAGACTGGAATATGATCTGTTCTGACTGGGGGAGGGTCTCGGCAATTTAACCAACTTTAAAACATCCATGACTGCATGCGCAACGCTGCCAAACCTAAATATGCCTTTGGGTGGACTTTTTCCTTAAAGCCGTAGTGCAACTATTGTTCTAAGAACACTGCCCATTGTGTTGTTAGGTGATAACATTTGCATTATTGCATGTCAGACCTAAATAGAATGTAAGATAATATTTTGTCTTTTTCAGAAACAGAAAAGACCCAAAAACATAAAGAAATACATAAAAATAAAAATAATCGAAGACAATAGAAAGTGATAAAACAAAAGAATACAAAGGAAGTCATGAGAAAGAAAGATTTGGGCTTCATAGTTATTTTTAAAACAAAGTATTGATAAATTTCTAAAAATAGACCTTTAATTTGCATAAATTTGCATAATCAACAAAGTGTTGTCTCAAAATAGAAACAAACAGTACAGGGTTATATTTTACATATGCCTCAACATCCATACAAAATTTTACATTGATCGGACCATTATTAGCCGAGATATCTTCTTTTTTCAATATTTCAATAAATTAGTGCAAAATCACGTTTTTGCACTTTTTGCATATTTTTGAGTAATTTCTAAATTCCAAGGAGACTTGGCGTGGTAATCGTGAAGTATATTGGTTGCATAATGTATTTTTTGTACTGAAACATCATTTGGACTGAAATACTGGACATAAAATGCCTCAAAATGATCCAAAACAGAGTTGACCTCAGGTGTACCCAAACTTTTGGAGGGCAGTGTATACCAGTACAAATTTGTTTAATGCTCTAAATAAGATTTATAGACATGGTTGCTAGGTGAAATGTAGTTGCTAGGCAACATAAAGTTCACCATGGATGCATAGAAATGTGTCATATATTAGTTTTTCTAAGGTTAAGGGATTTATGGTTGGTTTCTTTCAATATATACCAGTACAAACTGGTTTAATGCTCTAAATAAGATTTATAGACATGGTTGCTAGGTAAAAAGTGGTTGCTAGGCAACATAATGTTCACCATCGATGCTTAGAAAGGTAATATTTGAAGTATTATCTAAGGTAAAGGGTTTTCATGATTTGTTTCTTTGAATATATACCTTCATTTTGCACCCTTTTAACCCTGTGTATACAGAATAGAGGTAAATAGAAGTGAATATATACAGATTTACCGTAGATTTGACATATTTTCATGATGACAAGGGTTTGTTTGATGATAATTTGCGTTATAATTCATTGTTTATATGGATTTTTTTCTTTTGTGTCATCCCTCTACAATCCATATTGACATATTTTCAGCATTAAAACTAAATTAGTTTGATTTTATAACTTTAAAAACATAGAAATTGCATTTGGAATAGGAAATTTCAACATTTGTGCACGCAGGTAAATGGTTGCTATGCAAAAATCTGTTGCTAGGCAACAAAATTGATTTTGAATTTACTTTAATTTTTTATAGAATTGAAATTGAGGAATTTTCAGTTATATCTATATTGGTTTTAACATAGAGCAAGCCCAAAAAATGTCCAAAACTCTTAAACGGGCAAGAGAATGACCCATACTTTAATTTTCATGATTTTTGTCATAAAAATGGGCGTGGTCTATTCAAAGCTAGTTTCCATGGTGATGCTAAAGATGCGGCAAATTTTATGCTCTCTTTCGAAAAATTCAGAAAATTTCCTTTGAAATAAGTATCTTGTTGCTTAATCCAGTCCGTGCATTAAAGTCTCAAAATTTGCTCTTGCCGCTCACCATTTCAACTGAGAATGTAAACTAATGTTTTTTTCAAGACTCTGAATTATAGGCACTTGACATAAAAATAGGCCCACTCGATTTCCTTTTTGCAATATATTAGTGTGTTGCTATGTGAGACAAGAAACGGTTTGTCGTCATAGCAACAACTAGTTATGCAAATGGATTCAAATACTAAACGAGTAGTTCCATTCAGCAATATGTTTCCGCCTGAATCTGAACCTTTGTTCCTTGTCATTGTGCTATATTTCAGCCATAACCTGGAACGTAAGCTTCTCAAAGAAAAGATAATCCGTGCTTTGATAATATACTGTTAAGCATGGATTACATTTTTCATCACAATAAAAGAATCTCCCGCTCCATTCAATATATGCGAGCATACATACATAACACATGTACAAAAAAATACACACAAAAAGAATGGAAACAAATTCACCATCTCTTCAAAGGTCCATTATTATAAATTATTGATAGATGTAGGATTTCGAGGCCGATGCGATAATTGTTAGAACATTGACGTTTTATTGTTTGTGTATGGCTCTGTAAAGAGTGAATATTTAAAATTTACATTTTACCCCTTCCCATTATTACAACTTTTGCCCCTCCCAAATAAGAAAAAAAAAAAGAAGAAGAAAAACAAACATACAAAAATAGTAAAAGAAAGTTGATGCGCATGCACCTAACGTGAGATTGTTTGCGCATTGCATGTAGCGTGATATCGGAATCAAATTCAACGTTCATTGCTTTTGGCCAAATATGGACACTTTTCACATTTGAATGAAAAAATTCGTTGAGCTATTTAGGAGATTATTCAAAAGAATAAAACTCCCTTTCACCTCCTGGTTAATGTTCCCATCCCAGGCCACTGAATTGTTATGAATAGAGCTGATATTTAAAAATGCATGACAAGCGACAATGCACAAACACTCGGCAGTTCAAAGATAAAGCGGCTACAAACAATCATTGTTGCGTCATTATTTCAATGGTTCCGGTTTTATCTTGTGCATTTCAGTGCACGAGAAACTTCCAGCTGTACGGAAGTTGTACACGTTGGGAGGTTTTTCCGTCATGGGAGTTTTTTCTCGTACGGTGCTATTGTTCGATTCTATTGTCAATTGCCGTACAACTCTAAACCACGTAACAGAATACGGGCCTTAGTGTTGAGGTAGATACGATTCGAAATGCAATTAAAAAACTAAATTAACCTTCCTGAGTAACAGTGTATATAATTTTTTGTGAAATAGAATTTACATGTACTCGTTATGAACACTTTTTGAAATAAACGTGCCAAGCTGAACCAATAATGGTTCATTTTGGCACCTTTATATTGTCCTCTCAAGGGACCCTTCAACGTTGCTACATGAAAACTTTTTGTCGTAGAACCATCTGAAATGGTTTCAAATTTGATCTGTCGTGCTCGGCAGTGTGGGTTTGTGTGTGTGTGTGTGTGTGTGTGTGTGTGTGCGTGCGTGTGTGTGTACATTATATTTCTTCGCTCTTTCTCTCTTGATTGCTTATATTTATCTTCGTTAACGTTATTTTTTTTCTTATCACCCCTCCCCTCCGTCCATGAATCTTATTGAACATTGTAGAATTATAGATTCCTTTTCTCTAATGACTTTCTTTTAGTTCCTATGAAGCATGAAGTACCCTCTTGTAAGATAAAGGCCTACCAAAGATATGAAAAAATATCAGAGTTATAAATATGCATTTTGACATTTTTGAGATCAGAACCATGAATTTTAAAACAAATTTATTTTTAGCAACAAATTCACAATAAAAAAGAGAAGAAAAAAATTGTGAAGCGAATCAGTCATTTTTTTTTCTGTTTTATTATTGTTATTATTATTATTTTCGAATTCATCAAGACAAAGACATACACAGTGCCATTGTTTAATATACCTCTATTTTATTAGATAACCGATTTCATTAAAAAAGAAAAAAAAATATGTGTGACATGTCTATTAATTTTTTTTTTCATTTAACATCAACATGATAAATGTCATGAATGTGATGAATAATTACAAACATTACACACTTTAAAAATTATCAATGTAACATCGTCAATCTTAGAAGAATACAAAAAAATATATACCATTGTCTTTATCAAATATTTTCAAGATGAATAGAAAACTGGATCGCAAATAATAAAACTCGAAGTCAGACTTACAGCTACTATCAAATGATTAAGTGTTGCTAACTTATCAGGTTAAAAGTGAAAATGAAAGGAAATATTTTACTGATTCAAGTACGGAGAGAGATAAGGATGCTTGAACCAGAAACAATAGTTTGATGTTTGGATATCAATCATACTCATTTCTGGCTTTGACCGTGTCTCTCTCAGGAACAAACTTGTCAAAACCAAAGATATATTGAGGTATAAACCTAGATAGGCATTAGAACAATTAATTTACTAAAATATTTGTTCTTGATAGCTTGGACGTTTTCTGTCTGAAATGCTTCCTCACAGTTAACATCATAATAATTTTTTAATTTATATTTTGCTATCTTCACCTACTATACACTCAATCACTTATGCTTGTGTATATGTACATTGATGACGTAGTGCGACTATGTATAAAGCTTGACATAACGATATACATTTTCCCCTTATTAAATGTTCATTTATTTTCAAGTATCAATTTTCAATAATGAATCAATTATGAAATTATTGTTTTGATAATAGCCAGGTAAAACAATTAGTCAATTCTACATATTGGAAATTTAACAAGACAATATACTTCATAATATGAAAATATGTTTTATCATGTGGAACATTTGACGTGCATGTATATAAACTTTATCGATTTGAAATCTACTTGATTTTTAGACAATTATTATTTTTTAATATGTTCTATATACTACAATTCGGAATAACAAATTTCCGTACATAACTGTTGGTAATCATTGATGCTGAACTAAATATTATATTATGATATGTATCAAAATATGGTTTCTATTTTATGTCATATAAAACAATATTATTCATGTACGATATCCCAACTTTTTACGTATGCATTATACCCATAAATATATTAATACCTCACCCATAATTAGCGGTTTAAAGAATAGGGCATAAAAAGTACATTTCATTGTCAGTCAAAATTCTTACGCATTTTGTGATTAACTCTTCCAGAAAAGTTCTCAAGCATGTTCAGCATTAAGCGTTTCTTCGTTAAACGCTGCACCAATATTTTGATTCGGTACATATTCTTCTATAATAGCACATTGTATTCGTGTTTAGTGCTTGAGTCTATCGTAAGTTCCATCGGACGTCATCCCGATCAGTGAGTTGTATTCGTCCGATTGTTCAGGTAGAAGCGCTGAAGGACGTTTCGGTGGATTTGTTATTTGCTGGGGAGGTAAAGATGGTAGTGGTAATGGCGGTAGTGGTGGTAGTGGTGGTTGTAGTGGTTGGGGTGGAGGTGGAGTAAGTTTTCGTGATGGCGACTGGAGTGGCAACGAATGTGATGCGTCATTAAAATGTTCTTCTGCAACCAAATGATTGAGTAGCGCTGAACTTTCATAATCATCAGCGCAGCATCTGGTATGTCTTACTTGTTGCCTGTCATTGACTCTGAAGGTGGAAAGCCCATCTTTGCCATTCTTGATGCTTATTGATTCACCAAGTGACGGCGGATACGACAGATGTTTCCGCTGCCGAAGTGTAAGACATGGAGTTATTGGTGGAAGATGTGGCACTGGGGATGGGACCTCATAGTCATGACCCTCAAGACAATGTCCGTTTCTTTCGGGGTAAGATGTAGATGGAGGTGTAAGATCGCCATCAGATACTGGTACTATTATTTGCTGCATGGTTACTTCTGTTGCTGTTTGTTTGCTTATCGTATCTGACTGATCACCGCTGATGTGGCTTGGGGATGGTGAAGTTTGAGGCATAGACGTATTGGCAGGAAAATCTTCATCCGATTCATAGTTGGATTCATTTACAACAAAGTATACTGCTTCCGATAATGTCTCATTACTATCATCATGTTCTACTGCTTTGGAGATTATATATTCTGTGTCAGTTTCATCGTATTTGGAATGCTCTGATTGTGATCTTACCGGGTCACAGATCTGTTTTTCCCTCTTGTCAACCAATACGTGACGCTCATGTTTGCTCTTGTCTGTTTCTTCCTCATCTTCTTCTTCCACGAGTTTCATTTCAAGAAGGTTACGTCCATTGATATTGATGTGTCTTCTAGGTCGTAAATATATGTCGACTTTATTGAAAAGCAGAATGCAGCATACTGCAACAAATAGCAATGCCATGAGAAGTATTGATATGGATATTGTCAGCAGAATAGGTACTTTATTCTGTTTACTTAAGCTTGTTGTTGCACTTGTATGCCCCATACTAGAAGAAGTTTTATAAATCCGTCTATTTGAAACTGTAGTTCGAGTTGTAAACTCCATGGGAGAAGATGTACTACCCATTAATGGCGCTTCTGCTGACATGACTGTTTCTTTGGATGACGGGCTTCTACTATACATTTTAAGGTGATTTGTTACGTTTAGGGTAACCTTAGATACTTCACAATAATCAGAAGGCTGAGGGATGTTCAAATCGCAATGATAGGTAAAGATGCCAAAGGGTTTAGAAATGTTCACCTTTAGTGTAAATTTCTTCTCATAGTCTGTCTTTATTTCAACCCCTCGGTGATTGTTGGGAAACACTGAGCAGATTCGTGGTGTTTCGCATTTCACTATTCTGTCACCATATCCGTTCCTCCAAATTATTGTTTGACCTTTCTCTAAAATGGACGGCAAGACACATGGCAAGATAACTGTTTCTTCACGGTCAATATCGATCGTGTAATTCTGCCATCCGTCGCACCGTTGCGCTACAATACAGAAAGTGTCATCAAACATCGCGACACATGCAAATAACATGAATGTTAACCTCATGAAACATTTCAAATACATGTTTGTTTTATACAGCTGACTTCGAGATTAATAAAGTAAGTTGAAGCGAGGGCTTTTCTCTTCGTCAAATGTAGTCGATAGCCAACATTGATCACTCAATGCTGGATATAAACATCTCGAGCAGGAATTGCATTCCAAACATGAAATTGCGTGACCGTCTCGAAAAGTTTCGCAATAGATTAAACTGTTTCCCCCCGCATAACAGTTTCGTTGAATATTCAATGAAGATAAACTAGCACGGCATCGAAAGCTATACATTAATAATAGATAAATGGTTCCTGGTGTATTAAGTGTAATATGATGTATTACCCTACAAAATAGATAAGCACTTTCTTTTTCTTTCGCTATCAATTCGTCATCGTCATATCCCATCCATCCATCTTTTTATGTTATTTTGTTCCAACTGATAAAATATTAAGTATTCAAGCCTTATTGTTGTATAATTGAGCAGACTTAACATAAATTAATGTTCTTAATTTTCTTCAACTATTTGATTAATAAAGTAGTGTAGCAAATTGTTTCATAAGTACAGTACATCCTTTGCATAAAATATATAGATATATTTAATTTACAATGGACTGCTAAAAGTTAATATTAATGTTTTGAGAAATGATAACCAAAATATTTGAAAACATCTTCTTGAAAATAAATAGACGCAAAATTATTTCTTTCCTCAGTACTAGTTGTCCGCCGTCTTTTAGGCCTACTTGGTATGTTCTTTAATACACCTTAACATGCTTAATGCTGCCCTACTTTGACCAAAGGAAGCACGTGACCTACCAATTAATTTTGAGGTTTGATTTATTTAATATATCATTTAGTCGCATCTTAGTTCTGGCGAAATTTCAAATAAAAACTGCTATCCAGCTTAAAAATGTTTAAGATAAAACATCATTAGATTACGTTTACATTTATATAAATGTCGGATACATTTTGCTCTTTTTTATGGTAAATGTCACTTTGCCACTTGCTTCCTTTTGTCAAAGTAGGGCAGGATACATGTCTAAGGTTTCTTTTTCCTCTCTTTTTTTAATGGTGTCATCGACCGGGTGGTTGCCATAAAACATCGCTTTTATTATTTTTTTTAACTGGTTACATGTGTCCAAAACCAGTACATATAAAAACAAGTTATCAAACAACAAAAAGTGATATTAATGATATAATTTAAGACACTTATCATTTATGAATAAAACCTTTACACTTGAAGAGTTCGTTCCCAAAGGGGGTTAGGTCCACTTTTAGCCATTCTGAGAAAATTAAGGTTTTTTAATTTACCAGTATATTTGAATGCAATGAACTTAACCTAAGATAATACGCCACCATGGGAATGTAAAATCCCATTTAGAAAAAAATCTGCGGGTCTTCAACTTTTTTTCTTTAAAATTCTCAATTTTTTTGACCTAACCCCTTTTGGAAATAAACTGGATCGAACCCCTTCTATGCGTGTGAGTGTGTGTGTGTGTGTTTTTGTGTGCTTATCTTTGTGTGTGTTTGTGAGAAATCACTTCTGCATCTAGTTCCGACATTAGAAAATGGACATTATATCCAGCATATATGACACCAACATTGCCAGGAGTTCCAATATTTTATTTCCAAAAGGGGTTAGGTCCAGTTTATTTCCAAAAGGGGTTAGGTCCAAAAATGACAATTTGAAATAATAAAAAAAAATAATAATAACAAATAAAGACCAGCAGATTTTTTTCTAAATGTGATTTTACATTCCCATGGTTGGGTATTATGTTATGTTAGGTATATTATATTTAGAAACACAGCAATATATGTAAATTGAAATAACAAATCTTAAATTTCACAGAATGGCTAAAAGTGGACCTAACCCTTTTGGAAATAAACTAAAGTGGACCTTACCCCTTTTGAAAATAAATTAAATTTTCTTTGCCATTTTTAAGGAGTTTTCTTGGGAATTTCAAATTTTCCATGGTTCTACCTTCTAGAGCTACTAAAAGTATATAGATTTAGACCAATAACTCAAATTTAATGAAAAATGGACCTAACCCATTTTGGAAACAAGCTCTTCACTTGCTAATAAAAGTGTGTTGAATGGATCAAACACATTACAGTTCATAACGACTAAGTAAACCAATATTGTTTATCCATAATCAGTAAACGTTGAACAATCCGTGGGCGAATGTAACCTGACAACTTTTGGCCCGCTGTCATTTCTCAGTGTGCCTACTTTTAGGAAGAGGCGGTAGTGAGGGGAACTCAGTGACAAGTGGTCGAGTTCGTCTTGGCCAAAGTATTGGTGCAGTGGAGGATGTAGTCCGAGGTCGAACTATTTCCATACCTGTCCTTTTCCCTTCAGTGGTGAGCCATATATGCCCATCCATTTCCATGCCCATCCGTTCCCTGTTCCAACATCCATCCTGCAGGAATTGTCCTTCGGGGTGTGTGGAACTACAGGCACCGTCGGGGCTATGGTTCAGAGTATTATTAAACTCGTCATTCTTTATGGATTGTTGATTTGTTGCTGACATGGAAAGATTAGGCTAAAAAACATCGTTTTTATGTGAAATCCGGAAGCAACTACCCCCTGAATTTTGTAGATTGTCTCTTGGAGGGAGTGGAGAAAATTGTATGTTCATATCAATTGGAGTTTCTTCGTTGTCAGGATAGGAGTGCATTGCGTCATGAGGTCCGGGTTGCTGATTGAGGCCAAAAGTTGGCGATTCTTCAAAACGTTTATACAAAATGAAAACGTTTCTTTCATATTCCACGGGTGATTTCGGTTGAGATATTACAGGAAGATTTGTCGATTTAGGAAAGTATGTTCTGGTAATTTTTCTCTTAAATCTCCTTGGCTGTTGGTAAACACATTGGTCTTGTGTAGATTCGAGTCCGTTGAGATGTTCAGAAGGACTTGGAGGTACCTCATGAAGTAAAGGATATCTTTCCGACGTCGCACTCAGACTAGTGGGATTTTCAAACATAGCAGAGTCTTGCTCAAGGGGTGGAGTTTCTTCCGTGATATCTGGAATGGACATGTAACTCCCCAAACTTGCATTCAAATCACATTCCTCTGTCGAGTGATCTGCAAGTAGAGAATCGGCATTGGACTGACTGCGTGTTGATTGCGCCATGTGTATTGCCGACGTAATAGGTTCAGATAATGGGTATGAAGCGCTTATGGAAATATTTCTTTCTGACATTCGTTCATCGGTGTTGGAACTAAGATCCGAAACGGACTCCTGGTTTTGTGTAACTGTGTAAATCGTTTGATGGTTTGCAACATCTTGAGAATTCATTTGCCCAGTGCATTTCTCCTTTAAAGACCTCCAGCCGATCAAAGATAATGAAATAACCAGGAAAAGAGCTGATATTGCTGGAAGAATATATTGTTTATTTAGCATCTCATTTCCAACAGCATTTGTGCTCGTTAATACGATATTTCCGCTTGTCATTTTAAATGTGTTTCCGCTTTGTCTCCGATTGTTTGTAGCAAGGTAAGTGGTTGTTTCACTTAAATATCTTATAAACGCTGTTGTCCGTGTGTGTTCTGTTACATTCAATGTAACTATTGACATGCTGGAAGGGCTTGTACTGAAATATCCTTTCTGTTCAATTGAAATAGTAACCATAGATACTTCACACGAATCAGAAGGCTGAGGTCTGAGGTGCAAATCACAATGGTAAGCAAAGATACCAGAGGATTTGAAACTATTTAACTTGAGTGTAAAATTCTTTTCGTAGTCACTCATAATTCCAATCTGTGTCTGATTGTCGGGTAACACTGAGCAGTTTCGGGGTGGTTGGCACCGTACAATACTGTCACCATCTCCGTTCCTCCAAATTATTGTTTGACCTTTCTCTAAAATGGACGGCAAGACACATGGCAAGATAACTGTTTCTTCACGGTCAATATCGATCGTGTAATGCTGCCATCCGTCGCACCGTTGCGCTGCAACACATAGAGACTCACTAAACATCGCCACACATGCAAATAACATGAATGTTAACCTCATTAACCATTTCCATTCCATTGTGTTATGGATGTGAGTTCAATCCGTCTTTGATATCATGTGTAGACAACCCTAAATAGTGGTGTTTATATCACTTCTTTACAATCGACTGTATTTTACGAGGTACAGAAACTGTTTCCCTTCGGGTAAAACGTCAAGTGTCGGGTTCGTCACAAAATAAATTGATATATGTCACAAAATAACGCTTATCGTGGCATGATTCGGAAATACCTTTGCTCCCGTTAAAGATCGTAGCGTCTTGATTTTGTTACTCACTTTCCACTGCATTCATAGATCTGCCCCACAATATAATGTTTGACGCCGTCATGAACGGACGTGTTTAAATCTCCGCTCACACTTTGCTCATCTACGTGATCAAGAATGTGGACTTAACAGCAATTTATTTTCTCATTCTCTCATATCACCTCGATTCTACTCAGTATATTTCACTCGCTATACTTCACTTTTTGGCGGATATTAAATGAACATGTCACATCATAAGCGAGGAAAGCCAAAAATTCGAACGCAACACCCTTCGGAAAGTTTCAATCTACGTTCGCCAGCATCAGCCGCCGCAGCAAGCCCGGTGCTAGCACCGAAATCCAAGAAGAAAACCCGGAACGAAAACACCGCAAAGCCGAACACATGAGGAAAGAGTCAACGGTGAAGATACACCCCGGGGCTCTTCAGCAAATAACTGTGAGTCAAATTCTAAATTGTCGCAAGCCATACGCGACGCTGTTTTTAATCTTCTATCAGAAAGTGAATTCATATCAAAACTTTCATCACTTCTAAAATCAAGCCTGATTCCTGAAATAGAATCATCGATTGCTGACTGAGTTTTGGAATCAGTGAATTTTGACAGAGCCTCCTATGAAGATAAGTTTGATAATCTCAACAAAAAGATCGATGAGTTAGAAAGCACTATTGACGACGGGGAACAATATTCACGAAGGAATTGCCTGATTTTTTCAGGAATCGAGGAAACTCCAGGGGAGCAGACAGACGAATTAATACGTAACATCTGTTCGAAGGACCTCGATGTCGCCGTAAATCCGACCGATATCGACAGATCACATCGCCTTGGTGCCCGCGAACCCGACCCAACCCCGAGAACGACCAACAAGAAAGGCGCCACTTCACAGCCCGATATGCCGAAGAAGCGACCCAGAAATATCATAGTGAAATTTGCAACATACCATGTTCGGCATGATGTCTACTACGCTCGAAGCAAGCTAAAAAATCGCAAGGACAAAAACAGCATCTTCATCAATGAAAATCTGACAAGGAAACGATCGAACCTGTTCTGGACGATAAAGAAGGCAAAACATGACTATGTCGACAGGATTTGGACACAGGACGGAAAAATCATGGTGAGAGGACAAAACGGGATTAAAATATCCCTTACTAGAGAATCTGAACTGGACAAACTAGATTCTTTGAAATGACGGAAAATCAGTATATATATGTAAATACTTACCTTTGTTCATGTTGTAACGACTAAAAATACCGGTTCCATTATTCAAATTATATGAGAATAGCTTTGTCTAACATCATTTAATAATACCACATTCTTGAGTCAACACAATTTATCTCAAATAATTTTCAACGATTTATATTATATTTTTGTATTATAAACATCTAAAGTAGTTTTAAGTTAATCTCACAACGTTCTGAGTGATACATTCTTTACATAATTGATTACTATAACTATCAATCTCATAGGTCCAATTTGTATTTGTTATATTTCTTTTTTTTTTTAAACATTAATTTTGTTCCTTATTGCTCTAGGGTAAATGGTCATTTTATATCCATGTGTTGTATGTGACAAACCAGTAAAAAATAACCAAAAGGCGTTGTTGTGCACAGAATGTAATATGTGGGTGCGTATGTAAAATGTGAAAGGATACCTTTACTCAAATATAATGATCCAGGTGAACATTTCATAGACTGGAGGTGCTCTAAATGTCTTTTTGCTCAACTTCCATTTTTAGACCACGTAGTAAATGATACATGTATAAACGATCATCCCAATGTGAACAAGACTAAAACTGATAACTAGGTAAAATTCCAATTCCCAAGGGAAAAGGGCTTGAAAGTTTCTCATTTGAATATTAGAAGCTTACGAAACAAAAAAGATGATTTAGCTTTATTCTTAAAAGAATATCCATATGATTTAATGACACTTTCAGAAACTTGGTTAGATGAATGTATTTGTAATAACTCGATTTTAATTAATGGTTATAAAGTAGAAAGAAAAGACCGAGTTGAATATGGAGGAGGTATTTGCTGTTATATACGTAACTCTGTACCATATATACGAAGAAACGATTTAGAAGATAATGAACTTGAATTGTTGTGGATCGAATTAAAGCCTCGAAATGAGACTGGCATTTTTATAGGTACGATTTATAGACAACCCAGTGGAACCGTGTCCTTTTTTGATGCACTTGAAAAGAATCTCGATAAAGTTACTTCCTTTTCAGATAGAATTGTATTACTAGGAGATTTTAATTGTAATATGATGACAACAAATTCTTTGTCAAAAAAACTAAAAGAGTTGGGTAATCCGATGGGTCTTACACAGCTTATTCACAAACCCACCCGAGTAACTCCAAATAGCAGTACTTTGATTGATCTAATATACACTTCTAATCCTTTAGGAGCATTACAATGTGGAGTCCAATCAATCGGATTCAGCGATCATTCATTGGTTTATGTATCAACCAAAGTAGCTGTTCCCAGGTTATCGCCCAAAATTTCACGTTTTTTTCGTACCTTTGATGAAAATGCCTTTCTCCATGACCTCGGCGCTATCGACTGGAATGATTTTTTTATATTACAAGACGTTAATTTAAGATGGAAGAAATTTCAATCAATATTCATTCAGCTATGTGATAAACACGCACCATATATTACAGTGCGTCAGAAAATAAGGGGATCACCTTGGATTGATAAGAGGTACATTGAATTGTCTCGAGAAAGAGATTACAATAAAAGCATTTAAAGTTGGAATTAAGAAGACGACCCAAATATTGAGATATTTATATTAATAGCATCCTTACAACCCCCCCAAAAAAAAAAAAAAAAAACTGTAGGCGTTTCAACCCCAAATATAAGATAAGAATAGGTGAATTTTAACGATGTACCCCTACCCCATATTTCGCAGTCGCTCCCGGGATGCGTACTAATACTATGTTCTCTCCGTCGACGTCACAAACGGGAATTCAGTCCTTGCAAGTAAACACAAGGGCATGCCGTTGTAACACTGACCATTTATATGAACTACTTGGTTGTCAGAACTTTTATTTTATCGTTATTAGTTTATGTGATTGATTTTAAACAGAAAATAAAAATAGAGCTATGTCATGCAGTTCAATAAATATGCCCTCTAAATTGCTAGAATGATTCTTATTTGTAGCATTTAAGACTAACAACGAGGCCGTGCGAAACAAGTCAATAAAACTGCTGTTATAGTGTTACGGTAATGGAAATCAGCTATGTTGTGTGTGCAGTTGATCATTTGCCGTAACGTAAATGCTTATAAAAGTAGGATTATAAACATACTCATCTCCAAATATTAACTTGCACTCTTAATGATTACGATGAGACTATAGAGATTAATTTTCAAGAGAAATAATGTGAAATTTGATCGAGATATGCTCACCGGTCATCGCGTAAGCGCGGCGGACGCTAATGGGGCACACGGTAAATAGGAGCCCATAGCTCACGTGTTAAATTAACCTCTTCAAAAACTAGACATTCCAAAATTCTGTCGATGGATATCGTTTATATACTCAGCAAAGTTAAAATTTAGGACTCGTAGTTAAGGGACTTATAGGAAAATTTTGTCAGCTCAAAAAATAATCAAGAACCTTGAGCGAGACTATGACAAAGAGACGACTTTTGTACGCGTGATTAGTAGATGTACGAAATTTGCGAAAAAGATTCCTAAAAATACGCCAAAGTGACCCAATCTTCACTAAATGATAAATTAATGAAGAGTAGACTATATCAGCCATATTATTCATTTAAACACAACATAAAAACCATTAATTATTTTATATTGACCATTCCATCAATAAAATGACCTCTTATTGTACGCCTCCCAAAAAACCTTTGCGTGCATATCATTTACTCGTGTGTACCCTATATTAAGTGGGGTCTATTTAAAAAATATTTATTTTTTGTGTTTAATGTAAGAGTTGATCAACTGATAAAACTGATAACAAGCATTCCTTGTATTAAGCAAGGAATTTGCAAACTAGGAGCTTGAAAAAACAGACCCGTGCCGACCCCCAATTAACGCGCTAATAACAGCAATCTTGTTGAAAAATAATATTTGGGGTCCGGGGCGCGATCCCGATGCCAAAGGATGCCGAAAGGCAAGCTAGTTATTTGGTACAAGCAGTCGATCAAATAGTGTTGCATCTTTATTAAAGAGGCCCCCCCCCTCTGTCTATCTTTTCTACCATAGCCCCCCCCCCCGATTAAAGCGGATGGGAACTGATACCTAAACGACCTCCCCCCCCCGTGCTTGCTCTTTATTTTGTCACGTCGGACGCTCACAATAATAAATAACGGGCAGAGGTTTAACAGAGCCTAAAGTTCTTATTTTGTTTTTTATTTGACGGTTGATATACGGAAGCACCGAAAATGATTATTAAATTCCACTGAGTGTACAAATGTCCGATTTCTAGTTATAAAACGTTCTCCTCAAGCATTGCGAGTAAGTTTTGCGATTTCAGAGACAGAAGACACCCCCCTTACAACGTTAATCTAGCCTCCGCTATAGTGGGGTCATATTTAAAAAATATTGTATTTTTTCTGTGTTTAATGTAAAGAGTTGATAACTGATAAAAACTGATACCAATCATTCCTTGTATAAGCAAGGAAATTTTGCAACATAGTTAAAAACCAGGGGCCCCGTGCCGGACCCCAATAACGCGCAACTAAACAGCAATCTTGTTGAAAAATAATATTTGGGGTCCGGGGCGCGATCCCGGATGCCAAAGGATGCGAAAGAAGCTGGTTTGTACAAGCAGTTATTGGTTTAACAAGCAGGTAGTAAATTAGTGTTTGCATCTTTATAAAGAGGCCCGCCCCCCTCTGTCATTCTTTCTACATACGCCCCCCCCCCCCCGATTAAAAGCTGGAATGTGGAACTGAATCTAAACTACTCCCCCCCCCGTGCTTGCTCGTTATTTTGTCACGTCCGACGCTCACATAAATAAAAAATAACGGGCAGAAGTTATACAGAGCTAAAGTTCTTATTTTGTCTTTTTATTTTGAACGGTTGATATACGGAAGACCGAAAATGATTATTAAATCCACTGAAGTGTACCAAATGTCCGAGTTTCTAGTCTTAAAACGTTCTCCAACATTGCCGGTAGTTTTGACGATTTCAGAGACAGAAGACACCCCCTTACAACGTTCAATCTAGCCTCCGCTAAAGGGGCACACGAGTAAATAGCGCCCATAGGCTCACGTGTTAATAACCTCTTTCAAAAACAGACATCAAAATTCCTGTCGATGGATATCGTTTTAATTATCAAGCAAAGTTAAAATTTAAAGGACTCGTAGTTAAGGGACTTATAGAAAATTTTGTCAGCTCAAACAAAAATCAAGAATCCTTGAGCGAGACTATGACAAAAGAGACGATTTGTAGCGCCGTGATTTATAGATGTACGAAATTGCGAAAAGATCTAAAAAATACGCCAAAAGTGCCCAATCTTCAACTAAATGATAAATTAGAAAGAAAGTAGGACTTATAGCACATATTTTATTCTTAAATCAGCAACATAAACCATTAATTATTTTATATGACCATTTTCGCATCAATAAAAATGACGCATCATCTTTGGTACGCCTTCCCAAAAAACCTTGCGTGCATATCATTTACTCGTGTGTACCCTAATCGTTCGTGTTATTGCAAGATATTCTTCCGCGTGTGATGCGACCGGCTCTTGAAAAACCAAGTCGCGAGCGGAATCGGTCTGCGCTTGCCGCCGGCGCGGTTGGCCTGGCTAGCTAGCTTCATGTAGGCCTATATGTGCTAAGTGTTCGCTTTTGCGCTTCAAGTTCACTTTGCAAATAATACCGTCTCATGAATTCGGTTTTGCCTTACAATTTATACGAAAATCAGTCGGTATAGGCCTCGAAGTAAGTAAGTAGAATTGTTTATCAATTTCTTTGTGAGTAATTTGCTTCATCATCTTTCACTATATGTCTTCGAAATTCATAGAAAGGTCATTTTGATCCAAACTTCACCCATTTGATCTTGACTACTTGTCAACAAGGAATAACGAAATCATCATAAAGCAAGCCACAGAAATGCACAGTGTCGTGACAGCGAAGCAACACACAGAAATAAAACTACACAATACACACGTATACGGAACAAGCTGCTCACGCTGCGTGTGCACTGTGTGAGCGACCGGATCTACAATGTACGTCACTTCACAGAACTCGATCGTATACTCGGAGTTAAAAAATATATAAAATAGTGAAAATATCAATAAATAACTCATTGTTTGCAATAATACTTCACCAATTTTGACACGACTTGAAATCGTTATTCATACTATGGTTTGAATCCAAATGACATTTGCTCCCGCGCCAATTGCTCACCGCTATAATTCCAAATACACTATATCCGATATGACTGTACTTTCACCAGGGACTTACACTTACCCCTAGCCCTAAACTAACCCTCAACCTAATATATAATCCTTAGTTACAACCGCTAACCCTAACCTATAGTCTTAGGACCGAAATAAAAGCCCGGAGCAATTTTGTGCAGGAGCAAATGTCGGGTCACCTATTGTTGGTATATTAAGGATAGTAAAGATTTGTAATATGATCCTAATTCATTTGAACTGAACTCCTGTTGAAAAAAATTGGTAAACAGTCTAAACTCCATCTGCGCAATCCATTCTGTAATTCAACATCCAGGGCAAACGTAATATACACAATACCGGCCGTGACGTCACCTGAGAGTGTACTCACGTGTACACTAAGTCTTTCACGCCCATGTGCAGGAGTGCTATTTCGATGAACTATCAAACCAGATATTGAGTCACCAGAGGATTATTTGTATATGCTATCTGTCATGGAACAAACTCTATATATTTGCTATAAAATACTCTGTAGAAACCAAATTTAATGGATAAATTCATTCCCCTTTCTTAATTCAACTTTAACAAAACGAAAGATATTTATTGTTTTGGCAAATTACAAAACTTTTTTAAGAACAATGGCAAAACATCCGCCTTAATCAAAAAAGCTTCAAGAGGGCGTTTTTACCAAGACAAATTAGCGTGATGCTTAGCAAAAGACCATGAAAAAAAAAGAAATGGAACATATTGCATAAGAATTATTGCAATAAAAATCGTCATCTCACTCACGAGTCAAATATGCTCGTAAAAAAATGTGAACTAATAGAAGACATTCCCATACGATTTGCAACCATGCCATTTGCTGTATAATCAATAATCACCATGTTTAGTGATGATTGGAAAAAAAACAGCCCTCGATAGAATGAATAGAAGAGGTCGAGTTAATGATGGTCAAGTGGATTTAGATGCGTACTCAATCATTAGGAAGTTTACTATCGAAGAAAATCTCTATGAAGCTTTTATTAGAAATAGAAAACTTTGTGTTTAATCTGAATTGCTATCTAAGACTCTTACGTTGGTTCTTGAATGACCCTGCCACCCAGACTATGAAATAGGAGTAATCTACTTGTCACCAATCACTTGCGCACTTGTTATAATCTTTCATACCACCATGCAGGTACTTTCCTCAAGACCTTTAAACTAGTCTAAAAATCTGATCCAGTATACCCCAAATCTCAAAAATCCTCAAACGCACTCTTCAAATAACCTTTCGTTCCCATCTCTCTTTATAGTTGATTTCCCAAAGGTTTTTGAATAAGGCTGTAGACATTCCCATACAAGAAATTCCCTTACCTAGACAAAGAAAATTGTAACTGTAGTGCCCAAGCAACAATCGGGTTTCAATGATCACGAACCCATTACGAACCCGCCACAAAGTTTATACTGAGATTCAGTGTAACCTTTGTATGACAACCTTGATATAGGGGCGACCTTGGTTGGTGAGTCTTTTATAGATTTGAGGACAAGCCTTTGATATCTCCTCACTGATATTTTTATGCTCAAATTCCAAATTACTTTGGTCTATTACTTGGTATAGAATTTATTTGCTAAATTATGCGAATTATTAAAATGGAGGTCATAATCTTATAATTTTATAAATAATAGCGAAATACAAGTGCAGGAGGAGTTAGCACTATTCCAGTGCTTGCCTAAGGCAGAGGTGCTCTCACACAAAAGAATCAAAGCCAATTAAAATTCAATATAGATCGGTAGGCAGGTCCATCCGCACAGCTATAAAAGACCAGGCCTTCGCAGTAACCATATGCTACTGAAATTAGAATATTCCTCGTTCATTCAACAGGATCCAATAAGTACAAGAATATAAGCGGAAGTATTGCTGCATGCAGACTCCAACAACTCCTAATAATCAACTTCCGACTACGTCAGCTTCACACGCAACGTGAATTCAACCGATCAACACAACAGTCAAAATCCAATCATCTATAAGATATGCAACGTCAATCAGATATTTTCAAGCACAATAGACAAGGAAGCAATTCATCATACGTTTTAACAATCAAAGACAGTTGAACTTCCATGCCTAAATCCATCATATATTAGATCAAATATCACACTTCTGAGAAAAAGTTGCAATCAGAATTTCAACATAAATCAAAGGATAACCATCTATCTTAATAATCAAAAACAGTTTCAACTTCTGCAAATCCATAGAACAATAACCCGACGTTTAAACAAATAAATGCAAGATTTCAACCTTCTGAGAAATTAAGGACAATACGCAAGGCGCGTGAGGGAGTGACCCTCCTCAACTTGTATTTCGCCTTTACTATTTATAGATATAATTATACGCATTCAATAATTCGCCGGAGTAATTTATAAGTAATATGCTATTACATAGAATAGTCTCCGATCACAATGTCTCAAGGTTTAGGCATTGCTTCAAAGCAAGGACCAGAATTACCTCAAATAGAGTAAAAGCCGATTGGAAGAAGAACACATGAGTCAAAACTTAACATAATAATAATGTCAACTTTTTAATGAAGGAAAAATGTTTTCTTCACAACATAACCAATCTTCCATTGTGATTAAACTAAAGTATGAACAGATGTTCCTTCGAATTTGTTTACAAGTAAGTCAACGCGTTTTGCTCTTCTTCTTTTTTTTTTTTAACAAAAGTCTCCAACTGTGTCTATATCCTAGAATTGGGCGTTTCACGTTATAGCACTCGGGCAAGCTAAGCTGTGACCGTCGCATCAAGTGATTACTGTTGGACACTAAAAACAGCAGATGTGAAGAAGGAGTTTCATCAATGGCCTTTGATAGAATTGTTTAAATGTGTGTAACATTCGACATGGTGTACATGACAGATTAGTGCAGGGACAATAACGCAGTGGTTTGGCTCCGTGGACAAATGTCGGGATGGAAACATGCCAGCACTATTGGCGGTAATGCGTAGTTGGGGCCTTATACTGAACTATTCGAACGTGAAAACGCAACGATGGAGTTTTTATGCTGAACCAATCCACAGCCCAGGTGTTGTGCTCCAGTTTATGTGGGTTTGCTGGTTGAAGAAATATTAAGTTCTAGTTTTCTTTGTTCGCGATCCTCAACGGCGGCAGTAGGCTCAATGATTAATCATCCAATATGGGTCGTAACTACACTAAATATCTCATACTTTCAAGTGGGTTGATGAAAAACTCAATTGTTCTGCTATGGGACAAAACTATTCTTAATCGAAGTCGTTTTGTTGTAACTCCGTTAAGAAAGACACACCACGCATGAGTTTCCTCTTAATTGAACAGGAGAGGTATCTAGACATAAAAGACTGGTTGAGATCGCTGAGCGGAAAACAAGATCGCCATCAAAGATAGAATTGTCGATCTGGGAGCTGGATCTTTTGACTCAATGCGAATTAATGTTAATTCCTGGATTTGGTGGCAAACGATCTAGATGTAGTTGCAACAACCAAGAGATATCCCACGTACTGCAGTATCGTTGTTAGAATAGGAGACGCAGGATTCTGATTAAAAATTCCCTCTCATCAACGATAAACAGAGGGTGTTGGACCCACTGAATGCCCTCTTATATGGAGGACTTGGCAGTCAAGATAAAGTACTACCCTAGTCGGTATGACTTAATGGTTAGGAATAAGCTTCAGCCAGAGCGAATTGCTTCATTTGCTAGAAAATTAATTTATAACGTCTTAAGCTCAAACGATGGGCAGGACCTTAACTTCCCGTTCAACATACACCAACTCCGCCGATTGCTTTCCACAACCCCGATATTTCCGTTCATTGTATACGCTCGTCCCCATGTTCCCATGAACTTGGCAGTAAGATCTTACGACGCTCGCCATGCTGATCTCTGCCTGATAGAATCAACGTTGGCCGAGACCTTACCCAAAGCGGCTAGTCTGTAGATTTCGGTCATCGCAGGAACTGGTAAGTTGGATGCGCCACGGAACTGATTCCTAGGAAGTACAACAGGGACGGGCATTCCAGGACAGTGTCCCCACTAAATACCACGGGCAGCTCAACCTCAATATGAGGGTCCGGGAACCACGGCTCGTTATGCCATAACACGGCGCTGATTTAAGGTCACACTGCCAGACGGCGGTGACTCTCACGTGAAACTCTGCGGCAGTCCATCTATCGACATGGCCTAACCCTGATTGGGATGACTCCTAACAATAAGACAAAACTAAGGTAGGGAACACACCTTATTACAGCGAGCAATAGACATTCCATGTGAAATGGATAAGACCGCATCCACTATCTCCGACCGTATCTCCTTGCATCATTGGATCAAACTTCCAGAAAGCGTATTCGGAATTTGATTATTTTCTTTGAAGCAAACAAAATCAATGTCGTGCTGGAAAGTGACATCAATAATACGAGAAAAAATACGTGAAAGACTTAATCTTTATACTATCCCTTCTGACAAAACATCAGCCACTTTGTTGTCTGCTGCCTGGCAAATGGGAGGATGAAATCCATATCTTATTTTTAAAACACCAAGACCAAATACGTCACAAGATATTTCATTTAAGACAGGGACGTTACCCCCCATCTTATTGATGTAGGTCACAGAGGTGCTAATTGTCAGAACAAATGATGAGAATATGAATGTCCTGGTATTGACTACAAAGGGTAAGTAATGCTCTTTCTATTGCCAACAATTCGAGAGCATTGATATGTAAATGTTGAAGTTCAGGTGGCCAGAGTCCCTGAGAAAAAGAATCATCAAAATGACATAGAGCCCCCCATCCCGAGAGGCTAGCATCCGTGGATATTGTTATGGAGATTGGTGGGTCATGAATATGGGTTGAAAAGGAGGCCGGCTGTTGGCAAATCCACCAATTTATCTCATCCTTTATGTCTGAACTTAAAGAAATAAGTGAATCGAAATCCCCGGAAGAATTTTGAAGGTCTATTGTCTTTGCTTTTTCAAGAGATCTGAAATGCAATTTGCCTATTGGGAAGGCAAAAAGGGAGGAAACAATAGAACCTATGAAGCTTGCAAATTCTCGTATCTTTACAGAGTCTGATTTCAAAAGAGAATCACCTTTAGAACGTATGCGCATGACTTTATCTTGTGGAAGAGAAAACGTCATGTCTCTTGTGTCAATTTCAAAACCTAGATATATAGCCGATTTCTGTGGCTTTAAACAAGATTTCTCCGTATTGACAATAAATCCTAACTCTTTCAACAAATCCAAAACGTATTTCGTATGTTCCTCACTATCCTGGCGGGAACTTGAAATAATCAAAATGTCATCCAAATATATTAAAACATTGATGCCTCTGCTGCGAATAGCTGCAATTATTGGCTTTATGATTTTGGTAAAAACCCTGGGCGCAGAACTAAGACCGAAAGGAAGACATTGGAAGGCAAAAAGTTTGCCATCCCAGAAAAAAGATAGGTATCCCTGAAAATCATGGTGTATCGGGACCGAAAAATATGCATCTTTAAGGTCAATAGACGTAAGAAAGTCATTTGTATGAATTAAGTTTTTTAGTAAACAAACATTCTCCATCTTAAAGTGTTCATATCTCACAAACGAGTTTAAGTTCTTCAGATTGATAATCGGTCTCAGATCTCCATTCTTCTTACGAAATGTAAAAATGGTAGAAACAAATTTGCATTGTTTTTGAGAAATTTCTTTAATCGCCTTTTTCTCTAAAAGTGTAGAAATTTCCTTTCCAATTGCCTCCCTTTCTTCAAAAGAAAAGGGAAAATTTGATGGAAGTGAATACTGGACTGGTGTCTGCACAAAATCAATTTTGTAGCCTGAAACTGAATCCAAAATCCAAGAATCAGAAGTGATGCGAGACCATTTATCAATGAAGAACCTAAGTCTCCCTGCTTGAGCAAGATTACTTCCTAGTTTTTTGCATTGCCTCTAGTTGGATTACCAGAGCGCTTGTCAAAGGGTCGTTTCTGATGACCGCCGAAGTCCTGTTGGTTACCAGGATGTGGGGGTCTCGACAGTGTTGCTGGAGGCTGAGGTATCTTGTAGTCTCTACGCGAAGCCTGGAAATCTCGCTGATACGGGCTGGAGTTGAAGTCCCTCTCCTGACGTCGTGACGAGCGACCGCGATTCGCGTAATGAGAGGAGCCTCTGGAGCCGCGTTTCGGAACAGAAACTTTCCGCCCCACGTTAAATTCCTCCGACACAGATTTCATTGTCGTAGACAGCTCGTTTCCGAACAAACCGTCCGTGATCCGAACGGCTTTAGAGCATAAACCATGATAGCGTGGGTTTTTATCATTTCTCGACGACGCATGCTCAGTAAGTACCTGGCATGTCCTGTTAGCGTAAGGCCGTCCACCGCAAGTTGCTTCAAATAGTTCAAGTCTAAAGACTTTTTACCTTTTGCAATCTCATGCAGGTTTGTTATGATCCCTGCATAGGGCAACAAGCCCTTTACTACATTCAGCTGCAGTTTTTGGTTTTGTAAGTCCAGAGCCCTGGCTCTCGGAGGAAGGGATTGCCATATTTCCCGTTCCACCCGTGGAACAGTGGCAAAACAAGCATTGGAAGGGGGCTTGTATTTGTCTTGGATTGTAGACAGAGCCTCCTTTTGAGGCGGGGTGGTTACTGATTTCGTGAGTCGTGTAGCCATCCCTTCCAAAACAGGCGGGGAAGTAACATTCACTTCATCATAAATCCCGCTTGATCCGAAATCATCAAGCGGGTCATCCCCTTCAACGGGGGTTGAAAATAGAGAGGCTAACGGGTCATAACTATCTCCCTTGCCCTCACCCCACTCAGAGGTATCCCCTGCAGACGGGGTGACCAACTCGCTTTGCCCAGCGAAAAGGCTGATGAGGTCGTCTTCATCTCCACCAGACTGAGCCCCAGCTACAGCGCTTGGGGAGCCTATCGCGTGCTGCAACGCACGACGTGGCTCGGTAGTCGTTGTTGCAGAGGCTAAGCGGGAAACCGAATCTGAAAGACGCCGAATGCCTTCGGCCTGGGCGGCGAGCTTAGCCTCCATATCCTGCTGTTGAATCGAATAATCCTCTTGAGACATCTTAAACGTGCACTGCCGTCACACGAAGGAAAGATGAATACCTATTCAGTACACCGCTCTTTTATAGCTGTGCGGTGACCTACATACCTCATTTGAATTTTAATTGCTTTGAATTCTTTTGTGTGAAGCACTGCCTTAGCACCTGGAATATGCTAACCCTCTGAAGACTTGTATGAGATATTATGTAATAGAATTAGATTGGTTTAAATCTTACCTTACAGGTAGAATGCAATGTGTTTCATACGAAGGAGTAGTAAGCGATTTTCTCCCAGTTTATGCAGGTGTCCCACAGGGTTCTATTTTAGGGCCATTGATTTTTTGTATGTATATTAATGATATTTCTATCCTAAATTTTAACCCCAATACTCAGATATCCCTTTATGCCGACGATACCGCAATTTTTTCATCTGGCCGCAGTTTAGTCTCTGTTCAAACACAACTTCAAAAAGATATAGACACTCTTAGCAAATGGTTTACGAATAATGGTATGGTAGTTAACACTGATAAAACTAAGGCAATGCTCTTCACAACTCGTAAGAAAAATGTATTATTAGATTTCAATATAAAAATGAATGGTGAGAATCTTGAAAATGTTGTAAATTTTAAATATTTAGGAGTTATTGTTAATTGCAATCTTGATTGGAATTTTCATGTAAACGAAATTGTTAAAAGACTATCATATTTTATTGCTTCTGTTCGAAGGGTAAAATTTTGTCTAAGTAAAGAAACTTTAATTCAATTATATTATTCCTTAATCCTTCCACACCTTGACTATTGTAGTACAGTCTGGGGGTCATTAACAAAGAAAAATCTCTTAAGATTACAAAGATGCCAAAATAAATACGCTCGTCTTATATTAAACGCGGATTATTATACACCATCTACATACTTACTTAATACACTTAAATGGCAATCTGTAAAGAAAAGACTGAATTTCCAATATTGTGTAATGGTATAAATCAAAAAATTACAATGCAGACAAACGAGTAGGACGTGTTTCGGAATCTCTCCCACATTTTCAATTTTTGGACGGATATATCTCTTAATTCCAAGGACTCTTCCTCTAGGATAGTGTGCCAACCAGTAGCCATGGGAAAAACTGATAAGAAGAGCTCGACAAAAAAACCCAAAGAGAGGTAAAAAACCAGTTTTTAGCCCGGATAAATCTGACTATGCCTCAGACATTCCAGACCTCCTGACCCCAGAGCGAGCACCGAACACGCCGAACACCCCGAAGGTCTCGGCTGCTGAGCCTGCCAGCGGAGGAGCTCGCCCGAAGACTCCAAGCGAAAAGCTACATCAGCCTTCAAATTTAAATAACAATGGAGATGTAATTACCACTGAAGGAATCGCGGAGTATTTCAAGGAGGCAACCAGGAATTTGAGTCAATGATACGGAACGCCATAGCTTCATTGTCAAGCAACTTGAAAGAGGTCGAAGTGCAACTTGGAAAAGCTATCCAATTCGAAAGCCGAAGAGTCACGGAAATGGAAGGAAAATACGCACGCATGGCCGAACAGATGAAAGAGATGGAAACGGAGCTTGTGAGTATACGTTCCGAGGTCGCAAAGCAGCACGCTGAAATCAACAAAAGTGAGCGATTTTCCAGAGGGAATAACGTCAGAGTTGTGGGCATCCCTGAATCGTCAGCTGGAGAAGAAAATTGTGCCATAATAGTGGAGAAGATCTTGCAGGATAAATTCAAGATGCCAATCAAGGTTGAGAGAGCGCATCGAGATGGGAAACGTGTCCCAGGTCAGCCGCGACATATTTTCTTCAAGATGTTGTCTTATCGCGAAAAGATCGCGATTATGAAAACCCAACGTGATAAGCTAGCTGGCGAGTCTTTCTTTATGACCGACGACCTCACGTACGTAGATCTCACCGAAAAAAGGAAGTGGTCTAAGACAGTGCAGGATTTGTATCACAAGGATATCAAACTACGCTTCTTCGCGGGTAAGTGGAGGAACACTGGTGGAATCCCGTATGACTTTGCTTCTTTGACATCAGAATAAACTTCTGCTCTCTTATGACTCACTGATACCTTTCTACAAACATGTTATATAATCATCTATGTGTGTATATAATGTTTATGTATGCATATGTGTGTAAATACATAATATGTACATGTATATGTTTTTGTATATGTATTTCCTTCATACAAAACGATTAATAAATATTAAAGGTAAAATGCAATTTATATTTACCCCTTTGACTTCAGAATCATTTAATATTTCTTTCCAAATTCAATACTTTTTATACATCGACGTATACATCGATATGTTGGTATGAGAATATTTTTTAATTTAAATGGATGTCGGGAGAGAATCCCGTTGACGCCCTTTTCATTACTCAGTT
>CALNVZ010003425.1:11376632-11406700 GCA_940671915.1 Paracentrotus lividus
CAAATAAGCGTCCATCACAAAGTTTCAATAAAGCCACGACATAACCGCAAATACTGTGTTTGTTATTTTGTCAGCCTGGAATAATGTTTAGTTATGATATATATTATTATTGTATTCCTTAACTAACTATTGTTATATGTTATGTTATACATATTTCTTTTTTGGTTTGTCTTGTCTAATACCTATTATTTTCTTTGGTAATTTTATGAATGTACATTTTATATGTCGCAGGGCTCCATTGTAAAGCAGGCCCTTGTGGCTCTGAACTGGACTACCCTGCATTTTAAAGAAGACATGAATAAATAAATAAATAAATAATACAACATATCTTTAATACAGCATTACACTCCAGCTAGAACTCTGCGCTCATCTACTTCTGGTTCCCTTGTAATTCCCAAAATCACGAAATTCTGGGGAGAGAGAGAGAGCATTTTCTTATGCTTGTGCTATGCTATGGAACAGCCTTCCTGATGACATAAAACAATGTGCATCTTAAGACTCGTGTCAAATCGTTTCTGTTCATCTTGTAGTTATTCATGTATGTACAAGCGCCTTGAGAACTCTACAGAGTGGATTTGGCGAGATATAAATTACATTATTATTACTATTATTACAATGTTATGCATTCTTCACTGGTATTAAGAGAACCCCCCTGATTGAAAAATTGTTTTGAAAGAAATTCTCATGACTGAAATTGTAAATTTGAACTTTATAAACCAAAATATACTAATTGAGCAATACTGAGACGCGTGGCCATTTTGCACTTTTGTATTCTTTGTTGAGCTAATTAAGATAATTATACATGAGTAAGTACTCACCTTCACTCAATTAGAAGTTTCTAATGACTTCTTTCATTTTCGAAATATCTAAGTATGATTTAATCTGACTGCACACGATTATATATTATATTATGGCCCATATATTCCGTGATTATGCGGATTTTTTTTTTCGTTTGTTTACTTTGTTTGTTTGTTGTTGTTTTTTTTTGTTTTGTTTTTGTTTTTTTGTTTTGTTTTTGTTTGTTTTTTGTTGAATTTCTATTATCATAAAGGCTATCAAATTCCTTCTTAAAACTTATTATAACATGTGAACTTTAATTAGTCTTGTGGGAAGGCGTCACAAGGAGATTTTCATCTTCTTGTCATAGTTCGTCATTTCTTAGACTGTTTTCAAGGATAGAATGGTGTTGCTTTAAAATGATTCAGTAACTTCCAAAGTGCGATTGCTATTGCTCTGACTGTAAAAACAAACTACTGACAGTTTCAGAGCAAATGGAGTTTGCTTACTATCTTAAGTCAGTGAAAACAAAATAAGCTAGGTATGCGGCGATGACCAGCGCTCCTCAGTATAAACGATAAGCTTAGTCAGGCGAAGCAGGGGTTGGTAAATAAGGGGACTTTATTATCCAAGAATACGCTCTACGTTTGAGCCGTGGCGAATGGATGCTGTTTGAAAGGCACTACAGTAACGGTTTTCAAAATCTGGATATGACATGGTTGATATCTGAATAGTAATCAAGGAATTTGCTTGTAAATTTCAAAGTATTTAATACTGACCTATATGTTTATAATTATGTTGGCAAAATCAGCTATTTCAATGAATTACGACTTGAATTCTTATTCAAATATTACTTACCGCATCCCTTTAATGGATGTTGTATTTGGATCGGATGCCTTAAGTTTGATGTTGATGGTGTGGCCATTCACATTTTCAAAGGGTATGTGGAATAAACTGTTATCGCATCCCACTGCCTCGAAAATATCTCGTAAATGTATTGACCGATATACAAATCACATTTACTAAGGTGAAAAATAATGTCCGCTGCGTGGACACGTAAATTCATCGTCAGGACAGAGATAAATGTATTATTATATAAAATTATTTATTATTATAAAAAAAATCATATAATAAGTATATAATAACAGACTTTTTACAAAAAAAATAACATAAAACTGCAATAGTAACAAAGCTGTGACTTTATATAAATTGCAGTGTTTTATTGATTAATTTCACATTTCATTACAAAGTTAGAAAAAAAAACCGTTATCAAAAAAGGGAAATGGGACGTAAAAAGGTCTGTAAAGTATCATTATAAGCCTTATCCGTCAGATGCTATCACAACAGCGAAATTGTTTACTTCCATTAGCAAAACAAGCACAAAGACAAAGCAAACAAAATATTTTAACAAGTGACAACAGCAGAATAAATATTCTTTTGTATGTGTATTGAAAATAAGATTTTTACACTATAGTCTAGCACACACACATAATATTTTTCAATTTAACTTGTACGTCTTTGGTTAGTATTTCGAACAACAGAAAATGAAAATCCATATGACATGGTAGTTTGCCCTGTATCGATGTTAACTGGACTTACATGATGCATGTTTATTTTAGCCGCAGAATGGATCAGTGTATTTCTTCGTTCAAGGGGCAATTGCCACAGCAATATATACATAAATGTTCCCGAGTGAATCAGAAAAAACTTTACACCTAGAAAAATGTCAATAAAAAGAAAACCAATTTATAAACCCCAAATTCTTATACATATTCTGAAAGAGTAACTCCTCTCGCATATTTTGGTACCAATTTTGTGTGTTATATTTTTACGCTTGGATGAACACGGCGCATTGTTTGCGAACATGTAAATTTCGAATTGTGCAAAAATGGGAGTAAAATCAAAACAACAAAAGTTATAAAAAAGCAACTCCATCCTAATTAATATAGCATAAATTTTTAACGAAAATGTCTTGCGCCAAATAACTTGGCAGGGGCGTTGTTACACCTATCGACTACATGTGTGAAAATGAGATAGATAAGTAGAGTCAAGCATGAGTGAGCACACGTCAAAGACAAAATAATCACTTTTCAAAAGTATTAAGAGGCTTTTTTTGGTCTGTCAGTGACAGTTTACATTTTGATGTGTACTCATTCATGGATTACTTGATGAATCAATGTAATTTTTACACAGAATCTAGTCGATAACTGTACCAACACTCTCGCCAAGTTATTTGGTTCAAAACATTTTTGTTAAAAAGTTATGCTATTTTGTTCATAATGGAGTTACTTTTTTGTCAGCTTTTGTTGTTTCAATTATATCCCCACCCTTGCACAATTCTAAATTTGCATGTTCGCAAACAATGCGTCATGTTCATCCAAGCGTAAAGACATACCACACAAAAATGGTACCAGAAGATGCGGGAGGAGTTACTCTTTCAGAATATGTAAGATAAATTAGGGATTATAAATTGGTTTCTTTTTATTGACATTTTTCTAGGTGTAAAGTTTTTTTTTACTCACTCGGTATATGAATTCAATAGTGCTCTGATGTGGTTGGCTTATTATTTGTTTATATAATTTACTTTTCCAATAAATATTATATAGCGAGAGAATGTTTGGTGATTCATAGTATAGATATATTGACTGCTTTGAGGGACATGGTCGTTTCTATACTGGTCAAGGGAATCTCCGCATCTGCTATAACCCAAGACCGCAGGTCGCGGGTTATGGCAGATTCGGAGATTCCCGAGACCAGTCTAGAAACGACCATGTCCCGAAAATAAAAGCAGTCAATATATATTTTATATGCCGAATCTAAAAACAACAAACATGGTCTAATTTTGACGATCTAGATTCTAAAATAGGCCTAACGTTAGATCTAACGTTAGACTAGCCTAGACTAGACTCTAACTGTTAGTTAGAGTCATGAAAGTTAAGTCAGTTCGAGCCTCTGGCTCTGCAGGCCACAATGCATGCTCACCACACGCACAGGCAACACATTTGCATTCTACTTACAACTAACTGCAAACTGCAAAAAGGAAGCACCCTCCAGATTAACCTCTAAATCGCTTGTTTAGATCAACATCGTCATCGGAATTCAGGCTTAACGCTCAACTAGAAATCTGGGATCCGTTCTAGCGCGACGAAAGAATTTGTCTACGCTGCGCGCACGCGCGTTGACGCACAAGCAGCGGAGTTGTCTAAAATTATCGACCAAATCGCGCCGCAAATTATGGTATCTGAAATAAAGCGCATGCGCAGCAGCCTTGCACGTAAACAAATGGGGATCGCACTATGCCCATGGGCAAAAAGTACTGTAAAAATGTTCTATTGACCGGTAAAACCGGGAAAAATGTCTATGGGGGCCATAGTTCAGATTATGACTGCACTTTCAACCAATCAGAAGACAGGATTATTAAAGATTCTTAAAATGAGGTATATAATATAAATTGTATAAGCGAAAGAAATAAAAATAAAAAAAATAAAAAAAACTCTGGTCGTAGATTCTAATGCTCCTCTCTTTAATCTGTCAAGCTTTTGATTTGGAAAATCTACACCAGGGCCATCTACAAATGAATCAAAAGAAATATACCAAAATGTACAAAATATACAAAATATATGCCAAATTTATAACTAACAATTGAATGAATTGGGTGATCCTCTTTGAACTCGAGTCTATAGACAATAAACATTCATACAAGTTTTAACAGCTGACACACTTTTCTTGTTTGACGTTGTGTATGGTGGCTGTAAAAGGGTGTAGACCTACTGTTCGATTATTGTGGTATGAATATATATATTTGGAGTAGGCCGTATAAAATTCAGGTTCTCACAAACTGCAGCAATAACATCAAACTTTTTTTTCAGAAAAGGCTACGCTTTTGAAGGGGTGACATTATAGTAATCCCTTTAGACATAGCAAAATCATGGATAATACATTAATCCTTCTTTTCTTTGGAGAAACAACATTCTGCTATTGTCAGGTTTTCGACACAACTTTAACTTTAGGAAACAGCATGGCGCACAGGGAAAGTCTTGGAGACAGCATCGCCATAAGCTGATTTACTTTCGTCGACTGGCGTTAAATTTAGATTTTGTTTGCTTTTGTCATGGAATTCCAAGTGCCATCTTGCTGAGATTCAAAACCGCAGCTTCAAATGCTACGAAACTTACATGCTGTTTTTTTTTTTTTTTTAGGCCTATAGTTGTTTTTTTTTTAAATCTTTTTCTTAAAAACTCTGATTTTGATATAGTAATATGACAACGCTTAAAATGACTGTGCAAGTGGTGACACCAATGGAAATGCAGTATAACAACCAAATTCCAGGACTACCTATTATCGGAATTTCTTTTCAAGTTGACTCAGCTCTTCGCCAATATATTCATTGGGTTATGTTGAATGTGAAAGTGCGCCATCTGTGGTCGATCTCTTAGCCCCATCGCTCGGGTAATAAAACAACGTCACCTCAAAGTAGCTTAGTATATTTCTTTATTTATTTCACAATTAGTGTATTGTCTAACTAATGGCGCTTACATTGGCTGCTCATCATGTGAGCCAAAAGCATGAAAAGTTTTATCGTTTTCGGGTCGAATTGATACTGCTATGTAATTATTGAATCCTTACTGGCACCGTCAAGACTACGGCCAACATCAGCATTTAACTCGTCATTATTTCTGGATTGATTTGTCACTGACGTCGGGAGAGTTATGTAACATCGTCTCCGTGTGAAATCTGTAAGGTACTACCATGTGGCTTTTGTAAATTGTCTCTTAACCCTAAAAGGGCCAAGTGGGGCCTAATCAGCCCCCTCGACATTTCGCGCGGTAATGTCGCTGAAAAAAATTCACGCTCCGCACATTTATGACTTTATTCTCTAACATCTTGCGCAACTTTGAAACTATTTTTACAAAAATCGAGTATACGGTTTGGAAGTTGCGCAACATTATGTAATGCTGCGCAGGCTCAAAAACCAGAGATTTTCTGCATTTGTGTACAAAACATATGGGAAATGGCTTTTCATGCTAAAATCACATTTCTGTATTTAAAATATAGTTATTAGCCATTATTACACGTTTAGGCCTCTTTTTCGATACATTAATACCATGTGACACTCTACCAGATGTTTGCTTGTTGGCGTTCAATATTGTTAGCATAATACTAGTGATGGCCAAACAAAAGCAAACAACCACTAGAACGGTTTCCACTTCACTGTATGGATGTAGTCACCCATGCATTTACAATGCAAACAATAACCCATGCACTGCCTACCCAATAATACACAGGCAGAGAAACAGCACAAGTTTCAATAAAAAACAGCTTTCGAAATTGTCTTTTGGCCAGTGGTAAATATCAATCATTTTTATTCCTAATTGGTCAGTTTCTTTCATTATAGAAAATACCTCACCAGAAAATCAACTTACTCTATGTTGGAAATGATATAATAAAACTACAGCGTGTTCAAAGTGATGCTTCTGTGTGATGTGTGTTATGACTGGAATTTCTCATGATTGGAATAGATTCAGATAAGGAGAAGTGGATATCTATAAAATTTCACTATTTTTGAACAAAATGTATTGGGGTGAAAAAACAAAGACAATGTTTACCACTGGCCATTTAAGTTTTAAAATTAATCTACCCTGTTTAACACTCGGCTCTGACCCACACCACCATGAAATGCCCATTGTCTAGAGTGTTCCTATTGAAACATGCCCTATGGAGTTTTTTCCACGGTGGTCATATTGGATACTACATCGGTAACATCATGTCAAACCATCAGTTTTGTACTGCCATAAATTGTATCTTTGTATAATCTACTCAATTGTGTTACTATAATTCATTTCATGTTGATACACATAGAAAATGTTTGGTATGGTTTGGTTTAATAAATCAAAGACAAAAGAACCATAAACTTGAGCTTTATTGCATTTTGCGCTTTGTCTGAAACTTGTAAAAGTGTTTCTAGCAGCTCATTGGTAATCTGAGACACTCTTTGGGTCATATCTTTTGAAACGGAACATCCAATTGTGATAATTCAAGTACCAAAATGTTTCTTTCAAAATTGCTCTATCAAAAAGCCTAGACAAAAAAACTTTAAAATAACTTAAAATTTTAGTGGACATCCCTATAATACGTGTCCCATGTATTTTACATTACCGTATCAATGGAGAAAGGAAGGTGCATTATTTGTATTACATTATGTGATACGTCTTGTCGAAATGAGAGAGAAAGTCGCAGATCAAAGATCCGAGTATAATCGACAAACATAATAAAAAGTCAAATTTTGTAGGAATTTTTTTTTGTTGATTTTCTGGTTCTACCAAGCTTCATCTTCTTCTGTTAAAAAAATGAGTGAAAATGGTAGACGGGAAAGTGGTAAAAAGCAGTTTTTCGGCGAGGGTTTTTTTCGGTCATAATTTTTTTTTTCCGGACATACAAGCGAACGTCCACGCTCATTTCCCTCTGTTTTAGCTCCGCCTTAGCAACGCATGGCTTGTCATGTTGTGTGATTTCACACTGGATTTTTTTTTCGTTTTTGTGAGCGAATAGCGAACTAAACTCTCTTTAGCTGCACTCAGAAATTTTGCGTGCGATGCCAACAACCTGCTGTGAATAAAGCTGTTTCATCCGGGATAGCGGAGCACGCAAACGAATGTCAAATCTAACAATCGGGTGGGGAGAGGGGGGGTTATGGGGAAAAGCTGCTTATTGCTTGACTTTATAGCATCTGGATCCAAATGAATGTTAATTTTCAGCTTTTATTTTAAGGCCGCGATATCTGTTGTCCTGATGGGAAATTAAAACCTCCCTATTTAACAAATTTGGTTCCATCAGGAAACATAGAGCATACAAAAGAGTGACGTGATAATACTTCTGATACAGACTAGGTTAAAGTCTTCTGCAGTTTATTTTACAAAGTAACGTGTTTAAGAAAGTAGCGTTTTACTACACACGACGAAACAAAATACGATTTACTCTTAAAATAATTCATTTCTAAAATTATTTAATATCTTCTTATTACTTGTAACAAGTTTGATCAATAAAGACGAGATCGAGCAAATCATTTACTTTTTATTTTCATTGTCTTAAGCTAACCTAGCCACTTATAAACTGATCAGAGAAATTCTAAAACATTCGTGAGGCGCAAATATTTTATTAAACATTTTTGGAGGCTTATCTCTATCATATACTTATTCAAGAATATAAACAAAATGCATAAGCCCCTGTACAAGAATAATTTAGTCTATAGACCATTTATTATGTTCGAAATTTCCAACAGAGTTCAGATATCAAATGACTCGCTTTATAATGAGTAAGAGTAATACGCGATTGACATTAAAGAACGCACGCAACATACGGAATAAACCCCCAAAAGGTTTTAAAATAGTTTTGTTTCTAACTAATTTAGCGCTAGATTGGTAAACACTTTTCTTAAAAAGCGGACTTTTTCTTAAAACAATTAGAAGAAGCATGACGTTTTTATTTATTTGACGAAGAAATAAAACAACTAACCAATTTAGTTTCTTTTTTGAGAAGATTGGAATGTTATTTGACAGACATCGCTTGCTGCGTTTGCCTCGATCATGCGTGACGGACGAGTATTGTTCTCTGTATATCTGAATGCAGCCTCCTCATTGGTCAATCGTTTCACCTTTGTAACAAGTGCTTGCTAGGGCATTTCGGTGAGTAGAGCGGTGACAAAATGGTCTTATTTTTCTGGCTCGGAGTCAAATGGAAGTCAAACTTCGCCGACGTTTTTCTCTTGATTTTGATTTCCAAGAGCACAATTCTCCTCGCGTTCAGAGGCTAATATCTCCACTTCTATTTACTCTTTACAGTCGGGTTATATATCAAATTCAAGGCAATGAATCAGGGATCAATAATATCAAATAAAATGAATTTCAAAAATCGCGATTAGTCTCTCCTTTCGACGTGACGCATCACATATTGCACTCCGCGATTCCATTATTGAACTATACGCATGCGCAGTACCGTTCACACAGAACTAGAAGGAGAAATTTGCTCGCGCTGATCGCCTGCGCTGCAACACGGCACTGCACTACGTACAGTGTTGTGTGTGTGTGTGTGAATTCCCAGGTATACCGTACGTGCAAGTTGAAAGGTTAAATTTTGTAAACAACGATCATGGCTGCCCCGAAGAATAGATTTGCGACCCTCAGTTCTGACGAATTTCAGAACATTCTGAAGGAAAAGGATGCAGAAAATACACGAAAGGCAACAAAATCTGCACTCGATGTTTTCAGATCATATTTGTTAGAGAAGAAACTGTCGGTGAACTTTGAGCAGCTGGACAAGAAAGAAATCTCGGACATACTTTCCAAATTTTATGTCGAGGTCAGGAAGACCGACGGTGAGTACTACAAACGATCGTCACTTGTTTCCATTCGCGCTGGTATTAATCGTCACCTGAAAGATTGTTATGGTGCTCAGATAGACATAATCAAAGACGGTGAATTTTCTGATGCGAATCAATAATTTAGGGCAGCAACAGTCCAGCTAAAAAAGGCTGGAAAGGGCGACGTGGAGCATCACCCCCTCATTAGACATAAACGATATTGAGAAACTGTATAAATCTGGAGTGTTCGACCTAAATAGCCCACAAGGGCTCCAGAGGAAAGTGTGGTTTGAGTTGATGATTTACATTTGTCGCAGGGGAAGAGAAAATCTCCGAGAATTGAAGAAGAATCATTTCATTTTGAAAAGAGATTCGAATGGCCGTGAGTTTGTTGCACAAGCCAAGGATGAGCTCACCAAAAAAACTCGCAAAGATAACACGGCATCCAGAAAAGACGCAGGAAGAATGTATGCCACTGGTGATGAACAATGTCCCGTGAAATCGTTTAAGAAATATCTTGACAAGCTAAATCCTAGTCATGATGCTTTCTTCCAGTCACCTATAAGATGAATGTCCCACAATCTGGACCGTGGTACAAAAACTCGCCGTGTGGGATAAATACTCTTGGAAATATGATGAGTTCCTTGTCTAAACAGGCAGGCTTGTCAAAACTCTACACGAATCATTGTTTGCGTGCCACATGCATAACCATCTTAGATACCAGAGGATTCACATCAAGAGAAATTTGTCAAGTATCAGGCCATGCCAATGAAGGTTCTATTGCATCCTACACTGGAGCTGTTAGCGACACAAGAAAGCAGCACATTTCAGATGCTCTATCATGCGCCCTTGGAAAAGGTGATGACAGTGGAGTTGCAAGGTGTGAAATACCAGCATTAACAGCAACTGTGTCAACTGCACCGTCAACAGTTAGCCGAGCACCACGTATGGATGTTGAGAATGTGGATCCTGTCTCTGACCCTGCTCTAGATTTGTTTGAGGGGATCAACTTTGATTTAGATTTTGCATTCACAGACTCCCACGAACTTACGATTCACGAGGAAACAGAGCAGACTGATGTCCTTGTGCCAATAGTCGACACAAATGTTCCTTGTGGCTCAGTGGCCCAAGCCTCTAGCACAAGGTCTACCACGCACACCAGTCGTACGATGCAGTTGCAACAAAACCCGTTCGTGTTGAACAACTGCAATGTTTCGATCAACTATTATCAAAAGTAGCGCCAATAGCGTTCATATACTGTAAATACGTTGAGAGTTGTGTTTAAAACTTTTACACCAGTTACTGTTACTACGGTTACGAGTTATTTTAATGGAGACATATAACCTACGTTGGATATTAAATCAATAAATGGATCATTTGAATTTTGTGAGATTCTCCTTTACATATCGGATCAGGCAGATTTGATACAGGTGAGTGAACTTCTTTTTCAAGGTTTAAACTAATAATTGTAAGTATAATAATAATAATATTGGATTTCTTTCGTGCAATATGAGATATATTCCATTCATCAGTATGAATATTGCACTCGTCTTCGACTCGTGCAATATTCATACTGATGAATGGAATATATCTCATATTGCACTCAAGTGCATCCAATATTATATAAATATTTTAGTTGATACTGCTGTAATCATTAGAGATAATCAATGACCAAAGTATTCTGAACAAAAAAAAAACAATAATACATAACATACATAACTCGAAAAACAAAGAAATACATAAGAAATTCCCAAAACAATAAAAACATAAGAAATTGAATTAGATACTGGAATTTTTTCACGTACAATTGTTAGGAAAGCTACAAAGAATATTTACACCAAGGATTAGCATTATAGGAGCCCTATTTAATGATTTAGAGCTAAAAGTATGATTTCATGCATAAATTAGCATATTTAATTAATTTAAATTATTAGACATTATTTTGGAAAAATGAACTATACAGTCTTGTAGATTACGTCGCACACTACTATTGTGCAAATTTTTGCGGCACTCGCGCGATCGGCGGCCGAGATCTGTGAGATGGCAAAAATAACCCGGCCTTTTTAGGGTTAAAGGGAGCGGGGGCTGTGAGATGGCAAAAATAACCCGGCCTTTTTAGGGTTAAAGGGAGCGGGGGAAATTAAAGTTCTTGAACATGTATATTGGCATTTAGCATCTCGTCGTTGTCAGGATATAACGTCATCCACCTCAGGTTGTTGACTGAGAGCAAAATTTGGCGATTCTTCAGAACTTTTATTAGATCTGAAAATGTTTGTTTCATATTCGTGGGATGTTTTCGGGGGAGATTTCACGGGAGGATCGGGCAATTTAAAAAAGGTTATTTTTGTAAATTCTTCTGGAAATATGACTGGTTGTAGGATAACAGACTGGTTCACTTGACGTTGTTCAAGAGAACTAGACGGCACTCTGTGTATCGGCTGACTATCTGAAACGGACTCCTGGTCATGTATGACTGTGTCAGTCATTTGATTCAGTGCAGCAGCTCGTGAATTATGCCTTGTGCATTTCGGTTTCAAAAACACCCACATGATTAAAAACAATGCAATAACCAGTGAGAGAGATGACATCGCAAGAGGGAGATAAGAATGCGTCACAGGTCTTCCGGTAAAAATTGTGTAATGTCTAACCGTGAAAGAAGGCATCACTGTGTTTGCAATTGTAAAATCAATGGAAGAAGGTGTGAAAGCTATTAATGACACCCCCGATGAACCGATTGTTTCTTGAGATGACGGGCTTGTACTAAAATAACTTTTCAAAGGATTTGTTACGTTTAAGGTAACCATGGATACTTCACACGAATCAGAAGACTTAGGTAAAGTAATGATGCCAGAAGGTTAAGGAATGTTCATCTTGAGTGTGAGATGCGTGACTGTCTTAAAAACATTAGCAATAAATTATAATTATTCTGTGCATAAGACGTCGTAAAACATTCAGTGGACATTACTTTACAAGACATTAAAATAACATAATGGATTTTTTTTTTTATTGGTATACGTAGCACTAGTCCTAACTGTTCTCAAAAAAAAAAAAAATCAAAAAAAAAAAAAAAAAAAAAAAAAAAAAAAAAAAAAAAAAAAAAAAAAAAAAAAAAAAAAATCACTTTCTTTCTCGATGAATTCTTCATCCCACCCATCTGTATTGTTATATTTATTACACACAGTATTAAATGTACAATTTTGCGGGTTTAACATTAAATAACAATGTCCTCCATTCCGTTATATTCATTATCGATAATGTAGTACTTTCATATTAATAGGCCTACTGGTAACAAATCTTATATTATTATGTATACTAAGTACTATACTCAATAGACTCAAACTTGTCAGGAAGCACGAGTGTTTAAAAGTGTTTAATAACATTTTGAGAAATTAACGATCATCTGAAGGTATTAAAAAAAAAAAAACTTATTGAAGTAAACTAATGGCAGTCGTGGCATGATTCAGAAACACCTTCATAAGCTTGTTCGCTCTCCACATATTTTTGAAAGAAGCTTCAGGATTGAAAAAAAAACCAACAACAGTAATGTAAGTTTATTATAGCATTTATTATGTCTGACATTTTGATTTACAAGTGAACTTTAGAACAAAACAATATCGTAATTGAAAAATTTTGACACGTGTGATTTTGCATTTCTTTAATCCTTGTTTTGCTTATCGAGACAAAAATCATTTAAATCAGTGCCTGTCGTAATTAAACGTTTCTAATTACTACTTTCGTTTTCTAAATACTTTATTCAAGATTAATCTGACTGTAAATTGTCAAAAAATGAAATTTGGTATCTATATTTCGTGAAGGTTCGATATAAATATGTATTGAAAAATTAATGGCGCTATAACAAATTCTAAATAGTGAGTTGTCACTCTTTCATTTGTTCGTATATAATATGAAATATTTATGTCTTTAATAGAATTATGTATATATATATATTTTATCTTTATTTATTTGAACAAATTTATACAGGAGTATTTGAAGAGCTCAGTTCCAAAAGGTACTACATCCACTTTGGATGAAATTTGAGTTATTGATATGACACCATTATTCAGGTAGGTACCTTTCTTTGAACAAAACTTTGAAGAAAAAAAAAGAAAGCAAATTATTGTAAAAAAATTCACTTCCAAATTTCACTTTTCCATAGACGCCTGTACAAAATATGAAAAACAAATGCATTTTACTCGGAAGTAACAAAAGTGGATGTATTCCTTTTTGGAAATGACCTCTTCATTTATCAGCGAACATGCTCTCCTACATAAATGTCCTCGGATATAAATAAATATAATGTTTATGCAATATTTGTGTTATAACAAAGGCTATCAACTTCATTTATGAAATTAATTATAACATGTATAATTTGAGAGACAACATTCTTTTAATCATCCTCTCGTCCGTTCCTCATCCGACCTCTTTGTTTCCTACAAAAGTATATGATGAGACCTGAGCCAACGATGAATGAACCACCTACTGATGATGCTAGAAGTCTGATGAAGAATGTGTAGGCGTTCCAATGGGATCTTTCATCTCCTTGCAAAGGTTCATCATTAATTGGACTGGTACTTAACGACGAGGTGAAACTTGCCATGACATTGGTGTTACCAATCTTTTTCGGAGTTGTCCGCAAGTGTTCTGTTACGATGGAAGGAATTGTACTAAGATACCCTTTCAGGTGATTTCTTATGTTTAAGGTTACCATAGATATTTCACACGAATCAGAAGACTTATGTTTGTGCAAATCGCAATGATAAGAAAAGATGCCAGAGGGTTTAGAAATATTGATATTGAGTGTGAAATTCTTCTCGTAGTCTGTTATAATTTCAATCCCCCGCTGATTGTCGGGTAACACTGAACATTTCCGTGGTGTTTGGCACTTCACTATACTGTCACCATTCCCTCGTCTCCAGATTATTGACTGACCTTTCCCTAAAGGGTACTGCAAGACACATGGTAAAAAAACTGTTTCCTCGCGGGCAACATCGAAGGTGATATTCTGCGATCCGCCACACAGTTGCGCTACAACACAGACAGGGTCGACAAACATCGACACAAAGGCAAAATATATCAATGTACAGCTCATTAAGCATTTCAAATTCATTTTTGTTATAGACAACTGGCTTCTTGACAGATGAAGAAGTTGAAATTATGACTTCTCTCTTCGCCGAATGTAGTTGATAGCCAGCCTACATCACACAACTCTGGGTCTTAATGTCTCGAGCGTTCACTGTAATAAAAACATAATGGCTCGACCGTATCGTCTCGAAAAGTTTCGCAATTAAAATGTTAATGATTACCCGCAAAACATATTTGTAAGATATTCAGGGAAAATAAATTAGCACGACATCGAAAGCAAACCATTTAGTACAGGCAAATGAACATTTTTATTTTAATACTTGCTTTGAAATGTTACCAATCATAACCGCCGTTAAAAAAGTATGACTGTACATATTACCAAACAGCAAAATAGAAGAACTTTCATTTTCCTTTGACGATCATTTCATCATCATCATATCCCAGAGCCCTGTGAAATACCAATGTTTTTAATTGTACACATTGGCGGAGATCCCGGGGGGGGGGGGATGAATTTTGAGTATTATTTTTTTCACTTTCGGGTGTTTCCGTCCCCCCCCCCAGTCGTGACATGAAATCACCGCGCTTGATTGTACATATTTCATAAGCGTCATTATACATTTTTTATTGTGTTTCATATATAAATATGAGAAATAAATAAATCACATTTTTATTTTCATTCATTTCAGTTTAAGGTGTATGATTACAGTTAACATTGAATCATAATGTTCTTCATTATGTGATACTATGTATCCCGTTAATGATGATAAGGGTATCAAATTGTGTTCTATAATACACTGTCCGTCATAAAGGTGGAATATTTTTTTTGCCGCTATAGCGACACGATTTTGCTCTGGCTTTAATTTCTTGGATTTTTTTGTCCCTGCTTTTAGTTTTCGGGACCCTGGCTATATGTTGGACATTCACCCAACCCTTCACATGGACTTTTTCCCCAGAAATTTTTATCGACCCCCATTATGCCCATTTGTGTCATTTTTTTCTCAGTTTGGGGCCCCTTTTTGTTTTCCCAGGCGATCAAGCCCCCCTCCCCCAACCTCAGTCCAGATCTGACTGAGTCATACCCCCAGGAAACGCGTCAGAGGTGTACTGTTTATATTGTTCTTTATTAAAGTTAAATCCAGATTTCGGGGGACAGGCTTAGGTCTCTTGTCTAGGGGAGGGGTTGAAGTAAAAAGCGAGATTGGTGAAAATTCGGAATATTTTATTCCATCTTTATACTGAAAACAAAAGAAATGAAAACAACCTTTAACCCTCAAATATCACCATTTTCCCCTTAAATTTTGTTTAGCCTTGATGACAAGGCTGTAAATGGTAAATATTGATAATATTTTATTTTGATTTATGTTTGGTTGAGATTTTACAATACAATTTAGGGAAGATAGAAATTTCCTCGGTTAAAAAATGAATAAAATCAATGTTGAACCCCAATCAAAATAAATTTTGACCCTCCCTTAGACAAAAGAGTCGAGCCTGTAACCATAAATCTCGATTTAATTTAAAGAAAACTATTGAACAAATCTACACCTCAGGCGTGTTTCTTTGGGGTAGGACTGAGGGGGCCTTGGTGGGTCGCGCAAACACAAAGGGGTCCCCAAAATAAGAAAAAAAATGACGAAAATGGCCATCTTCTTTGGGTGACAAACTTTTTTGAAGAAAAATCCGCGGGAAGGGTTGAGGGAAGGTCCAAGATATACCCAGGATCCCGGAAAGTGAGAGCGGTGACAAACATATTCAAGAAATTAAAACCGGAGCAACATAATGTTGCTTGAGCCAGAAGAAAATATGCAACCTTTATGACAAACAGTGTAATATACACTTCACATAAATAAGTTATGAATTCAATTTACAAATGGCTATCAAAAACAGTTTCCATTGACTACACTTTTGAGAAAAGTTCGACTGAAGCTATGTAAAAACGCCATTGATTACCCACACAATATGTTACCTTATTATCCGAATTATTATTTAAATCTCTTGGCCAACTTGCGGAAGGTGGGGGGGGGGGAGGGGTAGTCAAGGGGAGGGTCCCGTCAACATCCCATTTGCTGGCCCGTAGGATTTTTCGGGATGGTTCGAATTTTTAAGAAGAAAAGTGGACCATTCTGAAGGAGTGCACTGTTCAAGCGCCAAGCGCGAGCCGAAAATTGTGCCCCTTAATGAAAGCAGTATATCGGTGTAAATTTTACACACCTTTTGACTCTGCTAAGCTCGAGACTAAAATTTAGGCTTATAATGACATGAAGGTAGTTATTTTAGGCACATTTTATCTCTTGTATATGTATTCTTTTTTTAAATTCTTTTAGAAACCGATGATTGCCTCCCTTAAAAAAAAAAAAAAATGCCCGTTGGAATTTTTTCCAACCCTATGACCCCTCCCCCCTTTACGAAACTATTTAGGGGAAGTGGTCGACGTTACCATATTCTTGGTTCAGTGGAAAATGTTGTCCGAGGTAGAACTATTTCTATATACCCCTCCTTTTCTCATCAGTCAGTGGTTGGCCATGTATGCCCATCCATTTTCCCATCCATATTCGAAGCGCCATCTTCAAGGAAATGTCCTCCGTGATATGCGGAACTGCAGGCACCACTCGGGCTATGGACAAGACTACCATTGAACTCGTCATTCTTGGTGGATTGTTGATTTGTTGGTACGTTATACGTTGGAAAAGCAGGCCTGGGTAGCAGAACATCGTCTCCAGAAGAATCCCGGAAGCTAGGCCTACTACCCGATGACTTTTGCAGATTGACCCTCAAAGAGGGCGGGGTAAATTTTATGTTCGTATCGGTTGGCTTTCCGTCGTTGTCAGGATCAGAGTATATAACCTCTTCCGACTCGGGTTGCTGGTTGAGGCATTTTTTCGAACTTCTATACAATCTGAAAATGTTTCTTTCATATCCCAGGGATTTTTGTGGAGGAGATTTTACGGGAGGATCAGCCAATCTCGAAAAATATGTTCTAGTAACTTTTCCCGGAAGTATCTTAGATCCTCGGTTAACTTCAGATCTGAGTCTTTGAAAACTACCGCGTTGGTGTTGTTCATAAGAACTAGAAGGCATCGCATATGCCTCAGGAAATAAAGGATATCTATGTAACGTAAGACTGGGACTATTTTTATTTTCCAACAGAACAGAGGGTTGGCTAAGTTGTTTAGTTTCTTCAGTGATATCTGGAATGGACATATAACTTCCCAAGCTTGCGTTTGAATTCAAATCACATTCTTCCTCCATGTGCTCTCCAGGTATAGAAATGGTATTGGGTTCACTGTCTGTTGATTGCGTCACGTGTTTTGCTGAGGTAACGGGATCCCATAAGGAGTGTGAGGGGCTTCGTAAAACATTCCTGTTTGACATTTGATCATCGGTGTTTGATCTACGATCTGAAACAAACTCTTGGTTATGTGCAACTGCCACGAGTTTCATTTCAAGGTTACGTCCATTGATATTGATGTGTCCGACTGTATTTCTTCTAGGTCGTAAATATATGTCGACTTTACTGAAAAGCAGAATGCAGCATACTGCAACAAATAGCAATACCATGAGAAGTATTGATATAGATATCGTCAGCAGAATAGGTACTTTATTCTGTTTACTTAAGCCTGTTGTTACAGTTGCATACCTCAAACGAGAAAAAGTTTTATAAATCCGTCTATTTGAAACTGTAGTTCCAGTTGTAAATTCCATGGGAGAAGATGTACTACCCATTAATGGCGTTTCTGCTGACATGAATGTTTCTTTGGATGACGGACTTGTACTATACATTTTAAGGTGATTTGTTACGTTTAGGGTAACCTTGGATACTTCACATGAATCAAAAGGCTGAGGTCTGTGCAAATCACAATAGTAAGCAAAGATACCAGAGGATTTGAAACTATTTAACTTGAGTGTAAAATTCTTTTCGTAGTCACTCATAATTTCAATCTGTGTCTGATTGTCGGGTAACACTGAGCAGTTTTGTGGTGGTTGGCACCGTACAAAACTGTTACCATCTCCGTACCTCCAAATTATTGTTTCACCTTTCTCTAAAATGGACGGCAAGACACATGACAAGATAACTGTTTCTTCACGGTCAATATCGATCATGTAATTCTGCCATCCGCCACACCGTTGCGCTCCAACACAGAAAGAGTCATCAAGCATCGCCACACATGCAAATAACATGAATGTTAACCTCATGAAACATTTCAAATACATGTTTGTTTTATAAAGCTGACTTCTTGATTAATAAAGTAAGTTGAAGCGAGGGCTCTCTCTTCGTCAAATGAAGTCGAAAGCCAACATTGATCACTCAATGCCGGGTAGAAATATTTCGAGCGGGTATTGCATTGCAAACATGAAATGGCGTGACCGTCTCGAAAAGTTTCGCAATAGATTATATTGATTCCCCGCATAATACTTTCGAAAAATATTCAATGAATATAAATTAGCACGGCATCGAAAGCTAGACATTAATAATAGATACATGTTTCCTGTTGTATTAAGTGTAATATGATGTATCACCCTCCAGAAAAATATAAGCACTTTCTTTTTCTTTCACTATCAATTCGTCATCGTCATATCCCATCAATCTTTTGTTATTTTGTTCCAATTCATAAAACTTTAAGAATTCAAGCCTAATGTTGAGTGATTGAGCAGGCTGAACATAAATTAATGTTCTTCATTTTCAATCTTTAAGTATTTGATTAATTCAGTAGTATAGCCTTGGCATAAACTTGTGAGGACGTGACAGACATATTTAATTTGCAATGGACTGCTAACAGATAATATCAATGTTTTGAGAAATGATAACCAAATAATTTGAAAACTTCTTTTTGAAAATAATGACACGCAAAACTGTTTCTTTCATCAGTACTGATTGACCGCCGTCTTTTAGGCCTACTAGGTATGTTCTTTAACATGCCTTACTACTGCCCTACTTTGACCAAAGGAAGCACGTGACCTACTAATCAATTTTGAGGTTTTGATTTATTTAACATATTATTTAGTCGCATCTTAGTTCTGGCGAAATTTCAAATAAAAACTGCTATCCACCTTAAAACATCATGAGATCACGTTTACACTAATATAAATGTCGAATACATTTTGCTTTTTTATGGGAAATGTCACTTTTCCCACTTGCCTCCTTTTGTCAAAGTAGGGCAGAATACATGTCTAAGGTTTCTTTTTCCTCTTTTTTTTTTAATGGTGTCATCGACCGGGTGGTTGCCATAATACATCACTTTTCATTAGCTTTTTTTAGCTGGTTACATGTGTCCGAAACCAGTACATAAAAAAAAAACAAGTTATCAAACAACAAAAAGTGATATTAATGATTTAATTTAAGACACTTATCATTTACGAATAAAACTTTTACACTTGAAGAGTTCGTTCCCAAAAGGGGTTAGGTCCACTTTTAGCCATTCTGAGAAAATTAAGGTTTTTTAATTTACCAGTATGTTTGAATGCAATGAACTTAACCTAAGATAATACCCCACCATTGGAATGTAAAATTCCATTTAGAAAAAAATCTGCGGGTCTTCAATTTTTTTTGTTATTTTTCTTTTAAATTCTCAATTTTTGGGACCTAACCCCTTTTGGAAATAAACTGGATCGAACCCCTTCTATGCGTGTGTTTGGGTGCGTGTGAGTGTGTGTGTGTGTTTGTGTGTGCTTATCTTTTTGTGTGTTTGTGAGAAATCAGTTCCGACATTAGAAAATGGATATTATATCCAGCATATATGACACCAACATCGCCAGGAGTTCCAATATTTTATTTCCAACAGGGGTTAGGTCCAGTTTATTTCCAAAAGGGATTAGGTCCAAAAAAGACAATTTGAAATAGAAAATAAAAAATAAAAAATAAAGACTAGCAGATTTTTTTCTAAATGTGATCTTACATTCCCATGGTTGGGTATTATGTTATGCTAGGTATAATATATTTAAAAACACAGCAATATATGTAAATTGAAATAAAAAATCTTAAATTTCACAGAATGGCTAAAAGTGGACCTAACCCTTTTGGAAATAAACTAAAGTGGACCTTACCCCTTTTGAAAATAAATTAAATTTTCTTTGCCATTTTTAAGGAGTTTTCTTGGGAATTTCAAATTTTCCATGGTTCTATCTTCTAGAGCTACTAAAAGTATTTAAATTTAGACCAATAACTCAAATTTAATGAAAAATGGACCTAACCCCTTTTGGAAACAAGCTCTTCACTTGCTAATAAAAGTGTGGTGAATGGATCAAACACATTATAGTTCATAACGACATAGTAAACCAATATTGTTTATCCATAATCAGTAAACGTTGAACAATCCGTGGGCGAATGTAACCTGACATCTTTTTGCCCGCTGTCATTTCTCAGTGTGCCTGCTTTTAGGAAGAGGCGGTGGTGAGGGGCACTCCGTGACATGTGGTCGAGTGGAGGATGTAGTCCGAGGTCGAACTATTTCCATACCTGTCCTTTTCCCTTCAGTGGTGAGCCATATATGCCCATCCATTTCCATGCCCATCCGTTCCCTGTTCCAACATCCATCCCGCAGGAATTGTCCTTCGGGGTGTGCGGAACTACAGGCACCGTCAGGGCTATGACCCAGAATATCATTAAACTCGTCATTCTTTCTGGATTGTTGATTTGTTGCTGACATCGAAAGATTAGGCTCAAAAACATCGTTTCTACGTGAAATCCAGAAGGAACTACCATGTGGATTTTTGTCTCTTGGAGGGAGTGGAGAAAATTGTATGTCCATATCAATTGGAGTTTCTTCGTTGCCAGGATAGGAGTGCATTGCGTCATGCGGTCCTGGTTGCTGATTGAGGCCAAAAGTTGGCGATTCTTTAAAACGTTTATTCAAAATGAAAATGTTTCTTTCATATTCCACGGGTGATTTCGGATGAGATATTACAGGAAGATTTGTCGATTTAGGAAGGTATGTTCTGGTAATTTTTCTCTGAAATCTCCTTGGCTGTTGGTAAACACATTGATCTTGTGTAGATTCGAGTCCTTTAGGATGTTCAGAAGGACTTGGAGGTACCTCATGAAGTAAAGGATATCTTTCCAACGTCACACTCAGACTAGTGGGATTTTCAAACATAACAGAGTCTTGCTCAAGGGGTGGAGTTTCTTCCGTTATATCTGGAATGGACATGTAACTCCCCAAACTTGCATTCAAATCACATTCCTCTGTCGAGTGATCTGCAAGTAGAGAATCGGCATTGGATTGACGGCGTGTTGATTGCGCCATGTGTATTGCCGATGTAATAGGTTCAGATAATGGGTATGAAATGCTTCTGGAAATATTTCTCTCTGACATTCGCTCATCGGTGTTGAAACTAAGATCTGAAACGGACTCCTGGTTTTGAGTAACTGTGTAAATCGTTTGATGGTTTGCAACATCTTGAGAATTCATTTGCCCAGTGCATTTCTCCTTTAAAGACCTCCAGCCGATCATAGATAATGAAATAACCAGGACAAGAGCTGATATTGCTGGAAGAATATATTGTTTATTTAGCATCTCATTTCCAACAGTATTTGTGCTCGTCAATACGATATTTTCGCTTGTCATTTTAAATGTGTTTCCGCTTTGTCTCTGATTGTTTGTAGCAAGGAAAGTGGTTGTTTCACTTAAATATCTTATAAACGCTGTTGTCCGTGTGTGTTCTGTTACGTTCAATGTAACCATGGACATGCTGGAAGGGCTTGTACTGAAATATCCTTTCTGTTCAATTGAAATATTAACCTTAGATACTTCACATGAATCAGAAGGCTGAGGTTTGTGCAAATCACAATGGTAAGCAAAGATGCCAGAGGATTTGAAACTATTAAACTTGAGTGTAAAATTCTTTTCGTAGTCACTCATAATTTGAATCTGTGTCTGATTGTCTTGTAACACTGAGCATTTTCGTGGTGGTTGGCACCGTACAATACTGTCACCATCTCTGTTCCTCCAAATTATTGTTTGACCTTTCTCTAAAATGGACGGCAAGACACATGGCAAGATAACTGTTTCTTCACGGTCAATATCGAACTTGTAATTATGCCATCCGTCGCACCTTTGCGCTTCAACACAGAGATAGTCACCGATCATCGTCACGCATGCAAACGACATGAATGTTAACCTCATTAACCATTTCCATTCCATTTTTTTATGGATGCGAGTTCAATCCGTCTTTGATATCATGTGTAGACAACCCTAAACAGCGATGTTTATATCACCATTTACTTTCTCTTTACGAATGTTTGATGTTTATTTACAACCGACTGTATTCAGTGGTATTTTACGAGGTACAGAAACTGTTTCCCTTCGGGTAAAACGTCAAGTGTCAGGTTCGTCACCAAATAAATTGATATATGGCACAAAATAACGCTTATCGTGGCATGATTCGGAAATACCTTTGCTCCCGTTAAAGATCGTATCGTCTTCAAGATTGTGTTACTCACTTTCCACTGTATTCATAGATCTGCTCCCCAATACAACATATCTTTAATACAGCATTACACTCCAGCTAGAACTCTGCGCTCATTTACTTCTGGTTCCCTTGTAATTCCCAAAATCACGAAATCCTGGGGAGAGAGAGAGAGCATTTTCTTATGCTTGTGCTATGCTATGGAACAGCCTTCCTGATGACATAAAATAATGTGCATCTTGTGAGTCATTTAAGACTCGTGTCAAAGCGTTTCTGTTCAACTTGTAGTTATTCATGTATGTACAAGCGCTTTGAGAACTCTACAGAGTAGATTTGGCGCGATATAAACTACATTATTATTACTATTATTATAAGGTTATGCATTCTTCACTGGTATTAAAAGAACCCACCTGATTGAAAAATTGTTTTGAAAGAAATTCTTATGACTGAAATTGTAAATTTGAACTTTATAAACCAAAATAGACTAATTGAGCAATACTGAGACGCGTGACCATTTTGCACTTTTGTATTCTTTGTTGAGCTAATCATAAGTATACATGAGTAAGTACTCACCTTCACTCAATTAGAAGTTTCTAATGACTTCTTTCATTTTCGAAATATCTAAGTATGATTAATCTGACTGCACACGATCAATAGAAGATGTTTTTTTTTTTTGTCATTGTCCGTTTCGTAAATGACAATGCATGACATATCACATATTAAATATTGACTTATCACTGTTTACTTTGCTTATATTATGGCCCATATATTGTGTGATTATGCGGATTTTTTTTTTCGTTTGTTAACTTTGTTTGTTTTTTGTTTTTGTTTTGTTTTGTTTTTGTTTTGTTTTTGTTTGTTTTTTTTGTGCTGAATTTCTATTATTATAAAGGCTATCAAATTCTTTCTTAAAACTTATTATAACATGTGAACTTTAATTAGTTTTGTGGGAAGGCGTCACAAGGAGATTTTCATCTTCTTGTCATAGTGCGTCATTTCTTAGACTGTTTTCAAGGTTAGAAGGGTGTTGCTTTAAAATGATTCAGTAACTTCCAAAGTGCGATTGCTATTGCTCTGACTGTAAAAACAAACTACTGACAGTTTCAGAGCAAATGGAGTTTGCTTACTATTTTAAGTCAGCGAAAACAAAATAAGCTAGGTATGCGGCGATGACCAGCGCTCCTCAGTATAAACAAAACGCTTAGTCAGGCGAAGCAGGGGTTGGTAAGTAATGCGGCGGCAACAACTCGTCGTAGCTACGGGGCACGTGCCATCAACGTAGCCTACATTGCATGTGCAATGCCTGCACAGGTCGTTTGTCAATTTCTGCAATTCCTGCGTTTCTGTAGTAATGCGGCGGTCACAACTCGCCGTACCTTCGACGTACAACTCCCTACGACGGATTCCGTAGAAAATTCGTACACGTTTGCACGATTTTTCAGACACGCACGTCGATGGTACAACTCTTTGAAGATAATTCGACATGTCAATAAATTGCGATTGGATTCTACGATCGCCTGCATGGCACGATGAGGCACATCGCACGCACCTTCAACGTGCCTGCATGGCAAGTGGTTATGTAAGTCAATCTTGCGATCTGGTAGGGTTTAAGCTTCAAATCAACGCACGTTGAATGCACAATCATCGCACAGGCAAGATAGCTGCAGACCTAAGTCGTCTTGCCTTCAACGCGCGTCACAAGTGCCTCCATCTTGCATCACACCTGGTCAACCATACACGTTATGTTCGTTTAAGATTTTAGGGTTCAGTGCTGGGGGAAAATCCGAAATCATTGGAATACGGGTCTTTGGCATTCCCCTAACAAATCATTTCTTTAATTAGGGATAGTTTTCAAATCTGTCTGAGAAAAATGCTGAAATGGGTCGGGACTAATGTCCAACAAAACTTCGATAAAGGCTGTATGCTTAAAGTGTCGCGTTGTGGCGCGGCGCGGCGCGTTAAAAGTGGAAATTAAGCGACGATAAAAATAAGGTGTCTTAAAGCGTCCTACAAAAAGGAAAAGATTCAGAATTGTTGGCACGTATTGTGGTGTGGCGTCGTGTGTGTGTGTGTGTGTGTGTGCGGGTGTTTGTGGTGTGTTGTGGTGTTGTGTGTGTATTGGTTGTGTGTGTGTGTGTGTACTGCATGTTTGTAGTTTGGGAATTTCGTGAAACAAATTAGCACCAGGTATTCCCTTATTCCTTGGCAATTGGCTCATTCGGGACAGGACTTGTTTTAGATCAAATTTATATTCTCCTCCTCAAATTGGCAGCATTAGAATTTTCCTTCTACTTCTACATCATTTCAATTATTTTATCAAATTGGCTCATTGTCGATAATGTGTCAAATAGTTTTTAAAAATAGCAATTAACGCGAAATCGATATGTATTGATAATATGGTTGCCAATTTAAGGATGTCTAAACAATTCCCGTAGTTTACCTGCACCTGTACCTGGATCGAGTGCAGCACAATAATGGATGAATTTCTTGCGGAAAGAAATTAATGCCATGGCTGGGACCGAATCTGGACCGAAAACAATGTTTGTAAATTTAACTAGCAAAATAATGGTAAGAGTTTAGAATTTTCTTATTTTGACATATAGAGCCGTGACCTTACATAAGCTTTATACTTGCCTTACTTTCATGATAAATTTCATTGAAATTCGCAATTTAAACAATGTGAACGTGGACCAGGACCAGGAGTGGACCAGGACTAGACCATCGCGATGTCTGATTGCTGCTGATGTCATAGCTGCCGATAGCCGTAAACAGGATCGACCGAACTTTTCATCGTTTTGGAACTATTATTCACACAATTTTTGACATACACAAACACACACACACACACACACACATGCACACTAACCCCACACAAGGGCTTAAGTTAAAGTCTCGAGTCCGAAAAATGATAATCATTTCCAAAAATTTCACAAAAATCGATCCAGAATCTTTTCCTTTTTTCGTAGGACGCTTTAAAGACACCTTATTTTTTTTTCGTCTATTATTTCCACTTTTCAGCGCGCCGCGCCGCGCCACAACGCTACACTTTAGCATAAGCCCGATAAAGGGGTAATTTTGGTGTCTTCCCCTCCAAAAGCCTGTCATCATAGGGTGTAATTTTGATACGAGTTCCCTTCCAAAAGCATGTGATAGGGAGTATCCGAAACGAGTATGCATCGTGTACATTGGTGGCTATCCCGGGGGCGGAGGATCGTCCCCCTCGATTTTTGAGAGCTTAGCATTTTTGAATATAGGGCCTAGTGATCAGATAGTGAAGACAGTATGGAGGAAAAATGTGTGTAAAATACAAAGCTAATAATATTAAAAGCATGTTAGTATTATAACGTTTATAATTGTCTTTGTTTTCATTTATTATGTTTGTATTGAAGATAATCCGAATTGCGGATTTTTGTTTCAATAAATTTGACTGATTTGATTTGATTTGATTTACAGTGTATACGCCAGAACTTTCGAATTTTCGAATTACAAATACATAATCATGTACTGTATGTATATTTGGGACTCTTTTTTTTTCGTTTAAGTGTATCATTAATTAATGTTATTTCCTCCGGTATGGATTTTTAAAATATTATTATTATTATTTATTTATTTTTGTTGCAGTCGATATTGAACATTATTTTTGCACAAAATAATGGCAATCAATTTTTTTTTTAAAGCAAATTTCATTGAGGTGGTTCCCTAGCTATGACGTCTCTAATTAGGGGTCAACACTTTTCGACGTTCGTAATGATTAGCCAACATTTTCCACACAAAAAAAATGTCGCCAAAAGCAGGGTGTTACTTTGTAACATGTAACCATATATGATTTTAACAAAGTTTTAGAAGATCTTTAACTAAACCCTTCTAATGTAGCCTGAGATGTAATCTGGACAAGTATCAATCATCATGAAAGAAATAGAATGAAGGGGTGCGGAACGTTTTTGTAAGTATGTGGTCATTTTCAAATCTACTGCCGTGACGCGGGGGCGACCCCTTAAGAGCCCCTAAAAGAAGTTTCCCATTTTACAAAATGTTTTACGACCTATTGCATAGTCACTTCAATTCTCTTGCGTTTCAAACTAAACATAGTCCTTACATGTGACTGTTAATTTTGGGGAGCTGGAATATTGAGATGTGAAGGGAGTAATACGAAACTAATGCGGCGGTCACAACTCGTCGTAGGCTACGGGGCACGTGCCATCGACGTAGCCTGCGTTGCATGTGCAATGCACGCACAGGTCCTGGTTTAACTTCTGCGATTCCTGCGTTTCTGTAGTAAGGGTATTGTAAAAACCTCCTGTACGTCGTACATTCATTGTACCTGCGAGGTACCTCCGCTGCACGATTTTTCTACGAAATCCGTCGTAGGGAGTTGCACGTAGAAGGTACGGCGAGTTGTGACCGCCGCATAAGAAACTCACTGGAATCTAAACCATAATTTAATATTAATTATACATGTATAGACGGAGAGAGAAAGAGAAAGAGAGAGAGTGAGGAAAAGAAAATGCTATACTTGGCATTGGCGGAGATCCGGGGGGTGGACGGGGGATCGTGTCCCCCTCGATTTTTTTCTGGGGGGATCGTCCCGCTTCGAGTTTTAAAGCTTAACATATTTTTATGTAGTGATTACGTCTTGTGAAGCATAATACAAGAGGTATAATGTATGCCAAATTACAATGCTGAATGTATTACAAGGGCAAAATTTTTGGCTCGCGCTTCACGCTCGAGCAAACATTTGCATTAGTTTCTGCATAATATGCGTAAAATGCGAATTTTTAGTGTATTTTTTCACTTTCGGTTGTTTCAGTCCCCCCCCCCCCAGTCGTGACATGAAATCGTCGCGCTTGGATACATGGGGGGGGGGGGCTTCAGCCCCACTTCTTTCAGCAAACGTGTACAAAAACACAAAATGACCATATCATTAAGCCCCCCCCCCCAAAAAAAAAAAAAAAACAAAAACAAACATAAATAAATAAAATAAATAAAAATTATATGGCCTCTGCCATAAACATCATTTGCAATACATAGGTGAGGATTCAACAACAAGACGCTCCCATCCACTGGTCATGAATATGCATGCCAAAACAAAAGAGAAATTTGTTCTTGCCACGTTCGCCCGTCGTGCAATGATTGTAACAACACGCACATTGCATGTGCAATGGTTGCACAGAGCCTGCACCTTCTCCGTACGTTTGCTCCTGCAAGTGACGTCATTAATTTTGCAAAGAAATCGCAAAACGAACGTACGTGCAGGTACAAACGACGTACTTAGCAGGCACGATGGAGGTACCTGTCCTGCAACCAATATTAAACCCGTAGGAATCGCGGAAATTGGCCTGCGTGCGACGTAGGCTACATGGCACATACGTGCCCCGCAGCCTACGGCGAGTTGTGACCGCCGCATAAGGGTATTGGAAAAACTTCTTGCACGTCGTACATGCAACGTGCCTCCGAGGTACCTTCGCTGCACGATTTTTCTACGAAATCCATCGTAGGGAGTTGCACGTCGAAGGTACGGCGAGTTGTGACCGCCGCATATTAAAGGGGACTTTATTATCCAAGAATACACTGAAAACCTAAACGGGTAGACCGACTAGCTTTAAAGCTAGTCGTAGTGATGCCCAGACTGACTAGCTTTAAAGCTAGTCGGTCACGACGGACTAGTTTTCCTTCAACACAACCCGGTTATTACGGACTAGCTTTAAAACTCGTCCGTCTCTACGGACTAGCTTGAAAGCTAGTCCGTCAAGTTAGTCCGTCAAGACGGACCACTTTTAATGCTCGTCGGTCACGACGGACTAATTTTAAAGGTCGTCCGTCGTGACCGACTAGTTTGACGGACTAGCCTAAAAGCTAGTCGTAGTAATGCCCAGACTGACGAGCTTTTGAGCAGGACTAGCTTTACAAAAGTGTAAAAGCTAGTCCGTCGCGCTTTTCTGCCGCGATGTTCTTGCTGCTATCTTGACAGACTAGCATGACGGACGAGGTTAATGGCTTCACCACTGGTCAGAGACGTCAAATCTGAAATATTAGAAGACATTATAAAGACACGATTAAAAATATGCATTTACACACAAGAATTTGAGCAAATAAATAAATAAATAAACATTTTATTATGATGATATAAATCATAAGACAGGAATTAATACAGGAGGCACAATTAGTTAACATTATGGCAATTAACAAATAATGGAGGCACGGGGCCCAGGAGTCGCCGCCATGGCTTGCACTACCATGACTTTTTGTTGTAGGCCTACCTGCTTTTGCATTTTCGGCGTATACACTTGTCCTTGAGAGCCACTTCAGAATCCCAAAGTCGCGCCTCTAAATCTAATATTCTTTTCTTTCAGATACAAGTAATCTAAAAGAAAAGTGGCGCCTATATTTATTATTAGACTTAAATTTCAATTTTCATAATTTAATGTAATTGTTACTATCGTTGTAAATACACACAATTTATAAATTGATTTGGCAAGACATAATTGTTCGCGTTGGTGATTATAGCATTAATCTATGTGAAAAAAAAAATAACGCTATCTGTGAACTGAAACATAAGGAATTAAAAAGAGTACTCACACATTCATGTCACAGGAAGGAGATCGCCATTGTTATTAAAATCTTAAGCTTTACGGGGTATATCCAGTGTGCGTCTGTACAGTTTGCTCATTAAATGGAATTCACATACAGATAATGCAACTAATACATGTAATAGTGATGTCCTTTTCGCAATGCCCATGTTATTCAATCAATTGTACCACTTTCTATTCACTGCTGTTGCTAAGCCAGGCATTCACCAGCAATCTATAAGAACAGACGATTCATGGGTTCTATAGTAACGAAGTATTCAATTAGCCTGTAATTAAAGGCGCGGTCCCACTGGCTCTTTAGGATGATTTTCGTATGAATAAGGATTACCTTTCCTCTATTTATCTCGGTTTCCAGCATAATCAAAGTTTGGATACATTCTGAATTACAAAGTGTTTCGTTTTCGGCTTGACAATCTGAAGCTTACGGAAGACAAACATTTATCATGACAAAGTATGCAATCTCACTGAGTACCTGGGTAGATTCTCAAAATTTGTTGCTCCATTCTTCAAATTACAGGCTAATTGCAATACCTTGTTACTATAGAACTCAAGAACCGGTATTGTCCTTACAGATTGCTGGTGAATTCCCGGTAGCAACAAACAGTGAATAAAGATTGGATACAATCACACCCTTTCTCGTGAACAAAGGTTGTTTTTGCTTTGACAATTCTATGAGAGCGCATGTCACGGATAGGCCGAAATAACATAAATCGTGACAAGTATGCCATTCACAGAGTAGGTTAGATATATTGTTCCATTTTTTAAGGCCCGGTCCCATGACGGGAGGAGTTAATTGCGCATGAGTTGCGTATACAAATTTCGTTCATCAGCTAACAAAAATTATAAAACAAACAAACAGATCCGCA
>CALNVZ010003425.1:11407307-11458156 GCA_940671915.1 Paracentrotus lividus
GAAAATGTATATGCCACGACCATTCAACATCAACTTAGGCAGTCCGCATCCATATACAACTCCATTAAAGGGATGCGGGTAAGGTAATATTTTGAATAAGAATTCAAGTCGTAATTTCATTCTTGCAATAGCTGATTTTGCCAACATAATTATAAACATTATAGGTCAGTATAAATACTTTGAATTTACAAGCAATTCCTTGATTACTATCTGATATCAACCATGTCATATCCAGATTTTAAACCGTTACCGTGTAGTGCCTTTCAAACAGCTCTCATTCTGTCCACGGCTCAAACGTAGGAGCGTCACTGAAACCTACCTCGGTCGTCAATGGACCGACTTAGCTTTAAGCTAGTCGGTCAGACGGACTAATCTCTCTCTAAGGGTATGTGGAATAAACTGTTATCGCATCCCACTGCCTCGAAAATATCTCGTAAATGTATTGACCGATATACAAATCACATTTACTAATGTGAAAAAAAATGTCCGCTGCGTGGACACGTAAATTCATCGTCAGGACAGAGATAAATGTATTATTATATAAAATTATTTATTATTATAAAAAAAAATCATATAACAAGTATATAATAACAGACTTTTTACCAAAAAAATAACATAAAACTGTAATGGTAACAAAGCTGTGACTTTATATAAATTGCAGTGTTTTATTGATCAATTTCACATTTCATTACAAAGTTAGAAAAAAAAACCGTTATCAAAAAAGGGAAATGGGACGTAAAAAGGTCTGTAAAGTATCATTATAAGCCTTATCCCTCAGATGCTATCACAAAAGCGAAATTGTTTACTTTCATTAGAAAAACAAGCACAAAGACAAAGCAAACAAAATATTTTAACAAGTGACAACAGCAGAATAAATATTCTTTTATTGAAAATAAGATTTTTACACTATAGTCTAGCACACACACATAATATTTTCCAATTTAACTTGTACGTCTTTGGTTAGTATTTCGAACAACAGAAAATGAAAATCCATATGACATGGTAGTTTGCCCTGTATCGATGTTAACTGGACTTACATGATGCATGTTTATTTTTGCCGCAGAATGGATCAGTGTATTTCTTAGTTCAAGGTGCAATTGCCACTACAATATACATAAATGTTCCCGAGTGAGTCAGAAAGAACTTTACACCTAGAAAAATGTCAATAAAAAGAAAACCAATTTATAAACCCCAAATTTTTATACATATTCTGAAAGAGTAACTCCTCCCGCATATTTTGGTACCAATTTTGTGTGTTATATTTTTACGCTTGGATGAACACGGCGCATTGTTTGCGAACATGTAAATTTCGAATTGTGCAAAAGTGGGAGTAACATCAAAACAACAAAAGTTATCAAAAAAGCAACTCCATCCTAATTAATATAGCATAAATTTTTAACGAAAATGTCTTGCGCCAAGTAACTTGGCAGGGGCGTTGTTACACCTATCGATTACATGTGTGAAAATGAGATAGATAAGTAGAGTCAAGCATGAGTGAGCACACGTCAAAGACAAAATAATCACTTTTCAAAAGTATTAAGAGGCTTTTTTTGGTCTGTCAGTGACAGTTTACAATTTTGATGTGTACTCATTCATGGATTACTTGATTAATCAATGTAATTTTTACACAGAATCTAGTCGATAACTGTACCAACACTCTCGCCAAGTTATTTGGCTCAAAACATTTTTGTTAAAAAGTTATGCTATTTTGTTCATAATGGAGTTACTTTTTTGTCAGCTTTTGTTGTTTCAATTATATCCCCACTCTTGCACAATTCGAAATTTGCATGTTCGCAAACAATGCGTCATGTTCATCCAAGCGTAAAGACATACCACACAAAAATGGTACCAGAAGATGCGGGAGGAGTTACTCTTTCTGAATATGTAAGATAAATTAGGGATTATAAATTGGTTTTCTTTTTATTGACATTTTTCTAGGTGTAAAGTTTTTTTTTGACTCACTCGGTATGAATTCAATAGTGCTCTGATGTGGTTGGCTTATTGTTTGTTTATATAATTTACTTTTCCAATAACTATTATATAGCGAGAGAATGTTTGGTGATTCATAGTATAAATTGTATAAGCGAAAGAAATAAAAATAAAAAAATAAAAAAACTCTGGTCGTAGATTCTAATGCTCCTCTCTTTAATCTGTCAAGCTTTTGATTTGGAAAATCTACAAAAGGGCCATCTACAAATGAATCAAAAGAAATATACCAAAATGTACAAAATATACAAAATATATGCCAAATTTATAACTAACAATTGAATGAATTGGGTGATCCTCTTTGAACTCGAGTCTATAGACAATAAACATTCATACAAGTTTTAACAGCTGACACCCTTTTCTTGTTTGACGTTGTGTATGGTGGCTGTGAAAGGGTGTAGACCTACTGTTCGATTATTGTGGTATGAATATATATATTTCGACTAGGCCGTATAAAATTCAGGTTCTCACAAACTGCAGCAATAACATCACACTTTTTTTTTCAGAAAAGGCTACGCTTTTGAAGGGGTGACATTATAGTAATCCCTTTAGACATAGCAAAATCATGGATAATACATTAATCATCTTCTTTTCTTTGGAGAAACAACATTCTGCTATTGTCAGGTTTTCGACACAACTTTAACTTTAGGAAACAGCATGGCGCACAGGGAAAGTCTTGGAGACAGCATCGCCATAAGCTGATTTACTTTTCGTCGACAGGCGTTAAATTTTAGATTTTGTTTTGCTTTTGTCCATGGAATTCCAAGTGCCATCTTGCTGAGATTCAAAACCGCAAGCTTCAAATGCTACGAAACTTACATGCTGTTTATTATTTTTTTTAGGCCTATAGTTTTTTTTTTTAATCTTTTTCTTAAAAACTCTGATTTTGATATAGTAATAGGACAACGCTGAAAATGGCTTTGCAACTGGTGACACCAATGGAAATGCAACAACCAAATTCCAAGACTACCTATTATCGGAATTTCTTTTCAAGTTGACTCAGCTCTTACATTGGCTGCTCATCATGTGAGCCAAAAGCATGAAAAGTTTTATCGTTTTCGGGTCGAATTGATACTGCTATGTAATTATTGAATCCTTACTGGCACCGTCAAGACTACGGCCAACATCAGCATTTAACTCGTCATTATTTCTGGATTGATTTGTCACTGACGTCGGGAGAGTTATGTAACATCGTCTCCGTGTGAAATCTGTAAGGTACTACCATGTGGCTTTTGTAAATTGTCTCTTAACCCTAAAAGGGCCAGGTGGGGCCTAATCAGCCCCCTCGACATTTCGCGCGGTAATGTCGCTGAAAAAAAATTCACGCTCCGCGCATTTATGACTTTATTCTCTAACATCTTGCGCAACTTTGAAACTATTTTTACAAAAATCGAGTATACGGTTTGGCAGTTGCGCAACATTATGTAATGCTGTGCAGGCTCAAAAACCAGAGATTTTCTGCATTTGTGTACAAAAGATATGGGAAATGGCTTTTCATGCTAAAATCACATTTCTGTATTTAAAATATAGTTATTAGCCAATATTTTAGTTGATATAGCTGTAATCATTAGAGATAATCAATGACCAAAGTATTCTGAACAAAAAAAAAACCAATAATACATAACATACATAACTCGAAAAACAAAGAAATACATAAGAAATTCCCAAAACAATAAAATACATAAGAAATTGAATTAGATACTGGAATTTTTTCACGTACAATTGTTAGGAAAGCTACAAAGAATATTTACACCAAGGATTAGCATTATAGGAGCCCTATTTAATGATTTAGAGCTAAAAGTATGATTTCATGCATAAATTAGCATATTTAATTAATCTAAATTATTAGATATTATTTTGGAAAAATGAACTATACAGTCTTCTAGATTACGTCGCACACTACTATTGTGCAAATTTTTGCGGCACTCGCGCGATCGGCGGCCGAGATCTGTGAGATGGCAAAAATAACCCGGCCTTTTTAGGGTTAAAGGGAGCGGGGGCTGTGAGATGGCAAAAATAACCCGGCCTTTTTAGGGTTAAAGGGAGCGGGGGAAATTAAAGTTCTAGAACATGTATATTGGCATTTAGCATCTCGTCGTTGTCAGGATATAACGTCATCCATCTCAGGTTGTTGACTGAGAGCAAAATTTGGCGATTCTTCAGAACTTTTATTAGATCTAAAAATGTTTGTTTCATATTCGTGGGATGTTTTCGGGGGAGATTTCACGGGAGGATCGGGCAATTTAAAAAAGGTTATTTTTGTAAATTCTTCTGGAAATATGACTGGTTGTAGAATAAAAGACTGGTTTACTTGACGTTGTTCAAGAGAACTAGACGGCACTCTGTGTATCGGCTGACTATCTGAAACGGACTCCTGGTCATGTATGACTGTGTCAGTCATTTGATTCAGTGCAGCAGCTCGTGAATTATGCCTTGTGCATTTCGGTTTCAAAAACACCCACATGATTAAAAACATGCAATAACCAGTGAGAGAGATGACATCGCAAGAGGGAGATAAAAATGCGTCACCTGTCTTCCGGTAAAAATTGTTTAATGTCTAACCGTGAAAGAAGGCATCACTGTGTTTGCAATTGTAAAATCAATGGAAGAAGTTGTGAAAGCTATTAATGACACCCCCGATGAACCGGTGTTCTCTTGAGATGACTGGTTTACAAAATAAACTTTTCAAAGGAATTTGTTACGTTAAGTAATCCGATGGATACTTCACACGAAATCAATGACTTAGGTAATAGTAAATTTGATGCCAGAAGGTAAGGAATGTTCACTAGTCGTGAGATGCCAGTGACTGTTAAACATCTAGCAATAAATTATAATTATTCTGTGCAATAAACGTCGTGAAAATTTCGCAGTGAGAAATAATCTTACAGACATATACCAAATAACATAATGATTTTGTTTTTTGATACGTAGTCACTATGTCCTAACGTTCTCAAAAAAAAAAAGAAGAACAGAAAAAAAAATTTCTTTCTCATGAAATGTCGTCATCCCACACCACCTGTATTGTTATATTTATCTAACACACAGTAGTAAATGTACAATTTGCGGTTTAACATTAAATCACAATGTCCTTCATATCCGTGATATTTTTTGATCGATAATGTAGTACGTTCATAATAATAGGCCATTGGACAAATCTATAATTATATGCATACTAATACTATACTCAATAGACTCAAACTTGTCTGTTTAAAAGTATTTGATAACGTTTTTGAGAAATTAATATCACTGTAGGTATTTAAAAAAGAAATACTTATTGATTAAGTAAGCAGTCGTGGCATGATTCAGAAAACACCTTCATAAGCTAATTCGCTCTCCACATATTTGAAGAGCTTCAGGATGAAAAAAACCAACAACAAAATATAAGTTTTTAAAGCATTTATTATCTGACATTTTGATTTGACAGTAAACTTAGAACAAAACAAATGTAATGAAAATTTGAACACGTGTGATTGCGCATTTCTTTAAATCCTTGTTTGCTATCGAGACAAATCATTTAAAGCAGTGCCTGTCGTAATTAGACGTTTCTATACTATTTTCGTTTTCTGAATACTTTTTAAAGATTAATCGACTGTAAATGTCAAAAATGAAACTGTATTTAATATTTCGTGACAGTCATATAATATTTTGAACAAGAATGCGCCTACCAATTCTAAATAGTGAGTGTGACTCTTTCATTTGTGCATATAATCATGGACATATTTTGTTTTTAATATAAAACTATGTATATACATATTTTATTTATTATTATCTTGAACAGATTATACAGGAATAAAATGACAGCAAACATGCTCATCTTCACATCTAGTCCTCGGATATCATAAATTTAGAATTTTTATGCTAAATTTGTGTTATAACAAAGGCTATCAACTCATTTATGAGAATTAATATAACATGTATAATTATGAGAGACAACATCTTTTAAATCATCCCACTTGTCCGTTCCTCGTCCGACCCTCTTTGTTCCTAACAAAAGTTATACTGATAGACCTGAGCCATACGAATTAACCACGACTACATGATGCTAGAAGTCTGATGAAGATGTGTAGGCGTTCCAATGGGATCTTTCATCTCCTTGCAATGGTTCATCATTAATTTGACTGGTACTTAACGACGAGTGAAACTTGCCATGACATTGGTGTTGCCAATCTTTTTCGGAGATTGTCCGCAAGTGTTCATCGTTACGATGGCGAAGGTAAATAAGATGACCCTTCAGGTGATTTTATGTTGTAATGTAAACCATGGACACTTCTACACGAATCAGAAGGCCTAGGTTTGTGCGAATCAACAGTATAAGTTAAATGCCAGAGAGTTTAGAAATATCATAATCAGTGTGAAATTTTCTCTTGTAGTCTGTCACAAGTTTAATTCCCCGCTTGATTGACGAGAACCACTGGAACATGGCCGTGCGTGTTCCGCACCGTACTAGACTTCCCCAGACTTCCCTGCTGTCTCCATAACCGATTGGCCTTCCTCCAAAATGGTACGGCAAGATACATGCACATAAACTGTTTCTTCCGGGCAACATTGAACGGAAATCTCGCATTCGCAACACGGTTCCGCTACAACACACATAGGGTGGCAAACATCTCCACACATACGAAATACATTAATCGTACAATCCATTAAACATTTCAAATGCATTATCCTTATGTTATACATACAATTGGCTTCTCTTGACAATGAAAAATCTGAAGTGAGACCTTCCCCTCTTCGCCAGACCTGATCACTCAAGATGGGCCCAATTTTCACGAGCTCACTGTAAGAAAACATATGGCTCGACCGTATCGTCTCGAAAAGTTTCGCAATTGAAAATGTTAAATGATGTCGCGCAAAACAAATTTGTAAGATATTCAGCGAAGATAAATTCGCATGACATCGAAAGCAAACAATTTTAAGAACGGCAAATGAACATTATCTTTATACTGCTTTGAATGAATACCAATTCCATAAACCTCATAAAAAATAGTGTGACGTATCGTATTAACCGCAACAGCAATAAAACGAACTTTCTTTTCTCTTCACGATCATCGTCATATACAATTAATCCAGGGCCCTGTGGAAGACCAATTGTTTTTAATTGTACATATTTCATAAGCGCGTAAAATCTTTTTTATCATTCTATCTAAATTTTCATATGTTTTACAATGGTTCTGAACATAGCATTCACCTCCTGTAATAAATATGAGATATAAAAAAAAAGTCACATTTCATTGATCATTCATTCCTGATCTCCTGCTCGACCTAGATACCTGTGACACTAGATACAAACTTAAGGAGATATAATACATTTAACATTTACTACCATCATAATTGTTCTTCATGATTCGCTGTCACCTTTATTTTCCTTTAGTTAAAGCTGTACATCCTTTACACGTCCGGGTACGCTAAATGTTGATTCGAGCGACTCATCGAGCTATGACTAGCGCCTCGCGATACTTGTCACGGTGAGAGCGATGACGCGCGGCAGAATAAGATGAGATGTGTGGAAGTGCGAGAGACGCTTCCTTCCGATATAGTCACAATTCGCAGAAGCGAGCGCAACTCGTCTCCGAATTCGATATCACAGCCAAAGCAGCTCTTTAACTAACGTACGATATCGATGTTCACCAATCCTTTCCCAGTACCATGCCTCATACTTCGAACCAACTCGTTACCCCCGCACCACCCAAGTCCAGTCGAGACTCGTCATTAAACCGATCCGACCAGGCGACACGATCACGACCAACCGACCTATCCTCGTCCGAGGGCACCTCGCGGCGATAGTTCGCAAGGAGGCATAGGGGTGCTATTATGCTAACATCCCCCGTTGCTGGACGCCGTAGATTTTACGGCCCCGAACTCTCCGCATGGGCTTCGAACAACTCGTACAAAGTGACCTTTCCGAAGGTGTAGACCATTCGTACTGCGCGTCAGAGCTACCCCGTTAAGACCTTCCGAAAGGGCCTTTATAAAGGAGGATGTAGTGTATATTTCACGCGATTTGTGACTGCCAAAATTTGGTTTACAATCGCCTGTATAAATATAGTTAGTGTTTATGGCACATTTGCTCGTATATACGAGTGAGTCAGAAAAAAACTTTACACCTAGAGAAATGTCAATAAAAAGAAAAACAAATTTATAAACCCCCCCCCACCCAAAAAAAAAAGAGATCCTATCTTTGAAAAGAGATTATTTGTCTTTAGACGTGTGCTCACTCATGATTGACTCTACATATCTATGCTTTTTTCACATAAAATGTATTCGATAAGTGTATCAACGCCCCTGCCAAGTTATTTGGCGCAAGACATTTTAAAAAAAGTATGCTATATAATTAGATGGAGTTGCTTTTTTGATAGCTTTTGTCGTTTCGATTTTACACCACTTTGCACATTCGAAATTTACATGTTCACAAACAATTCGCCGTGTTCATCAAGCTTAAATATATACGCACAAAATGGTACCAAAAGATGCGGGAGAGTTACTCTTCAAAATACTGTATCAAAATTTAGGGTTTATAAAATTAGGTTTTATTCTTTTTATTGACATTTTCTAGGTGTAAAGTTTTTTCTGACTCACTCCATATATGCATTCTTTTAAATTCTTTCAGAACTGATGTATCACATCCCTTAAAAAAATGTGAGTTGGATTTTCTAACCCCATAACCTCCTCCTTCTTGAAACGGGTCTGATCAGGTTCTTACGAAAACTTTTTTTGGTTTTGGGGAGGAGGTGGATGTGGATCGAATTCGACGTAACCCATTAGTCTTGGTTCAGTGAATGTTGTCGAGAGAGTAGAACTCTTCTTCTTTCTCATCATTCCAGTGGTTAGCCATTATGCCCATCCATTTTCCATCCATATTTCGACCGCATCTTCAAGGAATTTGTCCTCCGTGATATGCGGACGCAACACCACAGAGGCACTGGCAAGACTACCATTGAACTCGTCATTCTTGGTGGATTGTTGATTTGTTGGTACGTTATACGTTGGAAAAGCAGGCCTAGGTTGCAGATCATCGTCTCCAGAAGAAATCCGGAAGCTAGGCCTACTACCCGGTGACTTTTGCAGATTGTCCCTCAAAGAGGGCGGGGTAAATTTTATGTTCGTATCGGTTTGCTTTCCGTCGTTGTCACGATCAAAGTATATAACCTCTTCCGACTCGGGTTGCCTGTTGAGACATTTTTTCGAACTTCTATACAATCTGAAAATGTTTCGTTCATATCCCAGGGATTTTTGTGGAGGAGATTTTACGGGAGGATCAGCCAAACTCGAAAAATATGTTCTAGTAACTTTTCCCGGAAATATCTTAGATCCTCGGTTAACTTCAGATCTGAGTCTTTGAAAACTACCGCGTTGGTGTTGTTCATAAGAACTAGAAGGTATCGCATATGCCTCAGGAAATAAAGGATATCTATGTAACGTAAGAATGGGACTATTTTGATTTTCCAACAGAACAGAGGGTTGGTTAAGTTGTTTATTTTCTTCAGTGATATCTGGAATTGACATATAACTTCCCAAGCTTGCGTTTGAATTCAAATCACATTCTTCCTCCATGTGCTCTCCAGGTATATATATGGTATTGGGTTCACTGCCTGTCGATTGCATCACGTGTTTTGCCGAGGTGACGGGATCCCACAAGGAGTGTGAGGGGCTTCGTAAAACATTCCTGTTTGACATTTGATCATCGGTGTTTGATCTACGATCTGAAACAAACTCCTGGTTATGTGCAACTGCCACGAGTTTTATTTCAAGAAGGTTACGTCCATCGATATTGATGTGTCCGTCTGTATCTCTTCTAGGTCGTAAATATATCTCGACTTTATGGAAAAGCAGAATGCAGCATACTGCAACAAATAGCAATACCATGAGAAGTATTGATATGGATATCGTCAGCAGAATGGGCATTTTATTCTGTTTACTTAAGCTTGTTGTTGGAGTTGCATACCTCATACGAGAAGAAATTTTATAAATCCGTCTATTTGAAACTGTAGTTCGAGTTGTAAACTCCATTGGAGAAGATGTACTACCCATTAATGGCGTTTCTGCTGACATGACTGTTTCTTTGGATGACTGGCTTGTTCTATACATTTTAAGGTTATTTGTTACGTTTAGGGTAACCATGGACATACTGGAAGGGCTTGTAATGAAATATCCTTTCTGTTCAATTGAAATAGTAACCATAGATACTTCACATGAATCAGAAGGCTGAGGTTTGTGCAAATCACAATGGTAAGAAAAGATGCCAGAGGATTTGAAACTATTCAACTTGAGTGTAAAATTCTTTTCGTAGTCACTCATAATTTCAATGTGTCTCTGATTGTCGGGTAACACTGAACATTGTCGTGGTGTTTGGCATCTCACTATACTGTCACCATTCTCTTGTCTCCAGATTATTGATTGGCCTTTTTCAAGAATGGATGACAAGACACATGACAAGATAATTGTTTCTTCACGGTCAATATCGATCGTGTAATTCTGCCATCCGTCGCACCGTTGCGCTTCAACACATAGAGACTCACTAAACATCGCCACACATGCAAATAACATGAATGTTAACCTCATTAAACATTTCAAATACATGTTTGTTTAATACAGCTGTCTTCTTGATTAATAAAGTAAGTTGAAGCGAGGTGCTCTCTCTTCGTCAAATGTAGTTTATAGCCAACATTGATCATTCAAATCTGGGTAGAAATATCTCAAGCGGGTATTGCATTGCAAACATGAAATGGCGTGACCGTCTCGAAAAGTTTCTCAATAGATTATACTGATTCCACGCATAATACTTTCGAAAAATATTCAATGAATATAAATTAGCACGGCATCGAAAGCTAGACATTAATCATAGATACATGTTTTCTGGTGTATTAAGTGTAATATGATGTATCACCCTCCAAAAAAATATAAGCACTTTCTTTTTCTTTCGCTATCAATTCGTCATCGTCATATCCCATCATATATATATAGAGGATCAAATTGAGACCCTTCATGCCGACATCGACGACGCAGAGCAATACTCGCGGAGTAATTGCCTCATCTTTTGTGGTGTGGACGAGTCTGCAAATGAAAACACTGATCAGGTAATCACCGAAATTTCTCAAAAGTATCTTGGAATCAAGATTGAATCATCCGACATAGATCGATCCCATCGACTGGCTTCGCGTGATACTCATCGTAAAATGCCGAGAAACATCATCGTGAAGTTTGCGAATTATCACACGACATGCACGAGAAACGAAATCTACCGTGCTCGCAGGAAATTACGAGACATCACCACAGATGACGAAGATAATGGTCCCAGCATATTCATCAATGAAAACCTAACGAAGAAGAGAGCAGAGCTCTTCTGGATTGTAAAGAAAGCAAAGCACAAGTTCATCGAGAGAATATGGACCCAGGATGGCAAGATTATCATCAAGAACTTCAAGGGTGACCGTCTTACAATCACACGTAAGATTGATCTTGATAACATTCAAACTCTTAACGTCTGATCATACCTTGCACCTATGTATACACCAATTTTATCAAATTTTATTCCCCTTTTGCAGTTATTTCAAAAGTATATGCCATAAATTCATGTTCAGTTAATTAATACTTTTATTACTCTTGAACCTTTGTTTACCTCTGTGTACCTTATATGTCCTATTTAACTTGTATTTATGTGTGACTCAATTTAAACAATATACCAATTTCCAGTCAAAATAATACAAACCTTTCAAATGTGGAACAAGGTGAATCACAATCTCTCTTAAGTATTATTCTTGTGAGGAGTTTATTGCACAATTTGTATAAAGAAGATTTTCACAAGAGAAACTTTCTTGTATACATTTCAATTGTCGTAGTCTCCCTAAGAATTTTGATAATCTCAATCTCTTTTTAAATGATTATACATCATAATTTTTCTGTAGTAGGATTAACAGAGACATGGTTAAAATCAGATCTCTTTTACAAATGTATGATATTGAAAATTACGATATTTATGTAAATAGTAGATGTAACAAAATAGGAGGCGGTGTAGGAATGTTATATTCAATCAAATGTGAAGAGTAACAAAGAAGTGACCTCTCCTTTAAGTATCCAGTTTCGAATCAATATTTATAGAAATTCCTGAATTTAATAATGTTCATCTAAATCTTGCCTCATTGGAGTAATAAACAGGCCACCTGCGAGTCCTGTCAACGAGTTTCTTAGAATTCTGAGTCAAACTCTTCATACAATTAGTCATGAACGCAAATCTTGCTTTTTACTTGGAGATTACAATATTGATCTTGTATCTGTTAACACTACCAATATCTCCAATCAATTTTTAGATACTTACATGCCTATTCATGCATTCGTTAATCCATGAACCTACTCGAATATCTAACACAAGGCTTCACTTCTAGATAATATACTTACTAATACGATGCTTATTTGTGAATCAGGCATATTATTATGCGATGTTAGTGACCATCTACCCGTGTTTTCTTTTACAAATGTTTACATTCAATTAAATTCGAGTAGGCACGAATTGTCTGTACCTAAACGTCGACTTACTGATCAAAATATATCTAAGTTCACTCACTTATTGAGTTCTATTAGTTGGTATGACTATGTACATTTTGAAGATACTAATGAAACTACAACAGCTTCATTTCAATTTTCATGTCTTTATATGACGAATGTTTTCCTGAAACCCTTTTACGTAAACAAAAACCACGAAAACCATGGTACTCATTTTACCTCCGAAAGTTATGTATAAAAGACTACGATTACAAAAAGTTTTTAAAAACCCTACAAATGAAAACAAATTCAGATATTAAATCAATTTCGTAACTTTGTTACAAAAGAATACGGAAAGCCAAAAAGACTTATTACAATCAGAGATTCAAGATGTTAATGGAAATATGTCTGGGACTTGGAAAGTTATTAACAATTTATTAGGAAAAATAAAAAAATCTAAACTACCTGAATTCAAAGAAGATGGCATTAATATTTCAAATGAAGCTGTTGCCAAAAGGTTCAATGACTTTTTGTAAATGTTGCATCTAATATGCTTTCAGAATCTCATAACTTAGTTCAGTCAGATCACTTGCCAAACAGTCTTATTGAAAATACCAAATATTTCTTTTTGTAAACCCATTTCTGAAAATGAAATCATTAATATTGTATTTAAAATGAAAAATGGCACCAGTCCAGGTTTTGATGATATTCATGTAGCTGTGGTAAAAAAGATTATTCATTTTATATCTAAACCTTTATGTGTTATATTTAATTCATCCATCAAATGGTACATTTCCTGACAACTGAAAGTTGCTAAAGTTATTCCCATTTATAAGAAGGGTCAGTCAAATCTGTATTATAATTATCGACCTATTTCCTTCTTCCCATATTTTCGAAAATCCTGAAAAATGTATGTATAACGCCTCATCAGTTTTATCGATAAATTTAATTTGCTATATTCCAACCAGTTGGTTTCAGGTCAAACATTCAACTTCTTCTGCACTTATTGAGTTTACTCATAACATTGCAGAGCTATGGAAAATCGTGAAATAACAGTGTGTATTTAGACTCTCCAAAGCCTTTGACTGTCTAAATCATAAAATATTATTGGATAAATTATATTTTTATGGCATTAGAGTATTCCTCTTAAAATGGTTTCAGAGCTATTTGGTAATCGTAAACAATTCTCTGTATATGAAACTTCTAAATCCAAATGCAAAATATTTCATGTGGAATTCCGCAAGGTTCAATTCTTGGCCCTCTCCTTTTTCTAATATTCAGAAATGATATTCAAAAATTTCTTCCAAACTCAAGTATGTCCTCTTTGCAGACGATACTACCCTCTCTTTTTCCATAAAATGAGGATACTCTTATTCTAACTTTGAATAATGAACTTGATCATGTTAGTAAATGGCTTAGAAATAATAAATTACTTCTAATACAAGCAAAACTCATATGATGATTTTCACTAAAAGAAATATTGACACCCCTAAGTATAAAGTTTATCTAAATGGCTCTGAGATCTCTATAGTTTCCAACACAAAATTTCTTGTATCCAAATTGATAACAAATTGTCCTGGAATGATCATGTAAATTATATTAGTAAAAAAGTTTCAAGAAATGTGTGTTTCTAACAAATTAAATTTCCTGCCCAAAGATATTTTGTTATCCCTGTACTACACATTAATTTATCCTTTTATTATATACTGCATTGTCATTTGGGCTGCAACTTCACAACAGAACCTATCAAGAATATACAAACTGCAAAAAGAGCAGTGAGAGTAATATGCAATGCCCCTTTTCTTGCCACCAGTAAACCCTTATTTAATCATTACAGCTCCTGAGTATATTTGAATTGTATCAATTGAGATTAGCAATGTTCATTCCTGTCACAAGGAATATTACATCTTCACTTACCCGTTATTTTTCCTTTAACTATGAAAACCAACATTTCCTACTTTACTCGTTCATCAAACGACTTTTATATACCCTTTGTAAGAACAACGACTTCTCAAAATACCATTTATTATGCAGGTCCTAAGCTCTGGAATTCTTTACCAGCTTCTCTCAAATCATCTTGTTCACTTAACGTCTTTAAAATGCAATTCAAAGATAGGTTATTACAAAATGGGCCTTTTTTGTGATGTGATTTTTTTTTTTTTTTTTTTTTTTTTTTTTTTTTTTTTTTTTTTTTTTTTTTTTTTTTTTTGTGCTTACAATTCTCTTAGTGGGTCTTTCTCGGCTTAACCTTCCCTTTTCTCTTCTTAATGACCCACACCCTCTTCTGTTATTTCGTTTTGTAAATGCAATTTAATCGTTAGGGTGCTGTCTCGCTTTGCGGAGGCGTCTCCGCGGCGGAGTGGAGGTTTCGTCTCTGCGACGGATGGATGGTGTTGGGGGCTTCTCCGGGACGTCTCCGGGGCGTCTCCGCGACAATTTGTGAATCTCCGAGACGTCTCGGACGTCTCCTGAATTTCGGAGACGGATGATTTTTTTTTCATAAAGTGACGCGGAGACGTCTCGGGGGCGTCTCTGATACTGTTTGTCCGTCGCGGAGACGAGGTTTCTGTTCTGTCGCGGGGACGTCTCCGCGAAGTGAGATAGCACCCTTAGCAATTATAATTATTCGGGTCGAATAACAAGATCATTACGATCTTTAATCATGATCCCCACTCATTTATGTCCCTTGTTTTCTTGTTTTTCTTTTTTTGATCCTCCTATTTATTTTCAATTGTGTACATTTCATGTATTTATATGTATTTTCTATGTTTGTATCAACATTTGTCATGATGCATTTTGTTTGTTTTTAATATTGAGTGAAATAAATGAATCTTGAATCTTGAATCTTGAATCAATCTTTTGTTATTTTGTTCCAATTCATAAAACTTTAAGAATTCAAGCCTAATGTTGAGTGATTGAGCAGGCTGAACGTAAATTAATCTTCTTATTTTTCTTTAAGTATTTGATTAATTATGTAGCATAGCCTTGGCATAAAATTGTAAGGACGTGGCAGATGTATTTAATTTGCAATGGACTGCTAACAGATAATATCAATGTTTTGAGAAATGATAACCAAATAAATTGAAAACTTCTTTTTGAAAATGATGACACGCAAAACTGTTTCTTTCATCAGTACTGATTGACCGCCGTCTTTTAGGCCTACTAGGTATGTTCTTTAACATACCTTAATACTGCCCTACTTTGACCAAAGGAAGCACGTAACCTACTAATCAATTTTGAGGTTTTGATTTATTTAATATATTATTTAGTCGCATCTTAGTTCTGGTGAAATTTCAAATAAAAACTGCTACCCACCTTAAAACATCATGAGATTACGTTTGCATTGATATAAATGTCGGATACAAGGAATTAGCTTGAAAATTTTAAAGTATTTAGTACTGACCTATATGTTTATAATTGTGTTGGCAAAATTAACTATTTCAATGAAATTACGACTTGAATTCTTATTCAATATTACTTACCGCATCCCTTTAATGGATGTTGTATTTGAATCGGATGCCTTAAGTTTGATGTTGATGGTGTGGCCATTCACATTTCTTAAAGGGTATGTGGAATAAACTGTTATCGCATCACACTGCCTCGAAAATATTTCGTAAATGTATCGACTGATATACAAATCACATTTACTAATGTGAAAAAAATGTCCGCTGCGTGGACACGTAAATTCATCGTCAGGACAGAGATAAATGTATTATTATATAAAATTATATATAATTATAAAAAAATCATATAATTATATAAAATTATATAATACCAGACTTTTTTACACAAAAAAAAAATAACATAAAACTGCAACAGTAACAAAGTTGTGACTTTATATAAAGTGCAGTGTTTTATTGATTAAATTCACAGTTCATTATAAAGTTTAAAAAAAAAAAACTTATCAAAAAGGGGAAATGGAACGTAAAAAGGTCTGTAGAGTAAGATTATAAGCCATATGCGTCAGATGCCATCACAAAAGCGAAATTGTTTACTTTCATTAGAAAAAACAAGCACAAAGACAAAGCAAACAAAATATTTAAACAAGTGACAACAGCAGAATAAATATTCATTTTTATGTGTATTAAAAAAATAAACTTTTACACTATAGTCTAGCACACATACATAATATTTTCCAATTTAACTTTGGTTAGTATATCGAAAAACAGAAAATGAAAATCCATATGACATGGTAGTTTGTCCTGTATCGATGTTAACTGGACTTACATGATGCATGTTTATTTTTGCCGCAGAATGGATCAGTGTATTTCTTAGTTCAAGTGGCAATTTCCACTACAATATATACATAAATGTATATGAATTCTATAGTGCTCTGATGTGGTTGGCTTATTGTATGTTTATATAATTTACTTTTCCAATAAATATTATATAGCGAGAGAATGTTTGGTGATTCATAGTATAAATTGTATAAGCGAAAGAAATGAAACAATTAACTCTGGTCGTAGATTCGAATGCTCCTCTTTTTAATCTGTCAAGCTTTCGATTTGGAAAATCTACACAGGGCCATCTACAAATGAATCAAAAGAAATATACCAAAATGTACAAAATATATGCTAAATTTATATCTAATAATTTGGTGATCCTCTTTGAATTCGAGTCTATAGACAATGTACTTCATACAAGTTAACAGTACAACCCTATTTGTGTGACGTTGTGTATGGTGGCTGTGAAAGGTGTAGACCCACTGTTCGATATTGTTGGTGTGAAATATATATTTATTCCCGGCTGAAAAAAATAAAAACAGTATTTGCGGTTATGTCCGTGGCTTTATTGAACTTTGTGATGGACGGTAATTGGCAAATTATATTTGAGATGCACAACAAAATCAACATATAATCATCACAGAACAGATAACAGCCTCCCCGCCTAGCTATGCATCGAGTAAGGCATAACCGTATATTCATTCAATTTCATTCATGTATTTGTTATTGCCCACAGGATAATTCATTTACGTTAACATAATACCTTCCCCGCTAGCATTCGAGTAGACCCTAAAATAATGTTACCAGCCTGCCCGCCTTCAGAAATCGGGTCAGGCCCTATTACTAGTAAAAAATTATTCCCATCCCCCGCCCTGAAATCGAGTGAAAACTAAAACATAATACCATGCAATAACATCAGGAACAGATTACACATTAATCAAATCATCATAAACCCAGATACCAGCCTCGCCGCCTTTAAGATCAGGTGAGGCGTAAGATGAAAGCGTGACACCCTAATTTACTTCCGGTTTACAGAGTTTGAAAATTAACATGTATGTACAACTAGGTCCGCCCGCATTCAAATCGAATTGGGCCAGAAACCTATGAATAATTGACATGCGAACAAATTCAACTAAATATACCAATGACGACCATGCGAAAGAGATTTAATTACCGCCAAACGAGAATATATTTATATATGATCGGCCGCCAAATAACTAATTCGTCATTTCCGTTCTTAGGACAATGTTCATGAAACTAATTTGCTTTCACTGCATACTTTAAAATACCGCCATTCCGGTTGGAGTAATCTTAAATACATTAAAACATAACAACATTACATATTTGCTGCACGGGTGATCTGCAGTGGATGCATTTCAACATATTTTGTTTTACTTTTTAAATATTTTTAAATGATATGAAATAGTCTTGTTTCGTGTAAATGACTGGAAATCGATCCACGGACACAATATAATCAACTGTGCTCTTTTGCCAACCCTAGGCCTATACTGCCAGTATTAAAGAGAAAATGAATTATGACGAGTGTATAGATAATAAGGCAATTGCACAAAAACGTGCCAGTGGCACGCTAAGGGTTAACGTGGTATTCCGAGTTTATCCAAAATTATTTAGTTTTGAGGACAGAACTACCTTAATCTGAGAGAAAATGGGGGTCCTTTACAGATTCGTTTAAGTAGGAAGTATAATTGATGTATTTGCTTGTCTCTCAAAACTTGTTGCAGGTGCCTGTAGAGCTTATCCATTTGGCACCTAATTGGAGGGATGTGCCGCTTCCTAATCGTGCATTCGACACGAGGCAAGCTCAAGCATAGCGGTTCATACATGTATATCGACAGCTTTCTGTCCAACTTGCACTGACCGTCTACGTTCACCTCTGCGCATTTTTATAAGATGTACCAATGTTTCAGCGGCCGCGCGCTCCCGAAGAAGTTGGTGCCAGAATAGTGCTACTCTAGCACAAACTCCTCATTCCACAGCCAGGCTTTCACTCAGCTAAAAGCGTACTCTCCACTGCTATGCACCGGGTCCCAGGAACCAATGGTATCCCTTCACTGGTTCTGAAAAAGAAACAAAAGAGAAACCTTGGCGCAATTCTGGGTTTCGAAAAAATGTAAATGTCTTGCATTACTTTGAAAACTACTGTCAACTTCATTCTGGAGCATAAAATTAGATCACTATTCAAGCCAATGCTGTAATCATAATTGTAGACCTTCTGGTTCATACCTGAATTAGCTAAGATTTCTAAGCCAATCAGTCATGCAATAATTTATTGCTGAGATCCAGATAAATAAATATCATCTTATCACTAACTTACCAAGGGACACTTAAGTCAACGAACGAAAATAATCTCGCTCACTTGCACTTTTATCTAATTTCTAATTTTTATTTATTTATTTAATTTATTAGTTTTTAATTGTTGTAACGTCAGTAATGAAGCTGTTGAAATGACATTTTACACCCCAGGCCGACAAGACTCTTTACTGGGTCACATTTTTGCAAGCCTCTCCAAAGTTCCACAATCCCTTTATTTTATCTATTCGTTTATCCATATATCATCATAAAAAGGAGAGAAAATGTTATTATTGCCCAAATGCCGAAACGGAAAGCCTAATCTTCCATACTAATCTAACCATAAACTAAGTAAAAGGATTCAGAAGACGCCCTCAAAAAGCATACAAGATTCGACGAATCTTTCAACAATATGGGCCGGAGCCAAATCTAGCCCAAAAATATTATAAAGTATGGTCTAGTCTTATCTAATTTCCCAAGTGCAGATAACAAGTTGTTGTCTAGACCCACAACCCAAATTTGACTGCAACCCCTTGTGCCGAGTCGAAAATACCACGCGGGACTTTTAAGTGTCGCCATTTTAGACTTTCAATCCCTTAATATTACACAAAACTTTTCTGTCTTGCGATCATAAACATTGTAACTGAAGCTTTCACAAACACTGTAATGCATTCAACATATCATTGAGTTTTGTTGTGAATAAAACAAACCATTATACCTTTGGACATAGGCCTAACGTTAAACGTCTGTCTTTTAAAGTGACATATATCTTACGTATTTGGCCAACTAAACTGGAATTATTCACAATCCTTCAATTTTCAAAATCATTTGGTACATATTAGGCCCAGATCTATATATCACGCATAGGACCTATTATCTTATTATTTTTAAGATAGCTCTGAACGCCTGCTGGTCATGCTCTAATAGTAATTCGCTTCGAAATAGCCAGCCCACCGGAGCAAAACGTTAATTAGCAATACTTTGTAACTACTGCTATGAACAAAAGGAAAATGTACTAAGACCTGCCATAAGTAGTTCAAGTTGTCTCTCCGTGTGGGTTAGTGGCAGCTAACATCTCTGACGTACTGCTAGTATGCAGAGTATCACAATCAAGCACTGTAGTCGAGTGTGCAGGGCACGATTTATTGTTTATCCCAGTGATATAAATCCCGGTCCACCAATGAACGACCACCAGGTAGCCAAATATCCGATTTTTTCAGCGCTATCTTAATTCCGAAAACGAAAATTTTTCACTCAAACATATAAGCGTCCGTTCACAATCAAACCACGACGAAGAATGATGCATTTTCGGCCGCTGTTTGTACGTAAGCGTTGCAGAAATAAACGCGCACATTCCAATTCGCATATGACCACCTGTTTACGCGGCAGCGTCAACAATGTGATACAATACCAGCGTAAGGTTACATTCCGGGCGCGCCAATGGTTCAATAGAACTGGGTCAACAATGAATGCGTACATTCCCGGCTCTCCATTTCAACATGTAAACATGTTGATTGACCCACATTTTATCAGCCAGTTAATAAACCATTTTAAATCGTCTTTGACTCTTTAAATTTTAATATTTCGAGAAGGCCGTATAAACTTCAGGTTCTCACAAACTGCTGCAATAACATCAAACTTTTTTTTTTCCGAAAAGCCTACGCTTTTGAAGGGGTGACATTATAATAATCCCTTTAGACATAGCAAAATCATGGATAATACATTAATCATCTTCTTCTTTGGAGAAACAACATTCTGCTATTGTCAGGTTTTCGACACAACTTTAACTTTAGGAAACAGCATGGCGCACATGGAAAGTCTTGGAAACAGCATCGCCATCAGCTGATTTACTTTTCGTCGACTGGCGTTAAATTTTAGATTTTGTTTTGCTTTTGTCCATGGATTTCCGAGTGCCATCTTGCTGAGATTCAAAACCGCAAACTTCAAATGCTACGAAACTTACATGCTGTTTAGTTGTTGTTTTTTTAAAATCTTTTTCTTAAAAACTCTGATTTTGATATAGCAATATCACAACGCTGAAAATGACTTTGCAACTGGTGACACCGATGCAAATGCAGTATAACAACCCAATTCCAGAACTACCTATTATCGGAATTTCTTTTCAAGTTGACTCAGCTCTTACATTGTCTGGCTTCTCATCTTGTGAGCCAAAAAGCAGGAGAAGTTTTATCGTTCTTGGGTCGAATTGATACTGCTATGTAATTATTGAATCCTTACTGGCACCGTCAAGACTACGGCCAACCTCAGCATTTAACTAATCATTATTTCTGGGTTGTCACTGACATCGGGAGGGTTATACATCGTCTCCGTGTGAAATCTGGAAGCTACTACCTTGGGGCTTTTGTAGATTTTCTCTTGGAGGGAGCGGGGCAAATAAATGTTCTTGCACATTTATGTTGGCATTTAGCATCTCGTCGTTGTCAGGATCGGAGTAAATAACGTCATCCACCCCAGGTTGCTGATTGAGGGAAAAAAATTGGTGATTCTTTAGAACTTTTATTAGATTTGAAAATGTTTGCTTCATATTCGTGGGATGTTTTCAGGGGAGACTTCACGGGAGGATCGGGATATTCAGGAAAAAATGTTTTTGTAAATTCCTCTGGAAATATCACTGGTTGTTGGATAACAAACTGGTTTTCTTGACGCTGTTCAAGACAGCCAGATGGCACATTATGTATCGGCCGGATATCTGAAACGGACTCTTGGTCACGTTTGACCATGGTGACTGTGTCAGTCGTTTGATTCAGTGCAACAGCTCGTGAATTATGCTTAGTGCATTTTGGTTTCAAAAACACCCAAATGATTAAAAAACAATGCGATAACCAGTGAAAGAGCTGAAATCACAAGAGGTAGATAATGCTTTTCTAGTGGTCCGGCGAAATTTATGTTGGGTGTTGCGGTATTTACATAGGTGACAGAGAGCATCACTGTGTGTTTTGCAGTTTCAAAATCAATGGGGGAAGGTGTGACAACAATTAACGAAGAACCCGATGAACTGATTGTTTCTTGAGATGACTGGCTTGTACTAAGATAACTTTTTGAGTGATTTGTTATGTTTAAGGTAACCATGGATACTTCACACGAATCAGAAGGCTTAGGTTTGTGCAAATCGCAATGATAAGTAAAGATACCAGAAGGTTTAGGAATTTTCATCTTGAGTGTGAAATATTTTTCATTGTCTGTCATAATTTCAATCCTTCGCTGATTGTCGGATAGCACTGAACATACTCCTTGTGATTGGCACCGCACTAGACTGTCAGCATTACCGTTTCTCCAAATTATCTTTTGACCATTCTCTAAAATGGACGGCAAGACACATGGCAAGAGAACTGTTTCTCCACGAGCAACATCGATCTTGAAATTCTGCCATCCGTCGCACCTTTGCGCTTCAACACAGAAAGATTCACCAAACATTGTCGCACATGCAAACACCATGAATGTTATACTCATCAAACATTTCCAATACATTTTTGTCATAGACAACTGGCTTCTTGCTCAATAGAATACGTTGAAGCTAGGACCTTTCTCTTCGTCAAATGTAGTCGATAGCCGAAAATTGATCACTTAATGCTCGGAACAAATATCTCGAGCGGGATTGCATTGCAAACATGAAATAGCGTGACTGTCTTAAAAACAATGATCGCAATAAATCATAATTATTATCTGCATAAGACGTCGTAAAACATTCAGTGGAAATTAATTTACAAGACATCAACATAACATAATGGATATTTTTTTAATTGGTATACGTATTCGTCAGGTAGCACTAGTCCTAACTGTTCTCAAAAAGAGATTACTTTCTTTCTCGATCGATTCGTCATCCCACCCATATGTATTGTTATATTTATTATCTGAACACAGTACTAAATGTACAATTTGGCGGGTTTAACATTAAATAACAATGTCCTTCATTCCGTTATATTTTTTATCGATAGTGTATACGTTCATAATAATAGGCCTCTTGGTAACAAATCTGAGGCCATGGTATACTAAGTACTATACTCAATAGACTCAAACTTGTCAGGAAGCACGACTGTTTAAAATTGTTTAATAACGTTTTGAGAAATTAATGATCACCTGAAGGTATTTAAAAAAAGAAATACTTATTGAAGTAATGGCAGTCTTGGCATGATTCAGAAACACCTTCATAAGCTAATTCGCTCTCCACTTATTTTTGAAAGAAGCTTCAGGATTGAAAAAAAAACAACAACAATAATATAAGTTTTTTAAAGCATTTATTATGTCTGTCATTTTGATTTGCAAGTGAACTTTAGAACAAAACAATATCGTAATTGAAACATTTTGACACGTGTGACCAATTTTGCATTTCTATATTCCTTGTTTTTGCTTATTGAGACAAAAAAATCATTTGAAGCAGTGCCTGTCGTAATTAGACATTTCTAATTACTACTTTCGTTTTCTAAATACTTTATTTAAGATTAATCTGACTGTAAATTGTCAAAAAATGAAAATTGGTATAAATATTTCGTGAAGGTTCGATATAAATATGTTTTGAACAATGAATGGCGCCATACCAAATTCTAAATAGTGAGTTATCACTCTTTCATTTGTTTGCATATAATATGAAATATTTATGTTTTTAATATAATTATGTATATACATATTTTATTCTTATTTATTTGAACAGATTTATACAGGAGTAAATGATCAGCAAACATGCTCTTTTACATCAATGTCCTCGGATATATATAAATAACCCCCCTCCCAAAAAGTTCCGCAAATCGACTTTGGGCCATGATAACTTTTCAGGTATGCTTTAATAATTCCTGATAATCAGACTATTGGAAAGATAATTTATTCCCCTTTTTATTGATATCAAATTTGTAATAATTGTGTCATGCTTCAATGCACAGACTGTCAGAATATGGAGAAAAGTAAAAAGTCAAATGTTGCAAAATGCAGTTTTATTGATCAAATTGAATTCCAAAACTTGACTTTAGGCCCTGTTAACTTTAGGGGTATTTTATCATTTTTATTGCTTTTTATACCATTGTCAAGTTCATTTATTTCTCTTATAAATGAAACCCTAATTGTAACAATAGTATTGTTCTTGTATGTACAGAACACCTGAATGTTAGGACAAGTCAGATAATAAATGTTGCAAATTGAATTGTGCCTATTATTGTCTATTGCGAGATACTGAATTTGAGCAATAACAATGCATTTCGCAACTTCTAGCTTTTTTACTTTGCATTATATTCATGAATTATGTGTATTCAAACATGATGTTACCATTGCAAATAGGGTATCAATACGAAGAAGAATGAAAGATTTTTTTCAATGCTACAAAATCTGATAATGATTAGAACTTACATTAAAATGTATCAAGGTTCAAAATTTTTGCATTCAGGTGGTATTCAGGGGTTCTGTGGATCCAGGAATGACCTCACCCAGACAAATAAGGTATCAATACAAATTTGAATAAATGAACGTGACAATGGTATAAACTTCAATAAAAAATTATGAAATACCCCAAAAGTTATCAAGGTCTAAATTGGAGTTGCGGAACTTCAATGTGATTAATAAAAGTGCATTTTACAACATTTGACTTTTTACTTTTATTCCTATTCTAATCATCTGTGCATTGAAGCATGACACAATTATTACAAATATGATATCAATAAAAAGGGGAATAAATTATCTTTCCAACAGTTTGATTATCAGGAATAACTAAAGCATACCTGAAAAGTTATTATTGCCCAAAGTCGATTTGCGGAACTTTTTGGGAGGGGTTTATAATGTCATGCTAGATTTGTGTAATTATATAGATATATTGACTACTTTGAGGGTCATGGCCGTTTCTAGACTGCTCAAGGGAAATTCCGCATCTGCTATAACCCAAGACCGCAGGCCGCGGGTTATGGCAGATTCGGAAGTTCCCGAGAGCAGTCTAGAAACGACCATGTCCCGAAAATAAAAGCAGTCAATAAATCGTTTACATGCCGAAAAACAAGGGGATCTAAAAATAACATACATGGTCTAATTTAGACTAACTAACTAACTTAGTGAACAAATCGCGCTGCAAATTATGGTATCTGAAATCATCGCATCGCGCAAAGCAGCCTTATGCACGTAAACAAATGGGGATCGCACTATGCCCGTTGCTAAGGGGCATCCAGGGTGGCAACGGGCATAAATCCAAGTACTATTGAACGATGAGATGTTTTGGGGGCATGGTTGAAGACATGACCAAGCTTTTGACCAATCAGAGGACAGGATTATTCAACATGCTTAAAGTGAGGTATATAACTATCAACTTCATTTATGAAATTAATTATAACATGTATAATTTGAGAAACAGCATTCTTTTAATCATCCCCTTGTCCGTTCTTCGTTCGACCTCTTTGTCTCCTACAAAAGTAAATAATGAGACCTGAGCCAACGATGATTGAACCAGCTACTGATTGTAAGGAGGGCCGAATGGTAAGGACTTGGGGGAAGGGACGGGGACGATCAGCACCCGAACAGAATGTAAACAGACACCGGTCTTAGTCTCCAGGCTTGGTACTTTATTACTTCTCCAGTCTGAGAAGCCTCTCTTGGTGTACATCGACTAGCCGCTACGGAGAGAAGAAGCGGAGTCAAAAGAATTATCTTAAGTAATATGTATAAACAACAGTAAATAATCATTTGTTTAGCAGAACAAGAAGACTAACTAAATAATACTGAATGAAGAACACGTTAATATCTTTAAGACATATCTCTTTTTGCGATACATTGTGCCGGTCGGCTCAGCCTATTGTTAGACGTCTACAATTAAACTATGTGTATTACGCGTGTGTACGTAGACCGCACATACGGACATAACACCGACAGCAGGTCAAAAACACTTCAAACCACATCTTCTCAAAATACATATTAACACTATTTCCACCTAATCTTCTTCCTTGTATAACAATCGCATTTCTGTTACAGCCGTATTGTACTGACATAATCTTTAAATAAATCAAATTAGGTAAAATTAACGAGAACAATAAATAGAGGTACCCTTACCTACGGAGAGAAGAAGCGGAGTGAGGTCACAGGTTATAATAGCCGCCGCCAACGATCACAGTGCGTATAACATTAAAATTAAAATACAATTCCAGGCTCCTCACAACCTTCCCCGCTTCCAAGTCATCGTCCCTTGATGACTTACTAAAACATTAAACAAATAGTCTTTAACAATCATATGTATCCTATCACATTCTAAGCCTATTCAGAATTTACACACTAATGTCCTTTTTTACCTTGACCTATGAAATAAATTCGAATGTCGAAATCCAAATGGAATAAAGAATTTTGTTTGTGAATGATAATATAACACATACCCAAAATACATAGGCCAAATTACTTACTAATCTTGGCCACAATCAAATGACCATAGGGCATCAAGCAGCTCCAAACATACCTATTATCTGATACTGCAACAAATATGCACTTTGGAAGTCTTGTTTAGGTAGTTCACTCACAAAGAACTTCTTTACTTTTCAACAATAGCATTAATTGAACCAATCTCACTGTCAATACAACTCTAACCCACATTCAACTACTGACACTAATATATAATAACCGCGCTTTCAGCTAATAAACCACCCAAACTTCAATCTTCAATGTCAAAATCTTGCATCTTCAAACTTCTTAAAACAATGCATACCATTCTACTTTACTAATTTTTATCAATATTTATTTTCTGGCAACTAATTATATCGACACAAACCAAGTTCTGTTTTCTCATTTATAGTAATCCAACAATAATGAAGACACAATGGTAACAATACTCCAGATAGTTACTGTGCACAGACAATACTCCTCTATTTCGTGCAGAAATCTGAACAAATCAATCATTTAAACGCTATTTTAGAACTGTTTTACTCGAACACTAACTTACACACTAATCAACAATTAATAACCAAAACTATTCAATTGTTGTTCTTTCCTATCATAATTACCTCACTTCAGTAAAATACCGTAGTACGTACGCTTGTCTGCCTGTAAGACAAATACTCATAACAAAAACAATAACAGTAAATGTTCAGGAAGGTAAAGGTTTCAGGAAAGAAAACAATTTTGTCAACATTTCTACTATTTCTTATTTCTTTTTAGAACCCCTGTCTGTCACGTAATAGACAATCTGTCGACATAATTAAGCAAACACATCTGCTCAAAAATGAGAACATTTCAACATTTTCATCATGCAGGGTATATTTCCTATGTGCTCCAGCTAAAAAGCACCTTACTCACACTGTTACGGACGGTCCCACCTCGCAACTCTCCTACTACCCTTTATCTTTCCTCTGAAGTACCAGTCTGGAACCAAATGCCCAGAATACCACAGGATACCACTTTGGAATTACAAACTCAGTCCCCGTGACTCTATTCCTAGTACCAAGCTCTCATGTTGACATGGACGACGCTGAATTTCTTGGAGATAATGAGAGTTCCCCCTTGTCTCACTAAATTTGCGGTGTCGAGTTCGAAGCCCTTGTACAGACTGTGACGGACCTCTCAGAACCTCATCTTGGTTTCCTGGGCTCTTCCCGCTTAAAATCCACACTCCGAGCCTGCGATGGAGGATGGTGCGTCTCTGCAAGATGCACGGCAGCAGTATCTGCAACTTTACTTGGATGAGGAACTACATGGACAGACGACATCCTTACACAAAGTGGTGCGCGTTCTTTGTTCTGTATCTTCTCTGATGCATAAGCATGTTGCGGGACGGGAAGGGGTTCTGCTTGCGCAACACCTCCTTCCTCTTAGGCAAGCAAAGACCATCAATCTTATCAACTCGCGTAGAAGACTCTGACTGATAATTGGTAGCAAACTGCCTCTGATCTACTCTTCCGGCCAAGGTGTTTGTGGTTGTGGCGAGTAAGAACAGTGTTCCATCCGGTGCCCCCTGGTTTATCTGGGAAGAACTCTCTTCTTTGTTCCGTTGTTGCTCGAATCCTTCGAAGTACCTTGCGTCCCAGGCTCTTTGACGTCTCTTCACATGACATTTCGCGCTGAAAATGGCCAATCCTCCACAATAGAAACAAGGTCCCCTCTTTGCTGGTCTATAGCTGAACGGCCCCTTGTAGACTCTTTAGCTGAACCAACTGCTTAAGTTCTCCTATTGTCGCTAGTAGAAAATCCGTCATAACCTTGATAGCCTGAATAACCTCCCTCTCTGAAGATAAGGTCTGGTTTTCCATTTGCACAGGACTGGTGCATAGTGTAGGTTGGCGTTGTCATAGCCTCTTCTCTGGTCTCACGGGCTGTATCTCCATGATTATGAACCCACGATCTGTGTAGACTCTCCGCTCTCAAAGGCTGCAAATTGTGGAGAATGCTCAAAAACATGATCGGTATGAAATTCAGGCACATGATTCTTCTCCTGCAGGAATCAGAGATTGTATGGACTCTCTCTCCACTTATCCAAGGGATGGATGAGACCTTTGACGGCTGGCATTAGAACTTCATTGTCATCTGAATCTGTGAAAATCAAACCTTTAGCAGTAGGGTACCGAGTTTGCAAAACCTTGAGACTAAGGGGTCCACCCTCCTCTATTAGGGGAAATTTCCATGGCTCATTGGTAGTTTCATCCCAAATTCTTACATATAAATCCATATTAGGATTCAAACAAACCTCTGAAAAAATATTCTAGAAGAAAAATTTACAGATAACAAGCTTACCCTATATCAAAACACACACCAGTTACATCCTGTATTCCCTTTCAATTGTTCAACTAAGCTCAGTGTTAACATTTTTTCATCCGAAAATCTATCCTGTCTATACCCAATTTTTATTGATTACTCTCCTTTAAATACCACTTAAATTAACTGGCATTTAATTATCCCTCGTGTTCTTAATTATTTTACCGACATAATAATCCTTTCCTATATAAATAGATACTAAGATTTGAACTTCGATACCGATAACCAGAGCAGAAACATGTAATCAATCACTCCATTAATTTTCCTACACAATCCTCAATTATTCATACAAAAAAAAAATCATCAAACTGTATCGATATGTTTGCATAGAATATTCAACATAATATTCTGAATCTATTTTAAGGATCAATATCATCAAAAACTGCACGGCATTATCCATTTAAAACAAATTACTTAAAAGTACAATGTTATTACACTTTCCTGATGATTTGACTTGTTTCAGTTTCCTGCGTAACTCTGTTCTGTCTTGCTTCTCTGGTGTTGGGGCGAGGATTGCAACTTGGTCCAGGATCCCATCCTCGTCGCCAGTTGTAAGGAGGGCCGAATGGTAAGGACTTGGGGGAAGGGACGGGACGATCAGCACCCGAACAGAATGTAAACAGACACCGGTCTTAGGTCTCAGGCTTGGTACTTTATTACTTCTCCAGTCTGAGAAGCCTCTCTTGGTGTAACATCGACTAGCCGCTACGGAGAGAAGAAGCGGAGTCAAAGAATTATCTTAAGTAATATGTATAAACAACAGTAAATAATCATTTGTTTAGCAGAACAAGAAGACTAACTAAATAATACTGAATGAAGAACACGTTAATATCTTTAAGACATATCTCTTTTTGCGATACCATTGTGCCGGTCGGCTCAGCCTATTGTTAGAGCTCTACAATTAAACTATGTGTATTACGCGTGTGTACGTAGACCGCACATACCGACATAACACCGACAGCAGGTACAACCACTTCAAACCACATCTTCTCAAAATACATATTAAACTATTTCCACCTAATCTTCTTCCTTGTATAACAATCGCATTTCTGTTACAGCCGTATTGTACTGACATAATCTTTAAATTAATCAAATTAGGTAAAATTAACGAGAACAATAAATAGAGGTACCCTTACCTACGGAGAGAAGAAGCGGAGTGAGGTCACAGGTTATAATAGCCGCCGTCAACGATCACAGTGCGTATAACATTAAAATTAAAATACAATTCCAGGCTCCTCACAAGGAGGGCGAATGGTAAGGACTTGGGAAGGGGTGGGGACACCTCAGCACCGAACAGAATGTGTAAACAGACACTGGTCTCAGGTCTCAGGCTTGGTACTTTATTACTTCTCCAGTCTGAGAAGCCTCTCTTGGTGTAGTGTACATCGACTGGCCGCTAAGGAGAGATGTAGCGGTCAAAATGAAATGTGTTAATTTATTATAAAGAACAGTAAATAAGCATTTGTTTGCAAACAAGAGGAATAACCAAATAATCCTGAAGAACACAATAATGCTCTAGGAGATTCTCTCATTTGCGACACCATTGTGCGGGTCGGTTCAGCCTATTGTGACATGTCTACAATAAAACACCGTTATATACGCGTTCATGCACACAGCACATACCGACATATCACCTTCAAGTAAGATAAACAAAAACCACTTCTCTCCGTAGCGGCTAGTCCATGTGTTCCAAGAGAGGCTTCTCAGACTGGAGAATAAATAGCCTGAGACCTGAGACCAGTGTCCGTTTGTATTTTCTTCGAGTGATGCTGAGTGACCCTACCCCTTCTCCCTCTAAGTCCTTACCATTCGGCCCTTACCTACGGAGAAGAAGAAGCGGAGTGAGGTCAAAGGTTATAATAGCCGCCGCCAACGATCACAGTGCGTATAACATTAAAATTAAATACAATTCCAGGCTAGAAGTCTGATGAAGAATGTGTAGGCGTTCCAATGGGATCTTTCATCTCCTTGCAAAGGTTCATCATATATTGGACTGGTACTTAAAGACGAGGTGAAACTTGCCATGCCATTGGTGTTGCCAATCTTTTTCGGAGTTGTCCGCAAGTGTTCTGTTACGATGGACGGAATTGTACTAAGATAACCCTTTCAGGTGATTTTTTATGTGTAATGTAACCATGGACACTTCACATGAATCAGAAGGCCTAGGTTTGTGCAAATCACAGTGATAAGTTAAAATGCCAGAGAGTTTAGAAATATTCATAATCAGTGTGAAATTCTTCTTGTGGTTGTCACAATTTCAATTCCCCGCTGATTGAAGAGAACCACTGTACATGGCCGTGGTGTTCCGCACCGCACTAGACTGTCCCCATTCCTGTTTCTCCAGATTATCGATTGGCCTTCCTCCAAAATGGACGGCAAGATACATGGCAAGATGACTGTTTCTTCGTGGGCAACATTGAACGTGAATTTCCGCCATCCCCCACACGGTTGCGCTACAACACACAGAGGGTTGGCAAACATCTCCACACATACGAAATACATTAATGTACAATCCATTAAACATTTCAAATGCATTTTTTTGTTATATACAACTGGCTTCTTGACGAATGAAAAACTTGAAGTGATGGCTTCTCTCTTTACCGAACCCTGATCACTCAAAGCTGGGCCTTAATTTCTCGAGCGTTCACTGTAATGAAAACATGATGGCTCGACCGTATCGTCTCAGAAAGTTTCGCAATTAAAATGTTAATGATTACCCGCAAAACATATTTGTAAGATATTCAGCGAAGATAAATTCGCACGACATCGAAAGCAAACAATTAAGAACAGGCAAATGAACATTATTTTTTATACTTACTTTGAAATGATACCAATCATAACCATCGTAAAAAAGTGTGACTGTACTGTATCTATTAACAAACAGACAAAATACAAGAACTTTCTTTTTCCTTTCACGATCATTTCATCGTCATTATCATTATATCCCAGGGCCATGTGGAAGACCAATTGTTTTTAATTGAACATATTTCATAAGCGTCATTAAATCTTTAAATCAGGGGCCGCGGAAGCCGGGGGGGGCTGGGGGGACCCCCCCCCCCAACTTTTTTCAGCCAAACGTGTACAGCAAATGAAAATGACCATATATTTGTGATTTTTTAGCCTGTTCACGCCCCCCCCCACTTTGGTTCAGCCCCTCCACTTTCAAAATCGCTCCGCGGCCCCTGCATATTGTTTTTAATGCTGAATAGGTTACTCTGTATAAATATGAGAAATAAATAAATCATACTTTCATTGTCAATCATTTCCTGATCAAACATTGAGAGAAAATACTTCTGGTGTATAATTACATTTAACATTAAATCATAATGTTCTTCATTATGTGATACTATTTATTCAGTTAAGAATAAGGGTATCAAATTGTGTGCTATAATAATATACCCTTCACATAAATAAATCGTGAATTCCAATTACAAATGACAATATCAGAAAGAGTTCGACTGAGTAAGGACACACTATTTGTCGTCTTTATTATGCGAATTACTACACATCTTGACCGACAGGGAGAGGGGGAGGGGGGAGGGGGCGTCAAGGGGGCAAGGTCTATTCAACATCCCATTTGCTGGCCGGTAGGATTTTACGGGATGGTTCGAATTTCGATAAAGTTGACCTTTCTGAAGTTGTGAACCATTCGAGCGCAAAGCGTGAGCCGAAAATTGTGCCTTTTAGTGAAAGGAGTATACCACATTACCAGTGTAAATTTCACGCAATTTTTGACTGCCAAAATTGTGGTTTACAATGACCTGTAGGTAGTGTATTTTAGGCACATTTTGCCTCTTATACCGAGTGAGTAAAAAAAAAAATTTACACCTAGAAAAATGTCAATGTCAATAAAAAGAAAACAAATTTATAAACCCCAAATTATTTTACATATTCGGAAAGAGTAGCTCTTCCCGCATTCCCCTCGTACCAGTTTTGTGTGGTATGTCTTTACGCTTGGATGAACACGACGTATTGTTTGCGAACATGCAAATTTCGATATGTGCAAGAGTGGGGATGAAATTGAAATAACAAAAGCTGACCAAAAAGCAACTCCATCATGAATAAAATAGCATACCTTTTTTAAGAAGAAATAAATGTTTTGAGCCATATGACTTGGCGAGGGGGTTGGTACAGTTATCGACTAGATTCTGTGTAAAATTAGATTCATTCATCAAGTAATCCATGAATGAGTATACATCAAAAAGTAAACTGTCACTGACAGACCTTAAAAGGCCTCTTAATACTTTTGAAAAGTGATTATTTTGTCTTTGACTTGTGCTCACTCATGATTGACTCTACATAATTATCTATTTTTCACATAAAATGTATTCGATATGTGTATCAACGCCCCTGCCAAGTTATTTGGCGCAAGACGTTTTCGTTAAAAAGTTATGCTATATTAATTAGAATGGAGTTGCTTTTTTGATAGCTTTTGTCTTTTTGATTTTACTCCCACTTTTGCACAATTCGAAAGTTCACAAACAATTCGACGTGTTCATCCAATCGTAAAAATATAACACACAAAAGTGGTACCAAAAGATGCGGGAGGAGTTACTCTTTCAGAATATGTATAAAAAATTAGGGTTTATAAATTGGTTTTCTTTTTATTGACATTTTTCTAGGTGTAAAGTTTTTTCTGACTCACTCGGTATATGCATTCTTTTAAAATTCTTTCAGAAACTGATGATAACCTCCCTTTAAAAAAAAATGGGAGTTGGATTTTTTCTAACCCCATGACCCCCTCCTTGTAACGGGTCTGATCAGGTCTTTACGAAACTTTTTTTTTTATTTATTTTTTTTTATTTCATTTATTTTATTTCCAGGCAACAAAATGTTTTGGGGTGGATGTGGTCGAATTCGACGTTACCATAGTCTTGGTTCAGTGGAAAATGTTGTCCGAGGTAGAACTATTTTCTATATACCCCTCCTTTCTCTTTAGTCCGTGGTTAGCCATGTATGCCCATCCATTTTCCCATCCATATTCGAACCGCCATCTTCAAGGAAATGTCCTCCGTCATATGTGGAACTGCAGGCACCACTAGGGCTATGGACAAGACTGCCATTGAACTCGTCATTCTTGGTGGATTGTTGATTTGTTGGTACGTTATACGTTGGAAAAGCAGGTACAGGTTGCAGATCATCGTCTCCAGAAGAAATCCGGAAGCTAGGCCTACTACCCGATGACTTTTGCAGATTGACCCTCAAAGAGGGCGGGGTAAATTTTATGTTCGTATCAGTTGGCTTTCCGTCGTTGTCAGGATCAAAGTATATAACCTCTTCTGACTCGGGTTGCTGGTTGAGGCATTTTTTCGAACTTCTATACAATCTGAAAATGTTTCTTTCATATCCCAGGGATTTTTGTGGAGGAGATTTTACGGGAGGATCGGCCAATCTCGAAAAATATGTTCTAGTAACTTTTCCCGGAAGTATCTTAGATCCTTGGTTAACTTCAGATCTGAGTCTTTGAAAACTACCGCGTTGGCGTTGTTCATAAGAACTAGAAGGCACCGCATATGCCTCAGGAAATAAAGGATATCTATGTAACGTAAGACTGGGACTATTTTGATTTTCCAACAGAACAGAGGGTTGGCTTAGTTGTTTAGTTTCTTCGGTGTTATCTGGAATGGACATATAACTTCCCAAGCTTGCGTTTGAATTCAAATCACATTCTTCCTCCATGTGCTCTCCAGGTATAGAAATGGTATTGGGTTCAATGCCTGTCGATTGCGCCACGTGTTTTGCCGAGGTAACGGGATCCCATATGGAGTGTGAGGGGCTTCTTAAAACATTTCTGTTTGACATTCGATCATCGGTGTTTGATCTACGATCTGACACCAACTCCTGGTTATGTGCAACTGTGTCATTCGTTTGGTGATCATCTTGTGGACACGTGAACCCTGTGCATTTCTTTTTTAAAACCTTCCAGCTGATCAACAGTAATGAAATAATCAGTGCAAGAGCTGAAATTACAGGAAGAATGTATTGCTTAAGCTTATTTAACGTCTCATTTGCAACAGAATTTACGCTAGTCCAAACAGCATTTTCATTTGCGGAAGAAAGCGTCACCTTAAATTTGTTTTCACTTCGTCGTTCTGTTACGTTTAACGTAACCCTGGACGGGCTTGTACTAAGATTACCATTTACGTGATTTCTTGCGTTTAAGGTAACCATGGATACTTCACACGAATCAGAAGGCTGAGATTTGTGCAAATCACAATGAAATGTAAAGACACCAGAGAACTTAGGAATGCTCATATTGAGTGTGAAATTCCTCTTGTAGTCTGTCATAATTTCAATCTGTTTCTGATTGTCAGGTAACACTGAACATTGACTTGGTGTTTGGCACCTCACTATACTGTCACCATTCCCTTGCCTCCAGATTATCCATTGTTTTTTTTCAAGAATGGATGGCAAGACACATGGCAAAATAACTGTTTCTACACGGTCAATATCGACCGTGAAATTCTGCCACCCGTCGCAACTTTGCGCTCCAACACAGAGAGAGTCATCAAACATTGACACACATGCAAGTGACATGAATGTAAAACTCATTAAACATTTCAAATACATTTTTGTTATAGACGCGAGTTCTATCCGCTGTTGATTGTTGGTAACCCTGAATAGTTCTGTGGTGTTTGGCTGTCACAGTTACCTTTCCTCAACAAGACTTCTTGATCTTTCTTTACAACCGAATGTACTCTACGGGTAAAGAAACCATTTCTCAGCAAAACACTATTAGCGTCAGATTCGTTCGTAGCCCAATAAATTGCTATACAGCATAACATAAAAAAGTCAATATGAAGACTAGAAAGACGCTTATTGTGGCATGATTTATAAACACCATGATAAGGTAATGAGTTCTTCACATATTTCAAAAGAATCCTTGAGCAATTATTTTAACTGTCATTTTAATTTACAGGTGAACGTTGCAACAATAAAATATGCAATTATGACAGTGAGCCCAAATTGTATTATAATATTCTTTGTTGAACTAATTGGATAAATAGTAATTAAATCATTCAATTAAAAGTTTTTAATTACGACACGTACTTTCAATTTCTAAATACAAGTATGATTAATATGACTAACTGCTACTACTACTAGATCGAGGGCAGAATAGCATTTAGCCTATGCCATCTCGGGCTCCATGAACATATTTCCTCCAAAAAAAAAATCTATCTTGCATGACTGTTTGTAATTCCTGGTTGGTAGAAAGTCCACTTTATACATTAACAAAAGTATCTCGGCAACGCAGACCCTTAACTAGGCTGGCGGGGTTCGGGGGGTTCGAATGACCCCGCCCCCCCCCGACGGTGAGCAGGGTCCGCATTGACCCCCAAAAAATGGATTAAATGGTTTATTTGTTTATTTTATTTATTATTAGTTTTTTTTTTTTTGCTTATCAATTTCTTTGGGGCCGATCGAACGAACTTTAGCCTACCTCCATAGTTAATGTATGGAACTCTTCTTGAGGGCCAAAGGCAGAAAACTTTGAACACCTACCCCCCCCCCCTCCCCGCTTATCGCGCGGCCAGCGTTACGTCAACAATTTGGATGTACCTTTCTATTTACTTTCAGATTTCGAACCTCCCGTAAAAATGCCTGCAACATCCTCTTTTTTCTGTTGCCTGGCTTTGGTTCCTAAAGAATGAGCGGGTTGGCAGAGAGTTCTGGATGTCGCATACGATGACTTGCTAGTTTCCGCTCCTCATACGAATTTCAACTGATACTCGTGTTAAATTGGCATAAAGATTCACATTGTTTACAAAGTCATACAACAGACATTGGGGGCTACCCTCAGCATACGTGTGTACACTCCATCAGTGCTTTTCCCAGTTTGGATGTTAGTGTCCAGGTTTCCCTGCCTTCTCTGAGGAGAGAATCGATGCCCCTTTTGAATAATGATGCTAACCTTAAAAAGATTTTTGGTAAAACAAGTTATGTCTCAAGTAGACGGCAAGCTCTTAATTTGAAAAAAAAAAATGTTGACGAGAGCATCATTAGATAAATCACAAGGAGGGAACAAAAAAATGTAAAGACATAAGATGTCAAACGTGCCAATATATGCCTACCACAGATAAGCTGGAGTTTTATAATAATGGTGACAAAAAAAATTGTATTGAAAGAATCATTTTCGTGTACATCAAGAAACATAATTTATTGTATGAGTTCAAATGGATGTGGAAACAATATGTAGGAGAAACGGGTGATATTTTACGAAACCGAATGACGTTACACCGTCAGCACATAAGAGAGAAAGAATATCAAATTATTAATGTGAGTAAACACATATCAAAGTGTGCTCAAGGGAAAAAAAACCTGAATTTAAAGTTGTACCATTATATAAATTGAAAACGGATAATGAAAATGAACGTAAAGCAAAATAAAAATATTTCATTGATTCATTTCAGCCAGAACTCAATAGACCATAGCAAGTTTTTATGTATTCGACACTAAATTTCATAACAATCAAATGATCCATTGTAAATATGTACAAAATATTGTTAAATTATTGTGAGGTGTCTTATTATGACGTAATAATATGTTGTATAATGATTAGGTTGCTAAGCAACGCGCTTGTTGTGCGCTCATCTAGCGCCAGCACGCAAGTGTTAAATGTTGTGATTTTGAAAAAAATTGTTTTTCACTTTCTGAAGAAAATAAAAGACGAAACCGGTTAAAGTGAAAAAAAATTGTCAGCAACGACTTCTCTTCTAGAATTTTTGTTCAATTTTATATTTTTTCCGTGACGGAGGAATTCATTTTTCAATATTATATATATATATATATATATATATATATATATATATATATATATATATATTGTATAATATGCATGCTCTACCATGCAACATACTAGATTATGTGCACGACAAATACTAAATTATCCCGAGGCACATTTATTTCACCGATGCCGTAGGCCGAGTTGAAACAGATGTGCACGAGGGATAATTTAGTATTTGGAGTTCACATAGTTAGTAATGTTGCATTAATAGAGCATGCACTATTTATTATAGTAAATAGACCCTAGATATGACCTTGCCTAATCTGGTTTTATCTTTGCCAATGTTTGCCAAACTTTTTGTGCTAATTAAGCTATTGTGACGTATATTGTTGCTCCGCGTATCTATTGTTGTGCGCACCATTTTACTGTTAGTACGCGCTAGCGCAACAAAGCAATCGATTTCGCCATTCATTTTAACACAGGATAAAACCGTTCAATATAACAACAACAAAAAAACGTTCAATATAACAAAAACCGTTCACTATACAAAAACGTGAATGACACGTGACTCATTTCAACAATCACAACTCTTAAAATACTACCACTATTTACATATATAAACAATGTATATATATTCATTGTCCACGCAGCTAATGGAAATCAGTTGGGAAAATGGATGACGTTATAACAAATCTCAATTCAAACAATAGCTTCACAGGAATATCCATGTACAGATCAATGTATAACAACTTTGCCTGATGGGGTGTTCATACATACAACTCAAAATATGGGACAATCTCACAAATTTCGTTAGCTATTCAGAATTAATATACAGAATACACATTAAACTTTACAAAAAGAATGCTATCATAACACAATTAACATTATAACTATCCGCTGATGTTATATGATGATGTTGTTGTCTTGTCATTATTTCTTTGCGGGTTGTTGTGTATTTCACTTTTCTGTTAATCTTTACATGAGTTTTGTGTACTCTCTGTATTTGACGAATTAACAGGCGTTGTGTTCTGTAGTGTGATTACACTGTTATTATAAATGCGATTTGTGTATAGTAATATCATTTTTAGATTTTACGGCACTTTCATTCATAATACGAATATTTACGCCATAGGGTTAGATTTTCAGAGTTTGGTTTTGCATTGTTATATTATCATGAGCATTTCTTTTTTCGACCAGGGGATCAAATTATTCTGAAGATCACGCATCTGTATCGCTTTTTGTTGTTTTCTGTTTTTCCCTCTGTGGATGTATATTTCGGCGATAAAAACTAGAAGCACAAATGCTATCGACACAAGTACACCGTAAACAAAGAAATCAATTTGCCAGTTAGGGAAGAAAACGATTCCTGTAAAGTACAATTACCAATACTCTTATTAGTGATTCTCATCGTTTCTTGAATCATTATTTGTCCATCCACTGTGTTATTGACAAGGTCTGTTCCTTGCGTTGTCAACGGTAACTCATGTTGCCTGCACCAGAATTACGAATTGTTGACATGTTGGTTTTTGTAGTTGGAAACAATCACAGCCAGAAGAAATGCTAAAGATGGTATCTGAGACGGTCCGTGTGACATTAGCGTATAACAAGTATCAGACTGTTCATCATCATTTGTTTAATGCTGTGGACGTTGTTCTGTAAACCTGTAATCATTCAGTCGCACAAACAAAATAAAAATCTGGTATCAAAATGTAAAATTTAATTTTCAAAGTTTTCTTTAACAAACGTAGTACAAAATAGCATACGTAGTCAAAGTGGCAAGAAACATATTTGAAATATTAAAGCTACGCGTTAACAACATATCATAACTATGAACCAGTACTTATACAATCAATTTCATCTTAGAAAGTAAAACAAACGAAAATGAAAAATGAAAAAATGAAAATGCTCCAAATTTTATTGTCCGGAAAGGATATTTATTTTTGCCCCTTTTCTCGTGGCCGGCAGCTGCTGAGCAGCGCCAGAAGGACATTGCTCTATCCCCTCTTGTTGAACGCCAAACAGGGAAGCAGCAACTACCATTTTTTTAACGTCTATTGGTAGAGCGGCCGGGCTCGAACCCATGACCTCCCGGATTATGAGGCGGACGCTCTATCCACTGAGCCAACACATCGAAAACTTTGCCTGTATACAACGTTTACAAAGTTTAAAATATAGTCTCACTTAAATTATTTCATAGTTGCGTGCTGTTCAACAGCCATTGGTCAGATGATGCTCAGGGTATGATACATGTAATGGGAAGTCTATATGAATGAAAAGGCCTTTAATATCTGATGAGCTTGGAAGTACAACATTGAAACAAAACTTTACCGTTTCTTTTGTGGAATAAATCCTTACCCTTCATCCTAATAATTGAAAACAAAAAGTGGCGTAGTGTTAAATGTACATAATAATTATATTTCTTGCTTAAAGTATAAATATTTAGTCATGGGTTTCATGAAATACCCTTTTTCATTTTGATATTTGCACGCATGACTTGATAACAGAAAATCTTTCGAAGGCTGTAAAGTCTCACTTGCGCTAAGTAGCTGGTGAAGAATACAAAGAATCATATACACGCACAAAGACACACCCATACCGTCACATATTCTTGATACTCACACACACACACACACACATACACACACCATGAAAACAAAAGGAACGCACACTCCACTCTCAGGCACACACACAATGCACCATCAGACACTTCCACACATACCGGTACCAAGGACTACCACTAAACTTTGGCAAGATAGTGTTAAAAAATATATATAAATGAATTCGCGCTTGTGGTTGTGTATGTGTGCGTGTCTATGCGTGTGTGTGAGGGTAGGTGTGTGTGTATGTGAGTGCATGGATGAGCGTGTTATGTGTGTGTTTGTACGTGAAGGAGAAAGATTAGAAGAGGTGTGAGTGCGTTTTAGAGTGTGCATGAGGGTGTGTTTCAGGGTGTGGAGTTTGTGGGTGTTGGAAAGTTGTGCGTGAGTTGTGATTTGTTTCTGTGTGCAAATAAGCTTTATCTGTTTCGGAAAATTGATAACTTTTTTTATCTTCATCCAACCACTTGGCGCAACTGAAATTTTGCAGTCTTTCAAATATGGTGTCTTATTCATCCAAGCATGCAATGATCCAAATTAAAGTGATACCATTTAAATACAGGAAGGATTACTCTACACAAAATGATCATTAAAAAAACTATGATTAAGTATTCAAATAAGGCGACTAAAAATGGAGAGACATTTGTTTGTGACTCACTCTATAGATATAGTAATATTGTTGAAGCAGGAATATACATGTACATCATGGATATTTCCATAAAGCGAATGCAAATTATGCAGTATGCAAAGACATAATTTCTCCTGCTGGCAAGCATTTTGCATGACTGATGTAACGAAAAGTATATCGTACGACCTGTAATTAAATAAACATATAGAAAATGATACTATTTACAAACACTTTTCCTATAGCGGCCCAAAGCGTGTACAATCATGAAAGGGAGGAGAACAAACAAATATTATACAGAATTGTAAAAGTTAGGATTACAAAAGAAAGTTTTGAGATCCTTTTTTTGAAGAAGGATAGACGGTGATTGCCTGATTAACGATGGTAGCTTTCTCCAATATTCAGGATGTAACGGAGAAGATTCTGTCTCCACCGAGCTTACGCTGTGACGTTGTATGTAAGGGTAAGTGGTCATTGACAGCTCGCATTATCTCTGTTGTTAAGTTTAGACAATGTGTGCAGTTTATTGAGAGATTTGCAGCCAACAAGAGTAATTTAAAACTATACGATGTCTTATAGGGAGCCAGTTGAGTAATCTAGAATACAAATAATATAAACTGTTGATTCGAAATTGTTTCGAATAGGACTAGGTGGATAACATAAATTTTCGGCTTTATTTTTGGGGAAGTTGTCTGGGACTATTTTGTCCGGAATCAAGACTTTTATTCATAGGCAGTAATACGATCTCCGTGTAAAAGTAGATTAATTGTTATTCCTGATTTGAGGTGCTTATTTGATTCAGGTAATATTGATGTCAGATTCATCGAGAGGAACAGGTTGTGTTTTAACATTCCTCTGATCCCAATGTATACCGCACGTCCGGCAATATAGGAAGAACTGATGCCACACCTGCAAAGGCTAAAGAACCAATGGCAGACGGTCTGGTTGTACGTCTGGAGAAAATATAAGAGAACATACAGGTTTTCATTAGAAGTTTGTGTTAATCTGCTTCGGTCATGCCAGATGCTCATAATTTCGCGATATTTCACAAAATCATTCAATGTAGGCCTATTTGGTCCCAATTCAGCACACTCCCCCCCCCCCAAAAAAAAAAAAGAAGACAAATGCAACTAATCCTATAACCTCAGATAAATTCTTTAGTTGGCATCTGTTGACCTTGATTATGAGCTACATTTTCCAAATCTAATCAGATCATTTAATATGTTATAATTATGTGCAATTTGGAAGTTCAGATGTCAAGTTATTTTGAGTTATTGCGATAACGATATCTCTACATGTATTTCATAAGTTGACTCTTTGTGACCATTGACCTATGACCTTTTACTCTTAAAATCTAATCAGATCGAATTCCTATCGTGACATGTACGCCTACTATCCCCACGTTTGAAGCTCATAAATATTTTCAGTTGGTTCTTAAGATTATCACGATTACGAGCAAACGGTTATTACGGACGGCGGACGTAGGGGTGGACGGAGGCGGACGGGCAAACAGAAAACAAATTATACCTCCGGTACCACCTTCCGTGGCGAAGGCATAAAAATCATTACGCCACTGACCATTCGATCGGTTGAATGTTTAAATACATATATTCGACTTCATTTGGGCAAAAATTATACAATACAACTGCAGTGTGACAGTTTTTTGTTTTTTTTTTTGTAACATACTATTTCTTTGGGAACAACAATATACAACCGTTCTCTCTTTCATTGTCAAAGTTGCCAAAGTACCCCTTCGCTGAAAGCTCCTAACGTCCCGAATGGAAACAGCCTATTTATTCTTATACCCCTAGCAATTTCTCAAAATGGGGCGAAATTTATTTCCAGCAGGTCTTCAACAATATTTATCAGATTTAAAAAAAAAAAATTTAAATACGAGAAACTTCAAAAGAATGAATAAATAAAACTTGAAAACTCACAGCACTCGATTCCGTTATAATGAACACCGTCAGAGCACATCCCTTCAGCTGTGTACGACGTTTCGCAACTAGTCAGACGTCCTTTTAATGGATCCTTACATATAGTCTGTTTAATAGCATAGGCAGGTTTTTGTAAAATTGGCAACTTGATAACCTATAACAATGTAAGAAATGATCAATCGTCATACAAAAGAAAACAATGTGTAAGTGAATACCAAGTTTTACAGGTTGTAGAAATTTCCCTATAAATGAGCTCACATATTGAACACATTTTTAAAAATATATTTGAAAGACAGATTTGTCTTTTTTTATGGCATTTCAATCGCTACGGACGTTATATTGAAAAGCAAATTCAGACCATTAGCCTTAATGTATTTGCAATTGGAATTACCGTTATTTCCTTGTATTCTAGTTGTCATTAACAATACGAAATCGCACTTTTTACTTAATAAGTAAAACGTGCGATAATATGCTTTTTAACCCCCCCCCCCTTTTTTTTTTTTACCCCTTTGGGAGTTGCTGGAGAGACTGAAATCATTAAGACCCTGCGGTGTTCAATATTATGATAATTGGGTTGACGTGACAAAGTCCCTGTCCAAAACGATACATAACTCACAAAATATTCACCTAAAGCTGTGTTACAAATGGCGATCGAGCGACTTACAGCTTGATTGGACGATACTGGAGTTTGGGCATCGCCCACCAGTGACTGGCAAAGAATCAAATATGTTGTAAAATGTGGTGGTCGAACCCCGACTGTGCACCAATATAGGGCGTGAAAAAAAAACAGGCGCCGTCCTGAATCTGATGTGTTTTGTAACTCACCTACAAGTAGTGACCAACAGATCTCCTGAGGGCGACCGCTCAGCAGCATTAACAGCGCGTGTATCCTGGATTTTGCGCCCCAGGGGGCCCGACGTGATTTTGATTTTGGTGCTCCAGTGGTGGATCAAGCATGGTACACCCAATTTTTTCCCGTTACACCGACGACCAAAAAGGTACACTAAAATTGTTTTACGTCATGCTGGCCCTGCGATAAGCGGGGAAGGGGGGGGGAGGAGGGTAATGTTGAAACAATTGTCCTTCGGTCATTTGTAACTGAGGTCATGTATCAGCCGTAGGGTAGGTTTTGGGGTCAATCGGGTATAACCGATTTTTTTTTTCCCTTCTGGGTAATTTTGGCGCCCCCCTAACATTGCCTAAGGTCGATTAGGCGCCCCTTAAGGTCATTTTGGAGCCCGAGGGCCTCCAGAATACGCGCATGATAATCTTAACAGCCCTCCTCCCCCCTCCCCAAACACCCCCTAAAAACCCTAACCTAAAAATCGCTCATCGTCGATCGCGAGATCGGGCAGTCACTGCCCGGGCATCAAGAGGTGAAAAGTGAGCTATCGCCGCCAAATTTTTAGGAATTTTAACGGCGACCGGGCGATGTCCTAAATAGCACCAGTACCTGGGAAATGTCCTGGAGGCCGCAATCGTTGACCGGTAAAAATTGGCCCAACACCCCCCCCCCCCACCAAAAAAACAAAACAAAACAAAACAAAAACAAAACAAAAACGAACCCAAAAAAAATCGAAAAGAAAAAGGAAAAACGCACCGTCCATGCGCCATACCAAGCGCCTATCGGGTTTTGTGACCATAGGTTTAGTTATGACTAACTGTGACGTACTTTGATGTCATGCGTTACAATTGCGGGATATATGTCATGAGTTTCCACTTACAACGAAAAATCTCAAATAAAGATTGTACTCACTTTTCCACCACTAGTAAATCCATTGTTTTGGCATAGCAAATTGGCCGCTTGGCTGTCGATATTGCATACCCCGCCTGTCATCATTACTTTAGTGATGTAGGGGTTGTAATATCTTTCTACAGGAAGCACTCGACGAGCCGAATCTCCAGGGATTGTGGTGGTAGTGTAGGATAGTCGTGGTTTATACCTCTGCATCAAATCATTCAACAGGCTGGTGTAGTTTGCTGTCCCAACATCTAGATGAGTCGGGGGAAATAAATGATTAGGCTATAAGTCCAATGGGTTTGACTAAATCGATGCCCCCCCAAAAAGGCCCATTGTGATTTTAAAGGCTGTATGATCTACCTGTCTGAATTACGAGCCATAGATACATTTCCCCCCTTAATTTTGGGAACCACCCCCCCCCCCCTCCCATAATGGTGATCGGTTAATAGGTTGGGGGAAAAAAAAAACATTTCTTTAAAGAGCAGCAAACATGTGCGAACTTAGCAGGTTTGGGTTTGCAAGGGTTTCGTTAAAATTCACAGACAGTTTTTAATGTTCAATTTAAAAGAATTTTTTTTTTAAGTGTTCGCTAACAATTCAATTTTTTGTATCAATATTTCTGAATAAGTTTCGCAGGAATTATAAAAATAGTTTTGGCAGAGTATGTCACACTAATAAACTACAAAAAAAAATCTATGATACAGATATCACATACAGTCTTTGTGAAAATTTTTTTTTTTAATGGTACAGTCGGGGGAAAAAAATAGTTTAGGTGTGAAACCTTTTCAAATAGTGCTTGTATATGGGGTACCAAATGAAAGCAAAAGGATTTCCTTGCGGATGCGCTTTGTTTTGATTGACAATTTGCTTCAGTAAAACAAAATTTATGCTGAATTTTGTGCGAAACGTTTTGAAATTACGCACATCTATTGTTCTGGAGCGCTGAATTCATGGTCATTATGCTAAACCTACACAAAAGCATGGGACGGCGTGCGAAAATGGATTTTCTTGATTGTAGAAAACTTGTCATATGTCAAAAACTACAACCCCAACTGGGATGAAAAAAATTGCAGAAGAAATTTTGATTGTCCTGCTTTATGAAAACACCAAACAATACCAGGTTGTGATTAGTCTTCATACTATAAATTTTTTTTCCACTTGTAACATTTTATTTGACACAGACTGTATAGTAGCAATAATACTTACTGCATGCTACTCCAGCTAGGTCTGAGCAATACTGGCCGTACTTTGTATACCTGCAGGATAGAAGAGATTTCTCTGTCCCATCACAATTGAAATTGTTTCCCTCGGTAGGGAATGGAGGCAATGGTGATTGTGTAGTAGCATATTCCGTGGCTCTCTTCCATATCATACCATAGCCATCGGTGAATCCCAACTGTCTGCATGCAACCAGAGCATCAACTACATCCCATCCATCGTTGCACAGACTCTTCCATTGTCCTGCAATGTGGACTTGAACGACGCCCTCTGTGTGTGACGACCCTCCATACAAACGAATGGAATCCGGACCAACAGAAACAACTTCGGTTTGGAAATACATAGAGATGTGACAGCTAATGTGGGTTGAATAAACGCATTTATTTCTTAATAAATCAGCTACACACGATCTAGACGTTAACAATTGCATAATTACTACATGCCTTTATTTTGAATTACAATGGAAAACTTGTGTGAGGGATAATTCAGTATTTAGATTTTTGTATTTTTAAAAATAAAATTATCAATATATAAAAATGTCTAAAAGGTACCACCCTTAACAATTTGCTACTTCCTGATATAAACCTTTATGTTGTTTTCATGCGCATACCGGTACATGTACAGTGAGCTTTTCAATAATGGATTTGCATAATTAATGAGCAAACATCATACTAAAACTATATCTACTAACGTCAAGATTGGGAAAACGCTGGTATTACAAACAATGAACAGAATATGGAAAAAACACATAAAAGTAAGAGATAAATAAAATAGCAAGTTTGATCCTAACACGTACACGCTGTCGATTCCCTGGAGGCATTTCATGAAAGGACTTGTCGGACGTTTCATCCGACAAACTGTTATAAGGTACTGAAATGCTTGCAACTGATCTGATTGGCTGAGAGTAAATTTGTCGGATAAAGCCCTTTGATGAAATGCCCCCCTGATCACAGTCGCACTTGATTATTATGAAGAAGAAAAAAAAATCCTTTTTAGAACCTGAGTTGTATATTTCAATTGAATGCTTTAAATAATTTCATGAATTAAGCCTATGGTATGCTTATTATTATTTGCGTTTGAAGGCTACATTAATGCATGATTACTTCGTTGCACAGATTTTATAAGTTTTATTTCATCAAACATTGATATCTAAACAGAACACAAAAAGTAAGTGCCCCCTATTTCAGATATCAATAATTTTTTTAACCAGGAGGAATTGAAAAAAAAAATCTAATTATATGTCCGTGAAGGTAATTTTATTAGCTACCATGTGACCGATTTTTAGGAAGAATCATCATATGTCATGCTTCAGTGAGTAATAGCTGAATGCAAAAATGTCATTTTTTGAAGTTCACATTTCGATTATCATAACTTTGATCAATTATTTCGGAACAATATTTAAAAAAATTACCATCATACTTGTCAAAAAAAAAAGATGCCACATGTGTGCCCTAACACACAAAAGGATTTCAAGGCTAAATTTTACGGTTGAGTGAGCAATGAGTTAAAATGACAAAAACTGTAGTTTTTGTGAATTTTACGAGGTATATTCGATCAAATATGATTGAATCCTTGCTTTGGAAGTGTATTTCAACTTCTGCTAACAATTCACGGTTGAATGAACACAGAAAACAAACAAAAATAGGACATTTTAATAATGATCATGTATTGCAGTAATTTTAGGCACTAGAAATCATCTCAATAACTTGTTTTGGGTTATGTTTAGAACTTTTGGACATGTGTCAATGATCCTATGGCACTTGGTTAAAAATTCATGCTTTCATAAGCACGTGAGACTAGAAAAGCTATTTTGTCATGTATGGACTAAAATTTGATTTTTTTACTTTGATTAAACAGCACGATTGTTTTTGGGGAGTACCTCGAAATTTATTTTCACAAAAATTCCCGATGTTTCATGCCTCACTGGGCACAAGATACAAAACAAATCATGAGAAGAGAGTTTAGGGCTCCTTCACGGTTCAGTGAATTACCGGATAAGCAATTTGAATCAAAATCATGTTAGGTGGTGACCACCTTAACCAGTGTGTCAAGCCTTTTCATGGAAAGAGCAAAAAAAACCTTGTCTGTTGTGCTTTATTAAAGTTACCTAAATACATGACAATTAAATCTATTTAAACGTTCTGCACAGATAGTTTTATCAGTTAGTTTCATCTTTTTTTTTCTAACGTCAAGTGCGCCCCCAATTCTCCCAAAGTATGGACTCTGCCGCCGCCAGGGCTGATACTTTGAGTATCTCTACATGCTCGAATGATATCACGGGGATAATAATCATGAGGTAACTGTTACATTTTATTTAGTTTGTCTCTCTTTTTTTACCCACGAGCTTGCATGTGGCTGCAATCATGGCAATAGGCCTATGCTATTCACATTTGTCTCATGTGAAACGGATTCATGAAAATTGGTGTTTATTTGAGTTGATGCGTTCATGTTACCGCCATTACTGATTAAAATGAAAGCGATTCTTTGCATGTTTCCTTTCCGTTTCCAATTTACGTTATGAATCAAAGTGGAAGTATGTCATTTAAAGGCATCCCAGCTTAATATGGGCATTAATTAATGTTTAAACATCACGAATACACAAATTGAAAGACCTACATGATTATAGGCTAAACTTATTACTTACGTTCACATGTGCAGACAGCGGAAAGGAGCATCAATGTCATCAAAACATTCCACGTCTGAAACGCCATGTTGAGCGAACAATAAAGCAGCACGGACATGATGAGATCAATGGTAGAAAAAGGTCAAAGGATCATTTATAAGTATGGAATGCGCAAAGTGTAATATGATTCGTTTTGGATTCGAAGCTTGATATACCGGGTGAGTCAAAAAAAAACTTTACACCTAGAAAAATATCAATAAAAAGAAAACCAATTTATTAACCCTACATTTTTTTACATATTCTGAAAGAGTAACTCCTCCCGCATCTTCTGGTACCATTTTTGTGTGGTGTGTCTTTACGTTTGGATGAACACGATGCATTGTTTGCAAACATGCAAATTTCGAATTGTGCCAGGGTGGGGATGAAATTGAAACAACAAACACAGACAAAAAAGCAACTCCATCATGAATAAAATAGCATAACTTTTTAACGAAAATGTCTTCCGCTTAATAACTTGGCAGGGTTGTTGTTACACATAGTGACTACATTTTGTATGAAAATTAGATAAATCTTTAGAGTCAGGCATAAGTGAGCACACGTCAAAGACAAAATAATCTCTTTTCAAAAGTATTAGGAGGCCTCTTTAGGTCTGTCAGTGGCAATTTACTCTTTGATAATTATGTACTCATTCGTGCATTACTTCACGAGTCAATCTAATTTTCATACAAAATGTTGTCAATATGTGTAACAACACCCCTGCCAAGTTATTAATCGGACGACATTATCGTTAAAAAGTTATGCTACTTTAATCATGATGGAGTTGCTTTTTTGGCAGCTATTGTTGTTTCAATTTTATCCCCACCCTGGCACAATTCAAAATTTGCATGTTCGCAAACAATGCGTCGTGTTTATCCAAGTGTTAAGACATACCACGCGAAAATGGTACCAGAAGATGCGAGAGGAGTTACTCTTTCAGAATATGTAAAAAAATGTAGGGTTAATAAATTGGTTTTCTTTTTATTGATATTTTTCTAGGTGTAAAGTTTTTTTTTTACTCACTCGGTATACTGTGAGAAATCACCCGAATCGCTCACTCACCACTCGTTTCTATTATATTCACGCATATGTTACCATGAACATTCTTTTGAATGCATGATGGCGGAACAATTTATATAACAGTCCGGTGCACATTCAATTTATAGGGTGTGAAATACTGCAAAGAGTAAAAGACGCCTTTAGAAGGTTCTTTAACAATAAATAAATGGCCTGGTAATGTTTGCTGTACAATGACATATTATACGATAATGTTCGTACTCACAAATCCCCCCCCCACACCCAATTCAGGCGGTGCGGTCAACCATACGCGTATGTAATCGGGATTCTTCGGATTCTTAGAGCTACTAGCTACCCCCTGTCACGGGCTTTTGGAAGGCAGCTGCAGCACCCCCCCCCCCCCCCTATTATAAAAGTTTTTGCAGTTGAAGCCAGGAAAAAGTACCCACCCCCCCCTCCTTATCACAGGTATTTGGACCATCATTAAAGGGGAATCCCACCCAAGGAGAGGAGATCCACCTATAGAGTTAAGAGGAAGAATTGAGAGTCGAGCAATCTTAAAAAAAGTGATAAAATTCGGTTCATCAAAACCGCATATGATACGAAGCAGTTTTACGGAAGTTTGAAAGTCTTGAGTCGTTCCTTGCTATGGGATCCTCACATTGGCATCATCAGCTTCAGAATGGCCGATCTTATGGACAAACTCTCCATTCATTCTTGTCTCACAAATCTTTCTCAGATTTTCCCCATCTTTCGAATTATTTATACTAACCTCTCTGTAGCGTCACACAATTGTGTTTGTTAGATAAATAATTTTTCCCAATGATCAAATATGCTTGCCATCAGAAGACTGAAAGAAGACATATGATTTGAGAATGAAAACAGAAAAATTAGGAGGCAAAATCTCGGAAAATTGTGCCTAACAAAAGCATTCTATTAAATTTCAAGAGGAGTTATTCCTATATAGATCATTTTGAATCCGATAGCATAGCCAATGTGCAGCTCAGGTCATCACCACATCTCAGAAAAAGTGGTACTACAAACACCTTTGTCAACTCCATAACTGTCTTTTTTATTAAACCGACTTTGATGGAAAACTTTTTTAGATTCTCCTTTTATATTTTCGCTCCTTTTTCAACTGTAAAAGTGTTAATTGCTACTCTCTTTGCGTGGGCTGGGAATACACCCTTAAGGACCAAGTATACAATATATTTACGTAATGAACAGTTATTTTCATATATATTATTAGGTATAGTATATATAAATGCATATATCCGAACGATTATTACGTTTAATATATAAATTGTATGAGTATATATATATAAATGTATATAATACATATATCCCTGTTCCCCGGGGCAACCGACCCACCCTCCCCCCCCACCCGCACTCAGGATGAGGTCAGAAACCATATCTACTTCTATTAGTATTTGTATCCAGATTCGTACTACACTGAAGAAGTATTCGCCGCTGTTGTGAGGGGAAGCCGTGTCAAAAATTACCCTGCTATAACAAGGCTATTGGGAAAAGAAAGGCCTGCATATAAAATACCCCCTGCTTACAGGTTTTTTTGAAAGGAGTTAGACCAGCAAAATTACCCCCCTTTTCCGATAACACC
>CALNVZ010003425.1:11470242-11519793 GCA_940671915.1 Paracentrotus lividus
CAACCACCACCGCCTCTTTTGGAAGTACGATTTATATTAACAAATACATATTTTTCAAGATTGCATAGAGATTTAGGAGAATTTTCAGTAAGCCATGTTTCAGTGATACCAATCACAGATGTATGAATTGCCAAGGAGGACAACAATAATGACATTTTTTCAAAGTTACAACATAGACTTCTTACATTTAGGTGTATACATGAAAATTTATTTTGTAGATCTTTCTGTGAATATTCATTACGAACATAAGTATTGAATTCATCAGGTATGTAATAGGATTGGACAAATTTGTAGCTATTATCAGGGTACACAGGGACAAATATTCATTAAGAGAATCTAAATCAATATCATCAATGCATTGTTTAAAAATATCGTTGTAAGACATGACAAAACTACAAGTATACAAACATACAATTTAAAACAGCCAAATGAATAGTTCAACTAATAACAAAATACATAAATGATAATACAATTAGAGTTCTTTGACAAGAACAAGCAAGTTCTAATCAATGCATGAAAATAGGCACCTGTCCATTGACATAATAATTCTTGTGGAGATATTAACAGTGGTAATATTCAGAATAAGAATGTACATATAAATAAGAAAATGAATGGTTAAATGGCAATGTAAGTTATAGGGAGAAAACTGCCAAGTTTAGCATTCAATATGTTCTAGACTAACAGGGCAAGATCTCTCTTTGAGTGAATCTTTTTCTTCATAGTTCCTCCGTTGGTTGTCTTTACCAAGAAAACGATCTTCCCATCCATGGACCAAGCTGACAGAATCTTGCTGTTCTCTTTTTGCATTCATTGAAGGCATCCCATAGAAAGCTCGATTCATGTCGGTGAGGTCCTCGTAAGATACTCATACCAGTTTGTTTATCCTTCAACTTCTCCTATTCGCAAGAAGCCGTTGGCGATGTCTGTAGGAGGTCAACTTGACGATGATAGCCCTTGGCTTGGGCTTGGGCTTCTGCTTTGGGGTCCATCGTCGTCGTTGGGTGGGTCGGGCTGGTTACGTCGAGGGATCCGATGACTCCTATCTATGTCGTTAGGGCTGAGATCTATGCCAAGATTTTCCTTTGCAAGCTTACATACAGTCGTCGTTGTATCTCATCATTATTTTCAGGAACACCAAAAACTCGAAGACAATTTCTCCGGGAGTATTGTTCTAGATCATTTATTTTGGCTCTTAGAGAACTGATGAAGTTTGTCTTCATTTGCGGCAGATTCGATTGTAGATATGTGTTGCTCATTGCTCTCAACCTTGTTTCTGTAACTCTAAAGCTTCTTTCCTGCCTGCTTTTCAATGCGATCAAAAAGATCACGAAACTTTGAATCCAAAGCCTGGGTAACAGCTTTCTTGATAACAGACAGGACTTGATTACATTGGAAACGTTAATTTTAATTCTTCTTATCCGAATACAAAGACAGTTAGATATCAGATTGTGAAAGACTCGATGTATCTTCGTCAGCTTCGCTCTCGGACGGGCTGAGGGTGACGTGTTGAATCTTTGGGTCTTTCTTGATCCAATGTATACCACAAGCCCCGGCAATGATGATAAGAATAGACGCCACACCAGCAAAGACTAGGGCTCCAATGATAGACGGCGCCACTGTGGTATCTGCGATTAAATAAGACAAAGCATGAAGAGTATGGCTGATACAACAACTAAACCATGATCTGAGTTCTCGATTAATAAGTTTGTTTTGCATTTTGAGTCATGATGTAAGTAAATTCAATTCAATTCTAAGTCAATTACTATTTTGGGTGTCTTCCCATAAAGCTCAGGGCTTTCATCAAATAATGGCATCGGTCTTGCATAATAATTAAAGGTTTAATATTGTTAATATTGCTATACAAGGCCTCTGGTTCGAATTGAAATTAAAATAAAAGAGAACAACAACTTGTAGTGATAAAGTTGAATTCTTTAAGCGCCACAAATCAGAATGGAAATTATCAATTAATCTTTTTAAAAGAAGTGATCTAGTTGGTCAGCCTTGTTTATAATATCCAAATTGTTGCGGTACTTCAATAATTGCAGAATTGATGGACAGTTGTACATGTAGTAAAAAGACTCACAACATTTGACTCCATTATATTGAATACCATCAGGACAAACCCCGGTTGACGTGAGCGGAGAATTCTTCAACATGTTCAAAGAATTACATTGATCCGTACATATCACTTTGCTAATCACCATCGGCATGCCTTCTATAGCGGGGACTTTGATTTTCTACAGTATAAAAGAAAGAAACAGGTACTTTTTAACAATTTTCAAGACTAGTCAATTATTTCTAGATAGTGTACGTTTTGGAATTGGTACTAGTCCTGTCCCATTAACGGAATCCTTAAAAGCTACGTGTTAAAAGCATAATGTTTCCAATCGTTATCTACACTTCCAAAGTGTGTTATTTTTTCACATTTTTTTTCTCTCACCCCCCCCCTTCAATATTCTTTAATTTTTGTGGTCTTCACCTTCAGACACCTGTGTAAAACTTCTTTGTTTATGATATTATTGGTAATTGGTGTTTCATTTATTCATTGACTGATTTCCGTCTTTTTCAAATTTGTTTTTTAGGGGGCATTCAGTGATCCTTAAATTATGAGGGAAATATATACATGATGTATATGGTCGATTCCAGCGAAAAGTGTACACGGTGTTTTTGATCATGTTCAGGCCAATAAAAAAATTTTTTTTTAAATGTAGGAACCTCAATTTTGCGTTTTATGTATCCGCACCGGTGAACTTATTCGTGCCGCATTTGTTCCAACTTCATTTAAAGTGAACTTTTTTTACGATTTAAAAACATGCCATTTTTGGTCATTTTTGGGAAAAAAAAACTCAATTTTTTTTTTCGCGACCCAACTTTTTAAGGAAAATCATCAAATAATTTAGATTCAAGTTGTATTTAAGGATGGCACACATCTCAGGAGAAATTGTACCAAATTTGAATAATATAAGGCAATCCAAACAATCTCTGGAATTTTTTTTCGAGTGGTAAATTTGAATGTTACCTACGAATACAGCTTTTTTTAAAGCTTATAAACCATACTAGATATGACGAAGTACGGCTCCTAATTGCCGTACAGAAGCGCCTCACCATTCCCTATCGACATGCATTGTTCCCAGTGACATTGCCTTCTTTGTTAATCTGGCAGAAGAGGTCAAATGTCCGAAATTTTCGAGTGGTCAAAAAATTCAGTTACCTACGAATACACCTATAAACCACTGCTATTTCTATACCTTAAGAGATTAGTGACAAATATTGTAGGGAAAGTTGACAAACGATGTCTTGCTAACGTGTGTAAACTTTTATCATCCTTGAACAATATAGGTTTTTGAGATATTGCCTTTTAAGTGCTGTATTCGTAGGTAACATTTGACATTCCGAATGTTACCTACGAATACAAGTATGCATAGCGTGTTTCTGGCATATATTTTAGTAATTTGTCTTGACACTAAAGTTACAAACTTTTGTAGTTTCATTTGTCATATAAATAGGATGTTGTGTGATAATTTTCTTGTTTAGAATCTTATGTTTTCATTATGTTTCGACATTTTCCTTATTAATGTAAAATAATTTATATTTTTAATTTTATTGTTGAGAAGTAAGTTTCCTCTGAAACAATGTTATTATCAAGTTTTAGTATATTTCGTAGCGCTTATCAAGAGGGGAAACTCTTTCAAATTTAATTACCAAAAACATTATAGCTTTTTAGGAATAAATAAAAACATGGGATAGCATTTCCTGCTGTGGTGTCACGTGTATTCGTAGGTAACAATGTGTATTCGTAGGTAACAATGTGTATTCGTAGGTAACAATGTAACGTAAACTGTCATTTTCGGCTTCACAATTAACCTCACATTGCTTTTTCTTTATTGGAAAGGGAGGAATAGTTCCAATAGATATTGGGGACATCGTTTGGACCCAATAATATAAGTTATTTTATTGTATTGGTGATTATCAGATTTGAAGTAAAGTGCCCCAAATTATAGCTTATTGCATTATTCGGGATTAACAAATCTTTTTTTTTATTTCATTCAAGGCACGTTTGCCGATTGACACAGTCTTTACAAAACAGATGTGAATTAACCTTCTCTAATTTTATTTTAAAATACGAAATAAATAATATTTACTGAGATGGATTTTCATTACTTATAAAAAAAATAAAAACAAAACTAAACGTTGATTTTTTTACGACTTATCCGTTTTTTAGATTTCATTTATCAGGTGTTTATGTTTCTTATTAATGAATTGCAATCTGTAGTTCAATACAAAGCAAACTTGCCTCATTCTTTAAGTTATCTTTAATTTCCAACTTGGGATTTCATGCGTATTTACTCAGACTCATAATTTCATAAGTTATCGAAACCATGTTGATTAAAGTAAAGTTGACTTAATTTTAATTCTAATTTTTCATGAAAATGAAAATGATGTAAAAGTGACAAATACAGACGTATATCGCTCTCTTTAATCATACAGTGCAGCAGAAATTCAATTTGGTTGGGATATTCAGCCTGGATGTGTGTCATTTACGTATTAAATTCTCTCAAAATACTTTGATTTTGGTTAATACGTTTGAGCAAGAGGTCTTTAATTCTTTCCAATATTCATATCATATCAAGAAACAGTCAGTTATATTTTTAACATATGAATATTTTAACTCATAAACAGTTCAAGACACTCACTGTTACCCACAAATAGTATCATTGGAATAAGATAATAGAATGGGATAATCATATGTGCATGTAAGTGCCTAGATATATACGACGATACAATACAACTTTTTTTTTTTTTTTTTTAAGGAAGGGTATAATGAATATTTAGATTCAAAAATGAAATAAAGCTAATATTTTGTTCGTTTATGGTTTCATGCTTATGTAAATATGATTTCAGAATAAACGTGATGAAAGAATGCCTATACCAGTTGGTGAATCATTAAAAAAAAGTGCTCTACATCTAAAATGTAATGTTCGTTGGAAGACATTTGATTAACATTTTTTTTTCGAATTATGTTAAAGTATTTATGTTAGACAGAAGATATCGTATTCATTTTTTATTGTTGGCTAGGGGCTGATGCCATTAATAAATATTCGCAATATATTATTCTCATGTGTGAATCTTTTAGATTAGACGTTTATCATTTTAATCGGTTTTTATGCTTGTTATCAAGCACAATGTTGAGAAAAATACCTTACACTTACTAGTACCAATAATCTTGATTAAAAGATATAAACATACGATAAACAGGACAAATATTGACGTTTTTGGTTAAAAGTTAGTGTTTCCCTAATACTTGGCAGTATGTTCCCATATATTGGCTGAGAAAGATATTTTTCACAGGAAACAGTTAGTTTGATACCCCTACACGATTATTATATCAATTGGATTCAAACAAATAATTTAAAATGTACATATAAGCCAGTTATACCTATGTTACCTACGAATACATTAGCTGTTACCTACAAATACATATGTTTCTACCTGTTCTATAAACAAAAGTAATGGGCGGATTCCATTTTTTTAGGGTTTTAATGAGGAGTCATTCTCTTTTCTTTCAGTAAGATATGACATATCTTAATTAGCGTCGTGAAGATTAAACAATGCAAACTGACACAACCCCATGTTTTTCAAACAGATTGTCTTAAAACTATGACTTTAATAAGATAAGGCAAATACAAGGAAATTAGGAGCACAAGCCCTGCTCTTACCGACTTTAACTATTGTTAGAATCTTATTGATGGAATGGAATGACATATTTGGAAGGAAAATGTATATAAGGAGGCAAAATTCTGACTGTATCAAATTAGGGTACGTGTATTCGTAGGTAACATGCAAACAATATGTTTTACTTTACCCCTCTGCCACAAAGTCAATTTGGGAGATTAAGCGTGGCAATTTATCACACGGATAGGTTGATATGTTGACTTTTAGTGGGTCAAAGGACTAAATCATCAAAGAGGTTCTAAATTTGGACTCAACTTTTTCGCCGTGTACACTTTTCGCTGGAATCGACCATATACGTATATAATACGTATATATACAGTGTGTCCCACAAAAAATGCTAATGTCACTTTAAATTGGTGTAATATTAAAATTACAATATTATAATATTTACATCTTTACACCCGTAAACTACAATTCATTTTCTACATCCGGATGAAATGTTATGTGATATGGTCCAATAATCACATAGATATAAGCATTTGTTCATGACATATCAGGAAACCTCTCCATCCAAGTTTTATATTAAGTAGTACCGGATATATCGAATAAAGGAATCCCAAGTTTGATCATTAATAATTTGAAAATTATTATTTGGTAGCCATTTGTGTATAGTTGAGCCTAATCACTCTTTTGTTTATTATTCAATTTCATCACGTATGCGATATGAACGAAATGTTATAGTTTACACAAAAATAGAGAGACAAAGCTTTGACAACCTGTACAAGTATATTCATTTAGCAAATTATTAATTGTGACAGAAACTTCTTCAATGAATTCCGGTTTCCTTTTTTTTCTGGAACATAACAGGGGCCGGGGAGCGTTTTTGAAAGTGGTGGGGCTGTGCCGCAAGTGAGGGGGGGGGGGGGCTGAACAGGCTAAAAATCAAGTATATTCATTTAGCAAATTATTAATTGTGACAGAAACTTCTTCAATGAATTCGGGTTCCTTTTTTTTCTGGAACATAACAGGGGCGGGGAGCGTTTTGAAGTGGTGGGCTGTGCCGCAAGTGAGGGGGGGGCTGAACAGGCTAAAAATCACCAAATGTATGGCCATTTTTGCATTTTTGTACACGTTTGCTGACAAAAGCCCCGTCACCCCCCGGCTCCGCGGCCCCTGCTTAAGGTGGTATCTCACTTCGCGGATACGTCTACGATTTTTTTTTCTATCGTAGAATCTCCAGAGACGTCTCCACGACTAGTATTAAATCCGTCTCAAACCCGTCCTAAACTAGTTTCCAATCCGTCTCATAGCAAGTGAGACAAGTGCATAGCAAGTGAAAAGTACAGATGCTCACCTTACCACCATTAAAGTATCCATGCCATTTACAAATCAACATAGCTGCTCGATCATCCATGTCGCATACACCACCACCGAACTGTATGTTATTAAGTTTCCAACTCTGTACATCAGAATTTGACAATACTAGGCCGCCTGAAAGTCCGTTAACAGTATACGAAATACGGTTGCTGTAGTCCCATCCATTGAAGTAGGCCACAAATTCATTGTACTTGACTTTCGAGATACCTGTGCATAGATAGAACATAATGGTGATAGTGGAAGATATATGAAGAGGTAATTTCCAAAAGGTACTACATCCATTTTTGTTACTTCTGAGTAAAATGCATTTGTTTTCCATATTTTGTACAGGCGTCTATGGAAAAGTGGAATTTGAAAGTGCATTTTTTGATAGTTAGTTGCTTTCATTTTTTCCCCAAGTTTTGTTCAAAGAAAGGTATCTACCTGAATAATGGTGTCATATCAATAACTCAATATTCATCCAAATTGGATGTAGTACATTTTGGAACTGAGCTCTTCATATAAACGAAGTTGAAATCTCGCCGTGACTTGCTCACGACTTACTCACAACGTTATATATTATGTGGTAAATTGCTCCAAATTTTATTTTCCGTAAAGGGCCTGTCCCTGTGGCGACAGTACCCATCGCCACCATGCGCAGGTCCAATCGCCTATAAGATCGTGAATTATCGTGTCTGTCTCCAACAAATACGTAGCAAAATTCTGTTCGCCGCTAGTTTCAAGTTAGACAATAGCCGGCGTCAGTTGGGTTGACGTCAATGACCGTAGCCTGTCTTCTCTTGTCGCGACAAGGTGCTATCGTAGATTGTCGCCAGATAGAACATGTTTAGCAGAGCGGAACGGCGGCCAGTTGTAGGTTGCCGCACTCCAGCGTATGTTGCAGGAAAAGGCTTAACCGAAGGGCCAGTGGAATTTAAGCCGCTACGGCCTTTGTCGCCACCTACATTCACCAAAATCAGGATCGGCCTCCCATACAGATACTGTACAGTCGCCGTTGATTTTTGAAATTTTCAAAAATCACTCACGACCTAAATTATAATGCGCGACTGAGAGGACTATCACGAATATAAAGGCGACAGGCCGCCATCAGGTAGAAAACACTCGATCGCCTGTGTCAGTCGCAAGGATCGCCACAGTGCGCAAGTTCATATTTTGGTTGATTTTAAGCTGCGACGAGAGAAGTCGAGCTGCGAGATGCGCGAATGTCGAGGATATTGTATTATCGGATGCAAGCTATGCTTAGTCTATTGTTTGCGTGGAAGCAAGTCGATGTCGTAGCCTATCGTAGACAGAGGCATAGATACGTATATCATCTTCGGTCACCTACGATTCTGACACGATTTTGGCAGGTTCTAACATGCATAGGTTGTCGCCACAACAATCGCCTCCTTAAAGCCCTTAAAGCCCTGTTCACAAGCCGACGTACGTTTGTTTGGAGGCCACGGTCGCTACGTTTTTCTGAAAACGTAGGGAGAAGTGGCAAGCGCAGGGAGCAAGTGCGTCAACGCACGTCAATCGCAAGGATGTAAGTACGTTGCCCGTACACCTTGCATGGTAGTGGGCAGTTTCGTGCATCGTACATTTCGCACGTGGTAAGTAAGCTGTACGTGCTTATAACGTACGATATCCGTGCGTTTGAATCGTTATAGTAAGTATCCCTTACTTACATGTGCAACTCACGTACAGTGTCAGTACTCATTCGCACGTTGAACGTGCGTGCAAGTGCGATGAACGTAAGTTTTTGGTATCGATGTTTGGGTGGATATTGATTATTTATTCATTTATTTAAATTTATTTATTATTGCTTTTATTATTGTATCATTATTATCATTCTAAATTTATATAAACCTACCATCACACGCACTAAGTAGGTGGGATGAATCCGTAGCAAGAACGTAGCCCGCACGCAGCGAAAGTTCCTCTTGCACTATAAAGTTCTACGTCGTGTCTGCGTACTTCAAAATCCGTACCGAGTCGGTACTCACGTACGTGACGTATGAATTTCCAAATTTTGCCCACGTTTTTGCACGTAGACTGCACGCACGTGCAAGTACGACGGGATGGACCACTGCTTAATGCCTTGGTCACAAGCCGCCGTACGTTTTTTTCTGCCGTACGTTTTTTGGGGGAGGCTACGGTCGCTACGTTTTTCTGAAAACGTGGAGGGAAGTGGCAAGCGCACGGTGCGAGTACGTCAACGCACGGACTGCGTAAGGTGTAAGTACACCATTTATGGTAATGGGCGGTTGTGTGCATCGCACGTTGCGCACGTTGTAAGTGAGCTGTACGTGCTTGTAACTTACGATCTCCGTGCGTTTGAATCGTTATCGTACGCGCGTGCTTACAAGTGCACCTCACGTACGGTGTCAGTACCACGCGCATGTTGTAAGTGCGTGCAAGTGCGATGAACGTAAGTTTTTGATCTCGATATTGTGGTGAATAGTATATATTTTGTATTTATTTATATTTATCATTTCGATTATCATTATATTATCATATTATGATATCATAATCAGTATACATAATAAACATAGTAAAAACGAACACTTCTCTATAGAGAAGAAAGATTCTTTTTACGCCGTTGTAATGGAAGATGTGATCAAATGATTGATTAACAGCAAAACTAATGAATTGTGCATTAAACTGTTTTTGAATGTAAGACTCAATTTAAGCAACCCTAGAACAAATTTATCTTCTTGAGTGTTTGTTGTTGTTGTTTTGTTTTCTTTTTACTTTGACAGTTTCATGCACATTTGGCGAGTTTACATTTCATGTAAAGCCGAAACATCAAAACATTCCGAGAAACTTGAAACTTGTATATGATTTGTTACGAAATCTATGAAGTAGGCTCCCAAGGAAAAAAAAAAAAAAACAGAACAAGAACTTTTGAGATGGAATTTATCAGTAAATAATAATACATCGTAAAATGAATTTGTTTACGTTTATTGTTTATTCGATGCTGTGAATGTTCGCTTTTTGCAAATTAATTTGGGAATAAGTAACTTTGTGTTTTACGATGCTGTGACTCATCGTCATCAAATATAATCAAATCAAAAGGAGGTCACTAAGGGGGAACTCTTTATGCGATGGATACCGGATGATAGTGCCACCAATGACAGCGTCATTAGTCATTATTCCGCAAAATTAATAATAAAACTTTTTACCCACAATAAATTGGTGTGTTGTAACTACAACTAATTAGTTAAATTTGACTATGATTTGGTGGAATAAGTTGCATCACAGCTATTTGCAATACAAGACAAATGTCTTTGTCAACGTTAAAATTAAATTTCATCTGTTGGTGGTGCTGTCTGCCGTATATGCTATCTCTTTTGTAAAAATTTTTTGCTGAGAAGCATGAAACATGTTTTAAGTTTTCATTTATTGATAATGCCCACCTCCCATAATTTTAATTTGGGTGGCATTTGTTCTTTTTAAGAAATGACTTGTTCAAGTCATCTACTGTTCTTATGTTTGAAGTTTTTCTTATTTCAGGGCATACAAAAATAGTCGACAATATTCAGGCCATCAATGACATGTAATATCATAAAGACTCATAAAAAATAAAAAAAATAATAATAAACAAATAAATTTAAAAAAATGCCATGCTGCAATACTTTTTGATAGGTGAGGGGATTCTGTGCAATATTGAGACATACAGTATTTACAAACCTGTACATACACACAAATTATCATAATTATATTTTATATACATATTAGTATATTTTTTATATACATAATATTGAATACGAAACGTACGTCGGCTCAGTAGAAATCAGTGCGCACAACGCGCGTTGTAAGTGCGGAGCACTTGCTTAGTCTGTACGATCCACGCGAGTTCTACGTGCTCAATCAACAGTTGAAATGAGCAAGAGCAAAGTAACCGTGGGCAACGCACTTATCCCGTGCGCAGCACGCACGTGCCAAGTGCGCCGTCGGTACAGTAAGTGACTGCCGCAAATATCTAAAAAGACTTACGGAGTCGGCGCGTTGTGCGTGCTTGGCAGTGCCGAGGGCGTGCGTGCGCGCACGTGCGGCAAATCCGTAGCTCGAACGTAGCCCGCACGCAGCGAAAGTTCCTCCTGCACTAAAAGTTCTGCGTCGTGTCTGCGCACACCAAATTCCGTACCGAGTCGGTACTCACCACGTACGTGACGTACGATTTTTCCGAAATTTGCCCACGTTTTTGCACGTAGACAGCACGCACGTGCAAGTACGACGATATGTGACCAAGGCATAACAAGGGTGAACCGATATTCGGTTTGCCCCTTTTCTCGTAGACCCAGCAACCGCGCTGAGCAGCGCCGGATTGACGTTGATCTATCCCTTTCTTGTTGAACGCCAAATGTTTGTGTGTGTGTGTATAATCCATAATCCCTTGAAATTCGCGGAATATGACCCTCGCACTAAATAGTCTCTTTGAATATCTGACCAGGGGGAAATTAGCAAAAACACAATTGCACTTTAATTAACAGTCAGGATCATCAAACTTTCACAATTACGTGGTTTTGTGCATTTTCAATGTATATGTATTTCTCTATTGTACTCCTTATAGTTCCCGATTTAGTGACCTTCAGAATATTTACTTGGAAGTTTGTAGTGTTCGAGTGGTTCTATCGTCATGCCAAGTATGAAAATGATTGGTCTAATAATGAAATATGTTTATGGGTACAATGTGCGTACCTTAGGACTGTTAATTATCAAAATACCTTGCTTTAGCGCGAGCCGAAAAAATTTGGCTATATCAACTTGAAAATTGTATTCTAAGCGCTTTTTTTTGTGCTACTCATACAGAACTCATCTCATTGAACAATGCAAGCGCGAAGCGCGAGCCGTAAAATTTTGCTATATCAACCTGAAAACAGTGCATTTTAAGCGCTTTTTGCCCGGCTCATATAAAAGATAGGGGAGACTGGGGTAATTATGGCCCCCTTTTCACATTTCCTATTACTACCATTAAATGAAAAATCCAATAATATTCTAATTATATAAAAATACAGTATGTCTATATTCCTATAATATACAAAGAAAAGTATAAACCTCTGACTTCTCATTTGCATATCAATTACCATTATGTTAACAACTTTGTGGGGGCCATAATTACCACATGGGTTGGGGTATTTATGGCCCCTATTGTCATGACTGTATGAATTAAAATATATTATGCAAATCAATTATGGAAATGTATAATAAATGCTGTTGGGTATTCATAATACACTTATCAATCATCAGCAATGATTTAATCAATAATTGGTTCAGCCAAAATGTTGAAATGTTGCACTCATAGCAATACATATATTTATGTACATAATCATACATTAATGTCGCCATCTGCGCTTATACACTGTTTATGCATTGTGGGCCATAATTATCCCGAGTGACACTTTCAATTTGATCCCTCTTTACAGCTCTACTATTGAAGCTATTCAGGTGGATGTTTTTCTGTTGTGTTTGTTAGTTCCTATTGTTTCTGTTTCAATCAATATTTCATCTTAAAGATGCACGTTCCTCATAGTGTAGAGGGAGTTCAAAATACGTACGCGGTAACGGACTTTGCAAGCTGCCCGTTAATACCAACGATGTGCGACTCTTACGTAGTGGTCCAAAAACCGAAAGCTAGAACGCCCGAACGATTGCCGAAGTCATGAGCCAATTTGTTATCGGCTTTGATTCGACTGCTCGCATGCTCGGATGCGAAAACAGCTTGTCCCCGCCTGTGCAAGCGAGAAGGTAGCGATGCATATACATATCAAGATCCGAACACTGATACAGTGCTCTATACATACACACACACACGCTTGTACGCTAATCGGACTCACATGTACAGCGCGATCGCGATTGGCTGGCGTGTGTTTGCATAAAACTGTATGCAAATTTAGTCATGCTCTTCGCGAATACGTCGTGGAACAATGGCGGCTTACACACAGATCACATCTTCAGTCCTCGTTTTAGCTTAGCGATGCTCGTGCAGGATCGCCTTTAAATGATTAATGATATCACACTACAAATACCAAATAAAAAAAGCAGGCTTGCCACTACACTAAGTAATCCGAGCGCAGAGCGAGAGCTGAAATTGGAAGCAAGCTTTCGCAGTCCACATGATTTAATCAGGTAATGGGAGCGCGAGCGAAAAACTATACGACCTGGCTTTAGTTTTTCCTTTTTATATTTAGCACTGTTTTTATTTTTCATCTTCTTTCTCTCTTTTTTCCCCCCTTTTCTCCTTCCCTTTCCCCTTCCTTTTCTCTTCTTTTTTCTTTTCTTTCCCCTTTTTTTTTTGCGCTGCCAATAGGGGGGGCGCCGCCCCTCGCCCCCAACCCCTAGATCCGCCACAGACTGTCATTTCTGGATAGCGACCCTACTACAAATAAATACTTTGAGTATGAAAAAAAAATGTTAAAGTTACTGAATAACAATGCTGTTTTCGACTATCTTTCCTCCTAAGTGGTAAAACCCCGGGGGCGTCATTTTCCCCCACTTGAGTTCCGGTTCAGATCAGAGGGAATCACCCAATTTTCTGCTTTGAGGGACTGTGGCACAGACTATAAGTCTGGGACTTTTTTTTTTATTCAAAGTTTCCCCTCAATTATAAACAACAAAAAACAAATTTGAGCAAAGTTGAATATCTGGAGTCGATACTATCGTTCACAGACTATGTCGCTATCCATTGAGCCACAACAGTTGAGTAGCCAGAATTGTTGACATCTTAACACAAACCCTAACCCTAGTCCTATTGTGTTAACGTGAATGGAAAACACACGCGGCGTAGTCTGACTAAATAAACCTTATACACTGATATATCCATACTGGGGTCCGGAACTCTCGTGGGAAAAATAACTTCGCAACCCCCTCCTCGGGGGAGGGGGGGGGGAGGGTCACTCAAAGACAAAAGTGCCACCCATGCGTGTCCCCGCACCCTGAAAATGGACCCTGAACGTCGTATTGCATGAAGTCACATTTGTACCTCTTTTCGACTTAAAAAAAACATACTCTAAATAGCTTAAACATCGTGACTTTTTGGACCCCAAATCATCAATTCAGCTGAAAACACTCCTAATTTGATGAAAATGCCGATTGAAATTAAAAAAAAAAAAAAATAATAATAATAATAATAATAATATTTTAAAGACAGCGTCGACGACGCCGAAAGGCTGAAAAAATAAACAACTTTCGATGCTATTTGGGGACGTGCATGAGTAGCACATTATGTGGTGAGTAAGCAGGTACCACACTATATACAGTGAAGGAAATACTGATGTCTTACCACAAGCGACTCCAGCTACGGTTGAACAATGCTTTCCGGTGTACTTTGTGTACTTGCAGGAGAGCAGGGATTCCTCGTCACCGTTGCATTTGAAATCGTCCCACTCTACGGGAAATGGATCCTCTGAGAGAACTGTTACGTCATGGTACCGAATGGGATGCCAACCGGAGGGATTTGGGTCTGTCCATATCAGAGCATATCCATCGGTAAATCCAAGTTGTCTGCACGTGACCAATGCATCAACAGCATCCCATCCGCCATTGCAAATAGCCTTCCACTCGTCGTTAACGAAGACTTGAACGACGCCCTCTGTGTTGTTTTTTGAAGATCCTCCATACAACCGAATTGAATTATTAACAGCAACTTACGTTCACAATACAAAAGAATGGGGGGGGGGAACATAAGTACAAAAATGAGTAAAGATGTATCGGCAAAAGACAAATGAGGCCAACATGAACCCTTTCGTATATGTGTTTTCACCCATTTTTAATATCAGACATAAACATGTATTACGCCTTGCATTGTAAGTATGTAGGGTACATGCAGGTAATATGGGCCCCCTATAAAGCTCATTTGCCTAATTTGCATAAAATTAAAAAATGACACACAGTGTAATCTTTGTTTATATGAATCAATAACTACTGCTCTAACTTTTATTGCGAAGAAAAACAATTATCACCAACCCCCTTGTCTGCAACATTCAAATGTTGACGTCATTACCAAAGTGCCCATATTACCTGCATGTGCAGGTAATATGGGCACATGTATTAATGTATGTTTTAAAAACTACAATGACTCTACCGTGTCTGGAATTTGCTTAAAATGTTGAAAATCATTAACTTTAAACCTGGTGTATAGTTTTGGTAGCAAAAAAGGAATTGGCACAAAACCGATCAAATGTAGTTACATGTTGTCCACAGTGCACTAAAAGATATGTGTGAGAGATCTTGTGACATTCCTTTCGTTATTTCTGATGAATTTCATTGAATTTGTTTGAATATATCGTAATTTAAAGGTAGTATCAGCCTTTTTCACAAATTGCGAAAACTAATGCAACTTGGCATAACTGTAGAATATGATCGACCTATACTGTCTATTCAATCTTACTGTCATAGGTTGCCTAGATCAGTAATACGAAACGAAAAATCTGACTACCAATCTTGACCAGCGCTCCATCACATCGTTTGATATTACAGCGCGTGCGGCACGGACCGCACACAGCAATTACAACACGGCGGCATCAGCGTGCATTATTCTCTGCGCTAACGGGTCAGCGGTTCGCACCCTCGTACGGTATATTTTTCGAGGTTTCGAAAAAATAGGAATGAATTTTTGATAATCGCAATATATGACAACATAGCACATTTGAGCTTAAATCATGTTTGTGGGATGATATAGTCATTGGTATACTACTATATCCTCTCAAACTAGAAATTTAATATTTTTGCCTGCAAAAGGCTGACAACTACCTTTAACTGCCGTTTATACCTCTACTGCAAGTTCGCACCGCCGGAGGTTACGGCGTGATTGATTAGTGCGAACGTCTGTGTGTAACACCCACCAAGAGAAGAACCCATTGGTTTTCCACGTGAGCGCTAACCTGTGACGGGTCCCGACTTATCTTTTTTTATCCTTATTATTATGAAATAGAGACACTAAAACGAGATTTCAAGTACTATAATTTGCTTTATTATGGTTCTTGGATTCAATCTTTCATAATTTATCTTAATGTGGACCAAAATTAATTTTTCTTCTCCGAAACTATACACCACCTTTAAGATATAATTTGAAATTATAAGACCCTTCAGTAAGTACTTTTGACTATATATTTCATGTTTTGTATTTTGTATATTATTTTTTTTTAAATATCATTTAAATATTATTTTCATTTATAAAAGTCATATAGGCCTACAATAAGTTATTTACATTAATTATATACTGTGAATATACCCCCAAAAAAATCGTAGCAAAAAGATTGATGACTCATCCCAATACTAAGTACCGGAATCATTTCCGCCATTTTGGATGGCCCATATTACCTGCACTAATGTTGCTGTGTCAGGCAAGCATTCAATGCCACATTGCACCCTTCACTACAACAAATTGACCTGTTCACGCTAGTATGATCAAAATGAAACTATAAGCTTACTAAATATAAACAAAACAATGAGGTTACCCCCTCAAACACTCTTTCACCATCACATTCTGTGAAATATCAAATTTTACATCAGGGTAAAAAATTGCCGTATGTTTTACGTAGGGTAGAATGTAGGGAATACCGGACAGTAGGGAATATCGGACGGTCACCACATGTCCAGCCCTAGCTGCCAACATAAGATCAACTGAGTTGAAATACCGGCATCTATTGGTCAGGTTGGTCTGTCTGGGAAGGTTGAATGCTGTATTCGACAAACAACAAGTGAGAAATCTCCGAGAAAACTACCACAATCTGTCAGGTAGGAAAATTTGCAGCCTGAAAATGGCCTGATGTAATAATTGACATTTTACCGAATGTGATGGTATAAAAATAATTGTGGCATGACCTCTATTTCATGCATTATGGACATGTGTGGAGGGTGGGCCAAACGTGATGGAGTGCTTGCACTGTACAAAGCCTGTGTATTGGGGTGGCAGTGTTTTTGAAAAGTGCTAGTTAGTCATTTTTTTTGTGTAGGGAATACCGGACACCACATGGACGGTTGTTTGTTTACTTCCGGGTTGAGTTGCTAAGCATGTAGATCAAATAGTAAGTTGCACATAATATTATAATGTATTATATTTATTTATTAAATTGTTTGACAATTTTGAAATGTCTATTTCTCTTTATTATTATTGGTGATATGTCATGATCTACATGAGATATCAAAGTTATTCTGAGTGTTTTGAAATTTTGTAGTAAAATGCATATAATCTTCTAAAAATGAATAATGCTATAAAAAATCAATACAAACATGTTAAAGTTCATGGTTTACATTCAAATCAGTGCTTCCAGACAGATCTTTATACAAAAAAAAAAGGTAAAAACATACTGTCCGGTATTTCCTACACTATAGGGAATGCCGGACAATTTACGATGACGTCATTATTTGCATATAACTGCCTCAACAAAAATTTGATTACCTCAATTTTTTTGGAAAATAAAGTTGAATGATGTAGCTAAGCAATGAGAATCTTTTTCTTTTGTGATTTTATTGTTTTCATGTGCTAATTAAGCAAATGAGCTTAAGTGGCCGGTATTCCCTACATCTACCCTACATTGTTGGTTTTCAGCAATTTTCTCAGAGAAATTTTGGCATCAGATGCTCTCACGACGATATATTTTCGTATACAGTTCATATGAACAACAGTATGGTGCTCACACCGGTCACCGGTCGACGGTCACGACATGATTTGCTTCAGGTGGCCCATATTACCTGCTGGCCCATATTACCTGCATGTATCCTACTACAGTACAGGCCTACAAAATGAAATCAAAATTGAATTGTTGTAAAAGACTCTATAGGGTGGTTGCATAAGTAGTAATTAATCAGTTGATCACCCAAAGTATACCTATGTTTCAAAACTGGCATTCCTAAATAAATACTGCTTTTCGAAATTTGTTTTACTGAAACTGAGTCAATTAACAGAACAAATTCCATGAGAAAATTAATGTAATAATGGCTTTGTAATAGAAAAAATAGGTATTATTGCCAATCATACCTAATTTCTTTAATCGAAGTTTGGTTACTTATGAAGTTGGTGTAGTAATAATTATTAATTTAGGTGCCATCTTCTGAAATTGTAAAGTCAGCAGGGTATAATTTCGCATGTCACTATCTTCTGATTTGACGCATTATTACATCCGAAATCCATTTTTTGGTCTCACTATGTAAGTGTTGTTGCTATTTTAGTTTATTTCTCTTTTGGGAGTTGCATGTGTAGTCCAAACTTGGCATACCATAGTTATTAGCGATTGGGTATGATCGCTGTATTGACATGTGTGCTCGCAAAGACCTTTTAGTCCGTTTCCAGCTCTTCTCATTATATCGTGAACATTTGGTTAGCCTAAACCATCTAAATATCTTGACATGATAAAATCGCCCTCAATTTATGGTTTTAAAAGTTATAATTATGCAAATGTTACAAGTAGAAAATGAGAAGGAAGTGTGAATTTTCGAAGAAAGAAATTGATACGATTGAGTTGGGTTTACACAAGTGAAATTCATCACTGTTGCTTGGAGGCATGCAGAATGAAAAGAAATTGTAAAGAACTATAAATAACACATAAGCCCGCTACTATAATTTCATGTAGGTGCCGGAGCCAGATGTATACAAAAAGTATATGGACAATAACGGAGACCTGCACCAGTGTCGCCCAAACCCGCGCTCGCCTCAGCTCAGTGCCAACAATGAGTCGAATGATATCGTAGTTGTACACACATGACCAGTACGCCTATAGAGTTTTATAGAGTCTTACATCCATTATCTTATGCCATGTACTCATACTCACGTGCACTGATGTATGATATCATGTAGAGTAATATCCCTGTCTGCAGCCTAAGATGCGACATATCATCGGAGACAACATGCTCAGAAAGTTCACGAATATACCAGCATCATGAGTCTCTAGAACGTACCCGGTGCCGACTGCATGTACTGTATTGAAACCGTAGTCAAGTCAAGTGCTCATATATGAGTCATATTTCGGACTTTGAGCCCTGCAGGCCCAATAAGAAACACAATGAACACACGTAAATCACAGCTCGGTTGTGTTTGTTTCTGAAATCATATTCAATAAATTGGTCCACAATCATAATATCAAGCGCGCTCCCGCCTGAGATGTATACAAGTTATCCATTTTTGGAAGGGCCATATTCCAAGCTCATCTATTTTTATTATTTATATATATTTTTTTATATGCAGATATTCTTCGAGTCAATTTTTTGAAATTTTTGAAGAAAAAAATGAAACAAGACTGAGTGAATTCTGTCACTTTTCCCCATAGCATTGATTGAATTGGATTAAGTAGCTATCACATTCATTTGCAATTCACTCGGTTATAGTTATGATTCGGGCTATGATTCAAGAAAGGGGTATCATTGCAAAGTTGAGGAGTTTGTTTTGTAAATATTATGTGATACATATAAACGGAAAAAATAAATAAGATGGGAATATGGCCCCTTTCAAAATGGATTAGCTTTTTGTCAATACGCTCTGTATGTATACCTGGAATACAATTTTCGGTTTGTAGGATACAAATAAATATTAGTGGAAAAGGAACAGATGTGTATATAATCAATTACGTTTTTTCCAGTGACAATGTTCACTTATGTTACTTCAACTGCTGCTCTCAACTACAAACTCTTTTTTTCTTTTACATTATATTACATTACAAGAAACATTATGGGCGCTAATTCCCTTAAAGCTCAGAGCGCTTACATGAAAAATTACGTAATATTTGTTTTGAATACATTAAGGGTATTATTAATTATTCATATTGAATAATCAAAAAGAAAATACTTAACATACTTAAATTGAAAGGATATGACAAAGAATTCATGTGAAGAGAATGTGAAAAGATGGGTTTTCAGACACTTCTTAAATATCTCAATAGAAGAAGACTGTCTAATGTGCAAGAATAGGTTATTCCATTCCTTGGAGGTTGCAACTGTGAAATTTCAATATCCTGCTTGAATAAGTGAGGCGAAAGTTATCATTTGAACACCTAAGATTTCTGCTTGAAGTATATAAAGTCAAACAATTGAACAGACAAAAAGGAGCTTGGTGGTGCAACGATTTTATAGATACAAGTAATTTAAATGTTATCTACTGTTGGATTGGAAGCCAGTGAAGGGATTTGATTGGTAGGACCGAGTGACTTCTACCAACTTCAAACACAAGACGTGCTGTCCATTTGTGTAGGCGCTGGAGATGGTTAATATGTACATGTAGCTTTAGGAGAGAGGAAAGAAGTCCATTATTAGTTAAAGACCTTACAGCTCTACAGTTCTACTAACATTGTTGATAATGTGAATTCATTCTCATCTGAACATCAAAGAATGCGCCTAAGTTTCTAAATGTGTCTGTGGGTTTGACAGAAGTATTTCCTATGGTGAGATTTACATCTGGCAATTTTCGGAAATTTAAAATATATTCCATTTCGAAACCATCTGATTTTCTCTTATAATTTTGAAGAACAGGTTATTAATAGTCTTTTGACAGAGGGTCGATTTATTTGATGAATATAGCACGTTCGATTTTTTTTTCTTTTTATTACATGTTCAAGTGGCACAATACAATGAAATGTTGATGACAATTTCAAAACCCTGGTTGAAACCTTGTTCGTTTTATTTCCGTGAAGTGTAAATGTTATAACTATTACTTTATTAATTTTAACAAGAAGAATTTCTATATCAATTCTAGGTGTAAACTTAATTGATAGAGGGCGCTACCATTCTACTCAAAGCTAACGCGTCCATAGACTTTTGCACAGTTTTTCACTTTATTTTCTTTATTGTGACGAGCAACTACCTTTTCAAAGAAATGTTCACTTTTTGAAGAAGTAGGGGAGACCGGGGACAATTGTAACACGGGGCAATTGTAACAGGGGCTCCCATCCCTAGCACAAACACGCTACAAACTTGAAATTTGTACAGGGCATGCGCATTTCATCGCTCCACATGCTGTTTGAGTAATAGCAGATTTAACGGTTCGTGGAACTTTCTACAGCAGAAAAACCGTTTTTTGAGTAGGAAAGTAATATTTCACATTACCCATTGTTTTTCTTCTGGACAGATACGTGGATGAGCTACGGCTGTCATTTTTATATATTTAGAAATTATGTTCTTAGGCCATATTTTGCTAACGTTTCAACGATGAATACCAAATGTGGTTGCCCACCACAGGGGCAATAGTAACAATGCCGTTTAGGAAATACTTTTGCCCCGCACCTAGCCCCGGGACAATTCAGCGCCCTGTCATCGCCCGTACAGAGCACGTAAACTTCTGCAATAATCCCATGCCATGTATATAACAAGTGGAAAATATAATGTAACTTGAGTCAAGCATTGTCATGTTTTATAATAATTACCTTATGTGGTTAATGTTGTTTAAATCTTGAATCTGTCAAGTGCATAGCTTTGATAAAGAAAAGCAAAATGTTACAATTTCATGTGTTACAATTGCCCCCATAGCGTGTTACAATTGCCCCTGGTTTAGGGGCAATTGTAACACTCGACCTCGTGTTTTGAAATGATAATGGCTCCAAAATAAATAGTTTCACTTAACCCAAACCTGTTCGTATGTCGAGCTAAGATATCCAAATTTCATTTTACTTGGTTTTAAGCAAGTATTTAGTTGTGATAAAGTTGATAAGTCAAATTTGGAAAAAAAAGGTGTTACAATTGTCCCCGGTCTCCCCTACGCTAAGAGTTTGAATTTTTCAAAAATATGAATAACGTATTGCAAAGGAAAGAAAAAGTCCTGCCACTTTTGTCAATTCGAAAGCGTAGTCAGATCAAATTCCTGTACAATATGGTATATTTTGCTCTCAAATTAGCTCATGCAATGCATAGTTTTGATCCTTGATGCCGCATTATTCTATTATAGCTTATTGTTCGCATGGCAATTAAAAGCTTGAATTCTCAGCTTTCCGGAGATGGTACATTAATCTTAATTCACTAAAAAAAAGTCCTGTCATTTTGAACAATTTGATCAATTTCTTTCATCTTCCCGAGTTGTTTGCTCAAACGAACGGACAATACCATTCCACTGCAGGGTGTCCTCTTACGCGAGTTTTTGTTAGCAAATTATTGATAGTTGCAGCCAGGTGTATAAACTTCAGGGCCGCTCAGCCGTATTTCCAACGTCACTTTGTTGCGTCTCCCCTCATCAATGATGGACGCACCTTGTTTAGTTACGATTTAATGCCACACAAAGGTATACGTTAACTTTACATTTTAAATAGAGTAGAATCAATATGTTTTACTTTGAAATTGAAATGAAATTCTAAAATTACCACACATTAACCACACATAAAGCCTGGCGTAGTTTATTCATTTATTAACAAAAGTTGATTTCCTAAATGAAATCGAATAGGAAATAAAGGCAAAAGACTTTCTTAAAAGATTGATTTTTATTTATATGTTTGTGTCATTAAATGCTCAGTGAGAATTCTGAAATGTAACATATCAACAATATATAACATAAATATATTTCAATATTTTGAAATGTAATAATTTAACTTTTGAATAATTTGTCGCAATTATGTCGTTATATATAATATTTTTTAAATTTCATTTGCAATCAACGGGCATTGGCGTGCATTGCATGAATGGGGGGGGGGGGGGGGGGGGTTGTATTTCGATTAAATTATTACCCCCAGCCTACGGGTACTTAAAGTTTGTAATTATGCTTAACCACATCGGATCTTGTTTTTAACTCATTAACGGCATCTCATTTGAGAATTGTATCACATTTACGTATTTATTCACAACAATTGACTTCATATAGAAAGATTAAAGTTAAATACATTTATTTACTTTGCAATTAACCACATGCAACACTGTTATTTTCAGATTTTAAGTGTTTTAACCTGTTTAGTGTCATGTAGGCCTACCGTTTTGGTGTTTTATGTAAATGTGAAAAGTTATCTATTCCTTATAATCTCTCACTGTTTTCCGTCTTCCTTCTCTCTCCTGACATAATTCCTGTTAATCTACATTCATTATTTCACTGTTAAAGGAGAATGAAACCCTAGGATTCAGTTGAATTGTATGAAACAAAAAAAATCAAAGAAACGGATTAAAGAAAGTTGAAGAACAACTGAATAAATAATAGAAAGTTATGTGCATTGAATGTTGTGATCACTAACGCTATGGAGATCCTCACACTGGCAACAGGCCAAGATGTGTGATGTCACACATGAACAACTCTCCCATATGACATACAAAAAAATATTTAAAAAATCTTCTTTTCCTCATTCTAATGGTAGTACAGACTCTTCACACATGATTATAATTTTGTGAACTTGTATTACATGTCCTCCCATGAAAAGAATCTCAGATCTTTTAACGAATTAATAAAAAACGACAATTTGAGTGAAATATGTAAAAAGTAATGGGGAAGTTGTTCATGTATGACATCACACATCTTGGGCCCGTTGCCAATGTGAGGATCCCCATAGCAGCAGTGATCACCAATCACAAAGGTCATTACTTTCTTATTATTCAGTCATTTTTTCTCAAATTTTCATTTGATTTTCCTTCTTTTTGTACAATTTAATGAATTCCTAGGGTTTCCTTCCCCTTTAATGTTTGTTTATATTGCATACACCACAAGGGTGTTGATCATTTGTGTCATGCCATCAGTGGTGTCTGATGCATGTTCCGTGCAACACTGGTGTGGCGTGGCGGATCAACGCCAATGTCGTGAGTTTATTCTTGATAGAAATTTAATCATATGGTGGTATCTCATTTCGCGGAGACGGGTTTGAGACAGATTTGGGACTACTTTGGGAGTGTTTTGAAACAGTTTTCAGACTGTTTTTGAACTTGTCGCGTAGACGTCTTCGAGGGATCTACTGAGTCCCGGCGACGTTTCATGAGTTTCGGGTATCTCAAAACCGTCTCAAAGTAGTCCCAAATCAGTTTCCGCGCCGAAAAAAAAGTATCGGAGACGTCTCCAATACTTTTTTCCGTCGCGGAACCGGATTTGGGACTTCTTCTTTGAGATGATTTTGAGATTCCCGAAACTTATGAAACTTCGGGGGGGGGGGGGGGGGGGGACTCAGGAGACGTCTCGGAGGCGTCTCGAAGACAAATATCAAATTTCTTGAAACTTTTTCAAAACCGTCTCAAAATAGTCCCAAATCCGTCTCCGCAAAGTGAGATACCATCGTTACTTTTTTAAATACTTTGATAATCTATTACACAATTTAGCTTTTAAAAACAAAGCTTGAGATAGGATGAACGTACACTTTTTGTTCATAAATTTTGATTCAAATAAACTATTGATCTATCTATATATCGAACTTCTTTGGTGTATGAATATGACATTAACGCTGTGCTATTCATCTTTAGTGTAATTTTTATATTGCTAGAAAACAAGTTTTTGTAGAAAATGATAAACTGATTTATTTGAAAACTTCGAATTTTCTTATCCAAATACCCGGACAGTTAGATATCAGATTGTGAAGAACTCGATGTATCTTCGTCAGCTCCGCTCTCGGACGTGCTGAGGGTGAAGTGTTGAATCTTTGGGTCTTTCTTGATCCAATGTATACCACAAGCACCAGCAATGATGATAATAATAGACGCCAAACCAGCAAAGACTAGAGCTCCAATTATAGACCGTGACGTCGCCACTGTGTTATCTGTCATTTATGAAGACAAATCATAATACACTAACTAAACCATGACTTCAGTTCTAAGCAAAAAAATTTTTTTCTTTATTTCTTTATTTTTTTTTTATTTATTTTTTTTTTTATTATTGTTTAATTTCATTTTTTTTAATTTTTTTATTTATTTTTATTTATTTTTATTTTTTATTTATTTATTTATTTTTTTTTGGGGGGGGGGTAATTTTTTTATTGATGGTGTAAGTAAATTAAATTAAATTCTAAATTTATTAATATTCAATACTAATAGTGTAAACTTCTAGAGCGCAAACACCGTCCAAGGACGCTCATGGCGCTAGCTCAGCAACAGTTATCTTGAAAGTATAATTTAGAAATTGATGTAACATAATTGTACTAACAAAAATTTGGGGTGCCATCCCTTAAAGCTCAGGGATTACATCAAATAATGACATTGGTCTTGAATAATAAGTAAAGGTTATTGCTAATATTGCTATACAAAGCTCCTGATTCGAATCGACGTTAAAATAAAAGAGAACAACAACTTTCAGTGATAAAGTTGAATTCTAAAACGGGAATAAGTGCCACTAATCATAATGGAATTTATAAATTAATCTTTTTTAAAACGAAGTTATCTAGTTGGTCAGCCTTATTTCCACAATGATGCGGTAGTTTCATAATTACAGAAGGTTAGAGCAGTTGTACATGACTGTAGTAAAAAAAGACTCACAACACTTGACTCCATTAAATTGAATTCCATTAGGACAAATCCCGGTTGATGTAAGCAGATGATCACAAACGCTCAGGGAATCATCATCCGAACATGACAATTTGCTAATGAACATCGGCAAACCTTCTATAGCTGGTTCTTTGCTTTTCTACAGTATAAAGACAAAATAGTTTCCTTATAACGATTTTCAAGACTAATCAATAATTGTGTATGAACTGGAAACTGTAGTAGCCCTGCCCCATTATGAGGATTTTTACAGCGATTAGGAAAGGCATATTATTTTCGTATTTACACTTTTACAGTGCATTGTTTACTGCAATATTTCATAGTTGTCTTTTTTCTTCTTCAATATTTGTAGTTTTCTTTGACAATGTGGCCTTCACCCTTTGAAGCATTATTGGTTACTAGGATTTGTATTTATTAATTGATTTTATTCTTCCAAAATATTATATTTCAGGGGCCGCGGAGCCGGGGGGGGGGGGCTGGGGGGCTGCAGCCCCCCCCCCCCCACTTTTTTCAGCCAACGTGTACAAAAAATGGAAAAATGACCATACATTTGTGATTTGAAGAGTTTGTTTCCAAAAGGGACTAAATCCACTTTTGGAGATTTCGAGTAAATCACTGATTTTTTAATTTATCACTTTACCGTGAACCATATGACTTAATTTTGGTACACATGCTAGTACAATTGCCTTAGACCATTTTAATAACAATGAAAAAAATCTAGCTATAAAATTTTATTTTTTATGAATTTTTGAAATTTCAATTTCTATGGATTTAGTCCCTTTTGGAATGAAACTCCCGTAAATCGTCTATTTTCCCAATTATTTTGCCTACTTGAAGTTTTTGGTCAGCTAAAAATGTGTTTAAATGTTATTCTGAACGTGTATGAATAAAATAACACTAAAAATTATGAATTTTGAAGAAAAAAATTTTTTTCGCCAAAAATTTGATTTTCAGTCAGTGCAAATATTTCATTCCAAAAGGGACTAAATCCAAGAATATTTATAAAATTCTTAAAAATTAATCAAAATTATTCAAGTTTTCTTTCAAGATCTTAGATCAATATCTACAGCCTGTGTGCAAAAATCAGAATATATATACGAAGGGAGCCAAGCTAGAGTTCTTACAGCCAAAATAATTTGAGATAAATCTGTAAGATATGTCCTCACATTGTTCCATTAACATACACATATGCCTACACAAGATTATTTTAACGTTTCGATAATGATTTCAGAAGAAATATTGAGAAAATATCGAAATAGTCCGTCAAATTGAGACTTAGAGTAGACCGCTGTACCACCACAAGTCACGGCACAACATTCACACACAGAACCGGTGCGAATCGCGTGCACATGATTTACCCGTAGACTTTCCACATGGCCGTGTTAATCACGCATGTGCTTTGACGGGACGTCCAGATACAGAAATTATGCTTATTTTGCTCTTTTCTCAGCAAATACGCAATTTTCTGTAAATTCCTTTGGTGTGTAGTATTTATTACCTATGCCTGAGATTGTGGTATGAACAAGAACGTTATGATTTTTTTAATCGTGACTACTACTCTAGATTATCTTTAAAATATTTAGAATCCACAGACTGGATTTAGTCCCTTTTGGAATGAAACAGAAATTTGAAACATCAACAAAAAAAAAATTTGGAATGCGATGTTGGGCATTTTAATCCCTTGTACTAGGTGCATATATTTAGCTTAAAAAGTGAACTTTGTTCAAATATGGATTTAGTCCCTTTTGGAAACAAGCTCTTACTTTAGCCTGTTCAGCCCCCCCCCCCCCTCCCCCCCCCCCCCCCCCCCCCCCCCCCACTTTCGGCTCAGCCCCTCCACTTTCAAAAACGCTCCGCGGCCCTGTATTTTGGTCATGCGATATGAATAAGAGTTTATATCTCCAACAAAAGTAGAGAAGCAGAGATTTTAAAACTTGTACATGTATATTCATTTACAAAATTATTAAATGTGACGGAAAACTTCTTCAATGAAATCCGGCTTTTGTTTTGTTTTTTTCTGGCACGTACTGTGTACTAGAGATGGTATCTCATTTCGAGGAACGTCTTCGATATTATTCTTTTTATTATTAATATATTATATATTTTTTTTTGTCACAGAAACTTTTCTAGGAGACGACTGTGAGAAGTCTCTGTGACTCATGAGCCATCGCGGAAAGCTATGAGACGTCTGTTAGACGTCTTTGAGGCGTCTCATGATCTCGTGATCTCATGGTCGACTCATGAAGTATCGCGGAGACTCCAGAGACGTCTTTGAGACGTCTACGCCTCAGTATCTCTACATGCGCGAATGGGGGGGGGAGGGGGCTTTGGACCCAAAGGGGCGCCAAATTGAGCAAAAATGTTTTTTTTTTTTTATTAATTAATTAATAATTAAAAAAATAACAAATATACATTGTGATTACCCGATTGACCCTCTAAAACCTACCCCTACAGCTAATATATGACCTTATGGTTAGCCGAAGGCTATTCAACCTCTTATCTCTCGGCCAGCACGACCTGGAAAAAAAATTGTGTTACCTTTTGATGTACGGGGGGGGGGAATGGGGTATACATTCCTGGATCCATCACTGGGGGCGCTAACACAAAACCACATCGGGCCCCCGAGGCACCCCCACGCCGACCAACACATCACCAACTCAACCGCCGGACCAGCCCAGCAGAGTGAAGCGTGCCACAGTCCTCCTATCCTGGATACGCGCCTGTATCAAATCCCGCTCTCAAATCCGTCCCCAAAACTAAGTCTACAAATCCGTCTCATACAAAGTGAGATTACCACCATTAATATGTCGGCTACCTTACCACCATTAATGTATCCTTGATTTTTACAAATCAACATAGCTGCTCGATCATTCATGTCGCATACACCACCACCCAACTGCATGTTATCGAGATGTGCCCGAGAAGTGGACAAGATTTGACCGTCTGAAATTCCGTTTACAGTGTATGAAAGACGGTCGGAATCTCCCTGATTCCATCTGATAAAGTAGGCCAGCAAATCGTTGTACTTGACTCTTGAGATACCTGTGCATTCATCGAATATAATAGTGGGGCCACCAATCGTCAGAATATTGGCTTCGTTTGCAAGTCATGTTAATGTTTGGCAACATCTATAAATATGTTCTACTTGATCACACGAATCAGAAAATGTATGTCTCCAATTAGAAAATATGTTGAAATCTCGCCGCCAATTGCTCACGACTTGCTCACAACTTTATATCATACAAATATTCGGACCTTGAGCAAGGCTGGTTAAATCTATAGATCGCAGCTACTGAAATATTTCTATTTCCTGATGGGCTTTAGCCCTGAAGAAATGGGGATATTAATGCGGCGGTCACAACTCATCGTAGGCTACGGGGCACGTGCCATCAACGTAGCCTGCGTTGCATGTACAATGCACGTTCCGCAATGCACGCACAGCTCCTGGATCAACTTGTGCGATTCCTGCGTTTCTGTAGTATGGGTATTTGTAAAAATTTCCTGCACGTCGTACATGCATTGTACCTGCAAGGTACCTCCATTGCACGAATTTTCTACGAAATCCATCGTAGGGAGTTGCACGTCGATGGTATGGCGAGTTGTGACCGCCGTATTAGTAGCTAAGATCGTGTAGATTTACCCATTCTTGCAAATGAAGGAATTTGTTTTATATCCCTCATCTAAAAATAATTTTGAAAAGTTATAATAGTAAATAAAAGAAAAAGAATAACAAAAGGGTTTTTAAGAGATAACGACGTTAGATTACTCAAATTTTCATTTTAGCGTGTTCATTCAACCATGAATTGATTTAAATTTTGTGCAAAAGTTAAAAACACTATTCCTAGACATGAATCCCTCCATATTTGATCAATTTTACCATGGCAAAGAAGTAAAAATCGCAGTTTTGGCATTTTTGCTGCATGCTCACTCAACCGTGAAATTTTACGCAAACGTCCTTTCTGTATGTTTGGAAGCACGTTTTGCGTACATTCTGATGCGTGAAATGTTTAAAATTTAAAACTTGGTTCGATATCATTGAATCAAAGTTGTGATTTTAGGCTTGTAAACTTTATTAAAAAATGACATTTTTGCATTCAACCATTGCTCACTAAAGCATGACTTTATGATATTTTCTAAAATGCGCGACCATGGTAGCTAACTAAAGCATGACTTTATGATATTTTCTAAAATGCGCGACCATGGTAGCTAATTAAATTCCCTACATGGACACATAATTAGATTTTTTTTTAACTCCTCCTATTAAAAAAATTATTGATATTTGAAATAGGTGGAACTTTCTTTTTGTGTTGTGTTTATGGGCAAGTCCACGCTATTTGTTCCCAAAGTGGTGATTTTTCGACTTTTTGACCATTTTTGTGTCAAGTGTGTCAGTGGGTTTGTAAAGGTATAAACAATGCGCATATATCACAATAAAGAGTATGAAACGAAGTTAATGTAAATGAGGTCAAAATGTCATTCAAGGTCATATGACGTCACAAGGCTCATTAATATTTATGAAAAAATAATAAAATGCATTAAAAATGCTATTCTCAACCATTTAAAAAAGAGGTTTGTCATAGGAGTACAACCAAAATGTATGTATTTTCTGTTTTTAAATTTTCTAGGCTAACTCTGGTGAAAATATCACGAACCTAGCACATAGTTTTCCATATTTTTAGGTCTCAGAAATAGTCTCACCAAAGTTACTGAGCTGATGTAAAATCATGCATTTTTAATACTCACTCTCCCACCTTTAGAAATGAAACAAAATAAGTGTTTTATATATTTTTGTTTTGTGTTATGTTTCTTTTGTTTTAGATTATTTAACAAAAGATGTTTTTACGCCTTGGCTACAACAATCGTTTAATGAAAAATATTACTGGGAATAATTGTCCCGTGTGCTACCTGTCCCGTGTGTTACCTGACATATTTTTTAAAACTTGACTTTGCCAAAAAACTCGAAGTTGTATTAACGTTAAAATATTTCCTTACAATGTTTATTGCATGTTTAAGAGGATAAAACTATACAAGTTTAGATCTACTTTTTAAATTCAGAGTTATATGTGAACAAAGTCAAAATTTGAAAACACCATTTTTATTCTGGTCCCGTTTGTTACCGATGAATAAATGATCATAAATTAATTATGAATTGATTTATTTCCACTATTTATTATGTTTTTGTTGAAGATTCTTAGTAACTTCAAGAATATACCTAAGGCATGTAAGGATTGAGATTTCATTTTTGGCTCTGAATGTCCCGTTTGTTACCGCGCAAAATAGCTTGGATTTGCCCATATACACTGCTGCTCATAAACGTTGGATATTCTTTTAAGTGATTGAGCAACATCTTTTTGCTCAGGCATTATTTCGACTGTTGCTCAAAAATGATTTTATTCATTTTTACGAGGTGGAAATTTCTATCTTCCCAAAAATGTATAGTACAATCTCAGCCAAACATAAATCATAATGAAAGAAAGACTTTAGTCACCTTATCATTAAGGTTGAAACATATTTCGGGGGGAAATGGTAAGAAGTAAGTAAGTTTTTTTTTTTATTTTCTTTCTTTTGTTTTGACCATAAAGGTAAGATAGAATATTTCAATTTTTCTCTGATCTCATTTTTTACTTCATCCCCTCCCCTAGACAAGAGACTAAACCCTGTGAACCTAAAATTTGATTTAACGTAAAGAACAATAATAACCCTATACTTCAGACGCGTTTCGCGGGGTAGGATGGAGGGGGCCTTGGTCAGCCGGTTAAACGAATAAATAAGGGGCCCCCAAAATAAAAGAAAATGGCAAAAATGGACATTGTGGGGGTTGAACAACTTTTTTTTTATTTTTCCTTCCCCGGGAACGGTTAGAGGAACGTCCAAAATATAGCTAGGGTCTCGATAAGTGGAAGCGGGGATAAACAACTTTAAGAAATTAATGCCGGAGCGAAAAAAAATGTTGCTGGAGCACACAAAAAAATATCCAACCTTTATGAGCAGCAGTGTATATATATATATACACTCCTGCTCAAAAGTTTGAGTACACCTCCTGTCAGCTATGTTAAGATGATTTTGTATTAAGTTTATGTCCAGCATTTCAGTTCAAACATTGATTAAGTAAAATAATAATAATAATAATAATATAAAAAAAACATTATGCAAACAAAATATTCAGCGAGTACTACATCACGATCAGGATAAGTCAAAACATTTTAAAAAATGCAAAAATGATATTGCCCTAATTTATTCAAGTTTTGAAGAAATGGACTACCTCCGTCAATAACAATCCTATCAACGTGAAATTTTACATGGACTATGGGACACATGTAACGTTTGAAAGTATATTGAAATATTTATTTCTGAATTTTAGGCCCCTTCTTATTTATGCAAATTAAGTGTCTATTTTTACATATTTATTAATAATAAAAAAAAATAAAAAAAAAAACATTGTTATGAAGCCCAATCTGTTTTTAAACGTTGTTGAGTATAACAATCAACAACATTGTGATATAAAATTTAAAATTTTATTTGCATATATTTGTGTATTCTTTTGTTTTATAACTTTATTTTGTTTATTATTGTTGTTAGACTATGCATTTCTTCCATTTCTGGAGCCTCTTTTGTTTTAGAAATGCAAGCAAAATGTACTTTTTTTGTACTATTAATGCCTGGCATGAAATAATACAATGTTGTGTAGCCTAACAACACAGTGTACAGTTATTATATTAGAACAATAGCTTCACTGCACTTGAAAGGCAAAAATCATCAAAATACAAATGTTGGATTGGAAGTGATTGCTCAAACTCAACCAGTCAAAAGAGGATTAATTCAGTCATTATATGGAGTGTTATTACGAAACCAGTGTACAGATAGGTTAATAGGTAGGTTGCACACTTGAACAATATTTACATATTGCCTTTTTATGCACTAAATGCATTTTGTCACTTGCATTGCTGTATACAAGTTTTCATTATGTCTTCTGGGGCTTAAGTATCACCTTAGTTGTCTTGAAAAATATCAAGATGCAAAATAGGACATTTTGTTTGCATTTCTAAATTAAAAAAGGTCTCTTAATATGTAAAGAATACATAATAACAAAAATAGAAAACAAAATAAAGGTATAAAACAAAAGAATGCACAAGAATGCAATTAAACTTTTAAATTCTTATCACAATGTTGTTGATTATTATACTCAGCAACTTTTGAAAGAAATTTGGCTTCATAACAGCACTATGTTGTACATGTGTATCAAAGTCCATGTAAAATTTGATAGTATTGTTATTGATGGAGATATTCCATTCCATTTTTTGTATGTTTGACCAATTTCTGAATTCAAAGGAGGAGTGATGTCATGGATGTAGTACTCATTTAAAATATTATTTGCATAATTTGATTTGTGTACTTGTACCAGTGTTTGAATTGAAACGCTCAGCATGATACTAACATACCGACTAGGAGAATTTTGGGCAGTTTCACAGCTCAGTTAAACCAAGATTATAGTTTTCGGGCCATGATTTTATAAGGTGATTAGAGTAAATAAGAGTTTAGGGCAAAGATGGACTTTTTTTTTCAATCTGGCGAAATTAAGCAAAGTCTTCAACTTAAAGAACAATGTCCTGATTATAGCACATAACATCTTTATGTAACCATTATTGGTTTTCTTCCTTGCTGGTAGCACTAGAATTCTCTTAAGAATAAAAGGCATCCTGATAAAGACGATTTTGTTAAGATACAGGATGAATACTTGCAGAAGTATTCTTGTAAAGGTTAACTTGGACAGCACTGGACATACAAAAATGGCAATGTTTCAAGGCATACAGCCAATTTAGTCAAGAAGAGGATCAAGGACAATCGTAATGAACGATCTGGAGTAGAAATATGAAGACCTGACAAGAATCCCACTTGAAATGTGTCTTGGAATGTGAAGACTCAAATGATGGTTAAAAGACCATGCAACCTGAGTCAGCCTGAAGATTTTACTGAAGTCTCACGGGACAAACCCCACAGAAGACAAAAAGAAAGTCACTGGAGACTTGGAAGAACTATTTCAGGGATTCATTTTGAGAAAAAAAAACTTTAAAATTTTGGTTATATAGTAATAAATTGGAATGAGTACCTATAGGTTATGAATACTTTTTTGAAAATATTTAATTTGAAAAGATTTCATTTTCCTAATATATTTTCCCCGACTGAACCTTTTTTCTTTTGTACTGTACATAATTTGTATTGCTGGATAGCGACATTAGGCCTACTACTCGCAAATAAGTCGCAAATGTAAACATTATTTTGTTTAAATTACTGGATAGTTATGCTGTTTTTCGAGTTCCTGTACTCCTACGTGATAGAACCAGGTAACACACCATATACAGTGAAGGAAATACTGATGTCTTACCACAAGCGACTCCAGCTAAGGTTGAACAATACTTTCCGGCGAACTTTTTGTACTTGCAGGAGAGCAGATATTCCTCGTCACCGTTGCATTTGAAATCGTTCCCCTCCATAGGAAATCTATTTGTTGGTGGAGCTGATGTGCTATAGTACCACCAATCGGACATCTGGCGGAAGGAATATGCTTCTGTCCATATCATAGCATATCCATCAATGAATCCAAGTTGTCTGCACGTGACCAATGCATCAACAGCATCCCAGCCGCCATTGCAAATAGCCTTCCATTCGTCTTCAACGAAGACCTGTACAACGCCCTCTGTGTTGTTGTTTGAAGATCCTCCATACAACCGAATGGAATTATTTACAGCAACTTACGTTCATAATACAAAAGAATGGGGGGAAAATAAGTAAAACATTTTTTAATAAAGACAAATGTGACCAACATTCACCGTATTTTAAACTACAAGCCGTGTACTGAAGATGCTTCTAATTATTCACTTTTGTCACCCACCTCTGGATACATTAATTTTTATTATTCATTATATTATGCAGGCAGACTAAAATAACTGACTCAAATTATTTATCCCGAACAACGGTGGGCTTATCAGTTCAGGTAACTTCTAATTTACGTTTTCATTTTTTTTCCTCCAAATACCAGAAGTAGGGTACATGCAGGTAATATGGGCCCCTAAGCTCATTTGCCTAATTTGCATAAAATTACGAAATGACACACGGTCTAATCTTTGTTTATATGAATCAATAACTACTGCTGTAACTTTTATTGTGAAGAAAAACAATTATCACCAATCCCCCTGTCTGCAATATTCAAATGTTGACGTCATTACCAAAGTGCCCATATTACCTGCATGTGCAGGTAATATGGGCACATGTATTTAATGTATGTTTTAAAAACTACAATGACTATACCATGTCTGGAATTTGCTTAAAATGTTGAAAATCATTAACTTTAAGATATCATTTGAAATTATAAGACCCTTCAGTAAATCCTTTGACTATATATTTCATTGTTATGTATTTTGTATATTATTTCTTTTTTTTGATATTATTTAAATATTATTTTCATTATACAAGTCAATATAGGCCTACAATAAGTTATTTATATATTAATTATATACTGTGAATATACCCCAGAAAATCGTAGAAAAAAGATTGATGCCTCATCCCAATACTAAGTACCAGAATCATTTCCGCGCGCATTGGATTGTCATTATTACCGTGCACTAATGTTGCTGTGTCAGGCATTGCATTCAATGCCAACATTGCACCCCTTCACTAAAAAAATTGACCTGTACAACCTAGTATGATCAAAATGAAACTATAAGCTTACTAAATATACCAAACAATTGAGGTTACCCCCCCAAACACTCTTTCACCATCACATTCTGTAAAATATCAATTACTTCATCAGGTAAAAAATGCCGTAAATTACCTACCTTGTTGGTTTTCAGCAATTTTCTCAGAAAATTTCGGTATCAGATGCTCTCAACGACAATATATTTTCGTATACAGTTCATATGAACAACATTATGGCTCACATCGGTCACCGGTCACCGGTCGACGGTCACGACATGATTGCTTCAGTGTGCCCATATTACCTGTGCCATATTACTTGCATGTACCCTATGCAAGATACTGAAAAATTATGATTTTATAAAAGCTTACGTAATTTCCATATTTATGTTATTTTTTTTAAATCGTTATTTTCGATCACGGTTAAAAGTGTCGAACTCGTTTCAACGGATGAGAAAACACGAACAAGAAATAACCGACCGGCTCGCGTTGCACACGGCTAGCCCGCCGCATTAAAATGGCGTCCCCTACTTGCAGAGCACACAGGCGAGTAACGGACGTTTCCCTGCACCAGTCTTACCCTTGCACGTAAAATAACGAGTCGAAGTTAGTTTGTACACACTTCAGTATGCCAAGACCTTGGAGAAAAAGAAGAAAGTTGTATGTACATTATCTCAAAGATATATGACTCAGAGTGCACTGAGTGTATGAATATCATGTAGAGGTAATATCCCTGTGTCTTCAGCCCAAGATTCGACATAATGGAAAGACAACATAGACTCAGAAAGATTCAGCCTAATATGCAAACCAGCAATCTCATTCTACCAGAAACTACGCAAATGCCGACTGCATTCGGCACTGTATGCTAGTATCGTAAACTGCGTGTTATTAATGATTCTCTAAGTACCATCGTGAAGCCATACTACCTCTAGACAGGAGTACCAAATGTTACATAAATGTTGTATTTAGCGGCATTAAGAATACACAACGTTCAAGAGTACATAGAGCTCGGATGTGTTTATTTATTCAAATCAACATTCAATATTTTAATATTGATTTATGATCATATAACATTACCATGCTTGCCCGTCTGACAGGTAATTTTGTTTTATCAAGTTTTACTTATACAGCACAATGTATATTTTTATATATATATATATATTATAATATTTAATATATATACTACATATATATATATTACTATATATATTATAGATATATATATAGATATATATTAACTGTTTTTCTTCTTCCAACAGAATCTTCACCAAAAGCTCGATGTACTTGTCTAGCGCGCAAAGAAACTGACAGTAGTTGGGGGAAGCACTATAGGAACTCCATCTTTCTGAAATATACTCTGCTCCGTTTCCACGTAGAGCACTTTTGCGAGTTCCATGGTCAACTTACGGATATATATATATTATATTAATCTATTACTAGTATAAATATATTTACTTTTTTTTATTTATATTTTATTTTAAGGTATCGATTTTTTTTAGAAGGGCCATATTCTAATCTCATCTATTATTATTATTTATATGCAGATATTCATTAGAAGACGACTCTTTGAAGTAAATTTATTGGCAATGTTCGAAAACAAAAATGAAACAAAATCGAGTGAATGCTGTCACTTTTTCAAATAGCATTGAATAGGATTGTTTGCTATGATGTGTGATACAAATGAAACCCCTGCTCAGTCTTTCACTATTTGACACAAACTTGCACAATATTTGATTTAGTAGGCTACCTATTACATTCATTTACAATTCACTGCGTTATAGCTATTATTCGAGCTATATTTCAAGAAAGGTAACATTCCAAAGGTATAACATGATACATATAAATTGATAGAATGGATGGGATGGGAATATGGCCCCTTTAAAAATAAATATTTTTTTTGGTCGATACACTCTCTATACATAATACACTATATATAAATATATATATATATATATATATATATATACAGTGGTGGCCAAAATTATTAGAACACCAAGCATATTTAAATGTTTTTAGTAATTTTCGTTCAGTTGAACTTTTAAATACCTATAAAATGGTTGGAATGTCTCCGAATATCATCATTATGTTTTGAAAACTAAATAACAAAGACATGCTTTGGGAACTCGCCCCCAAGTAGCTCCAAGTCGCCCCTTTTTATGTTACACCACCGATTGAAAAATCTAAAAAATCTTACCCCTTTCAGGATCAAAGTGTCATAACGTTAAACATTTTAAGTCTCTCCCTACAAAAGTATATATATTCTGAAAGGAAATTTCCTGAGGATGTCACAAATGGCAATCATAACAACACAGGGTGAAGTAGTTACATCTTATGTGGGGATTTCAAAATTATTTTTGAAGGGCCCCAAATTTTTAATTCAGTGCCCCTATTTAAGTCCCCCGTTCCAACGACCCTCAATATTTCAACATATTGGAATTGCTCAAGAAATTTCCTTTAAAATATATATACATTTACGAGGAGTGTCTTCATTAAATGAAAAAATAGTCTTAACTTTCAAAGGGGATGGTTATTTTGGTCATCTCACCAGCAAGGGTGGGGGCAAATCCACCCTCCTCATTTGACCAAAATTTCTGAAACTTAGCATGTATTTGAGGTATATTAGAATAAATAAGCCTGCTAAGTTTCATACTTCTACCTCAAATACTTTTTGAGCAATCGGCATATGTAATTGGCATTTTACTTTTTTGCATTTGGACTACATGTTTAATACACAAGTCTATGGGGAAACCAAAAGCGCATAGCGCAACTGTTTTTAATGCTGCGCATTACCAGTTGGTCGAAACTATATAAATTTGGTGTCTACATATACGTAAGACCCTATGCTAAAAATTCTTGAAAGCTCATGGCACACAAAAGATATCTTTAATCTGATATCAGAAAATGAACTAGGGCATTGATAATCCCATAGACTTTGTGTAGGTTCAGGTGTTCTAATAATTTTGGCCACCACTGTATATACATGTATATATATATGCAATCCCAACTTTAGGGTTGAATTTATGAAAATAATTTCTTTGGAACATTGTTTAACCTTTGTTTGCAAAGGTTAGGTATTCGTTTTTTATTATCTGATCCATATGAATAGCCAAAATGGGATGGAAATATATATGGCCCCTTTAAAGATAGAAAACCTTTTTGTCGATACACTCTGTATACATACCTGGAATACAATGTATGCAATCACAAAGCAGTTGAATTTATAAAAGTAAAATTTTTGAACACTGTTTAACTTTTGTTTGCAAAGGTGAGGAGTTTGTCTTTTATTATATGATACATATAAATTGAAAAAATAGATGGAATGGGAATACGGCCCCTTTAAAAGTGAATTTGATTTTAGTCTATTCTCTCTGTATGTATACCTAGAATACAAGGTGCAATCACAATTCATAAAAGAAACATTGTTTAACCCTGTCAAGACCAAGTGGGGGGGGGGGGTGGGCGCAATGTGCCTCCCCTTATAACACTTTTACACATCATTTCTATACGCTTGGATTATTTTCCACAATACTTGGTGATTTTTCCTAAAAATGTAAGCATGAACATTTTCATACATATTTTGTGGGGATATGATAATTTGTTGTTGCTGCCATGGCAGCCACAAATTGGCAAACTTGTTTCTCAATTTGTTGTTTATTTGTGACATGCATAGTAGTAAACAATATTATGGTGGGGTTTCTTTATTAAAAATTGAATTGAAATAACATTTCAAACTGGATGCCACTCTTCTTCTTTTGATTTTGTCACATTTTATTTGAAACATGGCGCCAAAACAAAAGACATAATAGAAAATATTGAAATATTATTTCTTTTCACAAATTTCTACAAAAATTTAATGATTTTATCTCTTGAAATTCAAGGAATATGATTGATGCTTATTGCTCCAGAGTTTAATATCGGTAAGTCACTGTGAAAAAAACTACAGTAATTTTTTTTTTTAACAGTGAAGCTACGTTGCACGCACGCGCCACATGTAGCCTACGACCTATTATGGCCACCATATAACATCAGGGGTTATTAATGAGTTCACACAAAATTTTCAGTTTGTAAGATACAAATAAATATTACTTATACCCTTTTCAGACTGCTATTTCTTAAACCCGTACTATCCTTAACCCCATACTATCCTTAACCCCGTACAATCTTATTTTGCTTTCAGACTGTGTTTCTTAACCCCATACTATTTGCTTAGCCGGGGTTGAGAAATTCAATGCTTTTCACACTGGGCATTTCTTAACCCCAGACTATTTGCTGGATCATGAATATTAATGATTTCATTCTCTTCTTTATGTTCTTCATTGTTTTTCAATCTTTCATTATGTTATTAATTGTTTTTCTCTCTTTCCTTATGTTATTTATTGTTTTTCTCTTTGTCCTTATGTTATTTCTTATCTTTTTTAATCTTTCTTTATGTTATTCATTGTTTTTCTGTCTTTCCTTATGTTATTCATTGTCTTTCTTTTATGTTTGACATTGTTTTTCTTTTCCCTTCCTTATATTATTTAATGTTTTTCTGTCTTTCATTATGTTATTCATTGTTTTTCTATCTTTCCTTATGTTATTCATTGTTTTTTTATCTTTCCTTATGTTATTCATTGTTTTATCTCTCTTTCCTTATGTTATTCATTTTTTTTTCTGTCTTTCCTTATGTTATTCATTGTCTTTCTCTCTTTCCTTATGTTTGACATTGTTTTCCTTTTCCCTTCCTTATGTTATTCATTGTATTTCTCTCTTTCATTATGTTATTCATTGTTTTTCTCTCTTTCATAATGTTATTCATTGTTTTTCTATCTTTCCTTATGGTATTCATTATTTTATCTATCTTTCCTTATGTTATTTATTGTTTTATCTCTCTTTTATTATGTTATTCATTGTTTTTCTCCTTTTCCTTATGTTATTCATTGTTTTTTGTCTCTTTCCTTATGTTTTACATTGTTTTTCTCTTTTCCTTATGTTATTCATTGTTTTCCTCTTTTCCCTTATGTTATTCTTTGTTTTTCTTTCTTTCCTTATGTTATTCATTGCTTTTCTCTTTTTCTTTATGTTATTCATTGTTTTTCCTTATGTCATTCATTGTTTTTCTCTTTTTCCTTCTGTTATTCATTGTTTTTCTCTTTACTTCTGTTATTAAGTTTACGAATAATTATGCATATTCATGACCACATTTTCATTGATTGGCTAATGCTTAGCCCCGCTTTTCCTTAGCACGGTTTGGTTTCAGCACTGCAACTCTTACGCACCTGGCAATTTCCCGGCTAACATCCGCAAATTACCCGGCTAACATCGTGTGCTTTTTAGCAGGGCCAGATAGTCCACGTATTTAACCAGTGCTAGCCTATTTGGTACATATCAATTCTAGTTGTAAACTTAAGGAGAAGAGGGCGCTATCACTCTAGACGCAAATCAACGCTGCATAGAGCATTTTGTATTTTGCACAGTTTTTTATACTTACTTGTTTTCTTGATTATGGCGCAACTACCTTTTCAAAGAAATGTATCAACTTGAATAAGTACGCTAAGAGTCTTTTTTTTTCAAAAATAGGAATAACTTACTCGCAACTGGAAAAAAAGTGTCCTGTCACTTGTGTCAATTGATGAATGCTAATCAGATCAAATTCCTTGTCATATGGCCAATTTTGCTCGTTAAAATGTGTCATTCACGCCACATAATTATCTCCTGGATAAACGAACAATTCATAATATTACAGCTTAATGATCAAGCCGTTTTTAAAAGCTTGAATTCCTACTTTTCCAGAGATGGATAAATTCATTTCGATTGGTTAAGAAAGTCCTGTACTTTGAACATTTGTCACAATAGAATCTTTACTCGCGATGGGTCGATATTTCCGCATATCACATGCATATCGCATGTGGACGGCGTCTTCGCAAGAGTGGACAAGATCACTACTTATATCAATCATCGTTTGGAACGTCAATCTATGTGAAATAAAGATTCTGATTACAACTTCATCACAATAAGTTATAATGCTGCCAAATGTGTATTTCCTCCATCTGGTCTGGAGAATCTATTAACTAACAACATGATAAAAGTTCATTATTTCTTTCATCTCCATGTACAGTCAGGCAGCAAGATCGATTATTCAATCTTTTCGAAAAGATTGGCTTACAGCTGTTTTTGAAGCCTTATGCATAATGTATGAGGCAAAACTCCAACAATCGCATTGCGGGTGGTCCGTACGCAAAATGAATGTAAAAATTTTTGCGATCTGATAGATGAAGAAAAAAAAAAAATCACAACGTAAATGTCATGGATCAATTTTTTTAAACAATCGTCAGTGCTATCAGAGAAATAACGCTGTTTCTATCGAATGTAATGAAAGAAAATCTATCCATGACATTTCGAGGAATCTACTATGGAATACGTAATTAGCGCTTCAAATTCGGTCAGATGAACGTAAGAAACGGGAATGCACGGACTTTCGTGACAGTCGTCGCTACACGTTCTCAACATGATGGAACGCCGTCTATAATTTAGCCCTTTTTTAATTGCATTGTAAATTAGCGAAGTAGTAAAATATGCGATTGCTTACCTTTTTGATCAATTCCAAAATAAGGAGATCCTAATTTCTCGTCACAATAGCTATAACATCCATGCTTTATAACATCCTAGAATGTAAGAAATGTAAATTCCTAAAAGGTATACAGAACAACCACACACAGAAGGTAATCTCGCATGCACTATGCGTGTTGATGAAAGCCGTGAAGGGAATTGTGTACACGTACAACTTGCCATATTGGTGCGTGGAAACAAGGAACCCTTTGTTTTAAGATTGTGCGTGGAAAGGAAAGAAGGAGGCCCTTGTTTTGAGATTGTAGGGGGTAGAGGCTATCAAATGTATGCATGTATAACGCATTTGAGACAGTTTAATATGGATAGAATAGATACAGGCTTGGGCTACTTTTAAGATGCACTCTCAAAATGAACATTTGCCAATCAATAAAATAGCTATCATCGACTAAATCTATGTTGTATCTTAATACATTCCAGAAGAAAGTATATACAATTTGTTGTTGTTGTCTTTTCTTTTTCGGCTGTCTCATCATTTATTTTTATTGTTTATAATTCTAGTCATCTTAATATGGCCTTGGCTTTCTGATAATTGTACACACCGTTTTAATACGTTACCCTTCAAATTACTATGTCTCATATCAACATACATGTATTTCATTTAATTCATTTCCCCCTCAACAAGTTCAACAGTGCCATCAAGCCCGGCCATGCAAGCTTTGCCGTAAGGGTCATTTTGTTCAAAATTATGTCCCGGTTATAACGACTGAAGAGGAGACAACGCGGCACGATATTGTACACATATTGTCATATAAGATTATAACAAACCATCAACTGTACCTTATTCTAACAAGTCAATTTCATTTTCCATCTCACAGCAACTGTATGGAACTACCATACAGGTTTGCACACATTCGCATCTAACGACTGTACTGCGTCTATCAAGCAAGGGTGTCAATCACTCGCCCCCTATCGACGGAGGCTGAAAAACAGCCGAATGGCAATCTTTTCGAAAAGACGGCCTTTCCGATCTTGTGCCTAACTGATGTACGAGTAGATTGCTGAACCGAACGGATAATACCATTCCAGCCGCGGGGAAGTCTTCCTAAGCGAGTTTTTGTGAGCTAATTTATTATTGCAGCCAGCTGTATAGATTTCTACGCTTGTCAGTCGTATTTCCAACGTCGCTTCGTTGCGTCTGGCCTCTTAGATAATGGACGCACCTTGTTTAATTACGGTATAATGCCGCTCATTGGTATACGTTAACTTTACATTTTACATAGAGTAGAATTGATATGTAGCGCAGTCTGAAACCGAAGCGTGCTAAGCTTAACCCCAGAAAATAGGTGGTACTAAGCCCCCCCCCCCCTTAGCACCACCTATTTCCTGGGGTTAAGGATTTTAACTGCAGTCTGAAAAGGGTATTAGTAGGAAAGGAAGAGATGTGTCTAATCAATTACATTTTTCCACTGACAATATTCATTTATTTTACTTCAACTGCTGCTCTCAACTAGAATTAGGATTGGTATATTCCATTACGAGACTCATGATTTTGATAAACAGGATTTGAATAGTCCTTTGACAAAGGGTCGATTTATTTGATAAATAAAGCACGTTTTATTTTTTTTTTCTTCTTTTTGTTACATATTCAAGTGGCAGGATGGAAGTTACAAAATTCACATTTTGGGCCAGATAATTCTAATGAAAGAACTCACGCACTCCATCTTGGGTCTGTAGTTAGCCTATTATGTTTGCTAAAACCTGATGCATATAAAACTTAAAAACATATAAAAACTAATTAAGTACAGCTTAATTAATGAAGACATTTCTTGTAACAACCTACCCCATATACGAGGTAAGTTAGGATGTTTTCGCTGGACTACGGAGGAGCTTATCTAGAACGTTAGCATAAAAAGGGCATTATTTTTCAAATACCTGCAAACCATCGTTTTCTATCTTCTTCAATAACTTTGAATAAAAGTTTCCAATGGTAACCGCACATGTACTCTTTTGCTTGTGAGACATTGCAACGTCTATTGTTGCAAGATAGATTCAATCAGTACACAGGGCTTTGATATACAGTCCGACACAGAAAAAAAACAAAATTAATTTTGAAAGCATTTGCTTTGGTGTTTATTTCATAATAAAGAGTCATTCTATATTCAATTATCCCAAACGTATAAGTGTGTTACAACGAATGACTGAGCACTTAGGTTTATAAAAATCGTAAAAATTGTCTAATAGTATATATATACCAAGTTTGAGCAAAAGCAACCCTTGAAATCAATTAGTCTTATTTAATATTTTGTTCCTTATGAATATACCCAGGAGGACTGACCTAAACAATGAATGAATGCTCAGAAGCCAGGGTTGCTTGGACAAAACTTGGAAGAAAGTGTGTTTCACCAAAGTTATCAAAAATTCAAGTGCTCAGTCATCCATGATTGAACTTGACAAGTACAAGTTTGGTATTACTGTGGATCAGTCCGTCGAGACGTCTCCAATACTTTATTCCGTCGCGGATACGTCTCGGAGACGTCTCAGCGACAATTTTTATAAACTGTCTCAAAGTACTTTCCGCGACTCATAAAACGTTGCAGGGACTAAGGAGATGTCTCAGCAACAGTTTTCATAACCGTCTTCAAGTCGTTTCAAAACCGTCTCAAAGCAGGCCCAAATCCGTCTCAAAGTAGTTTCAAAGTAGTTTCCGCTAAGTGAGATACCACCCTTATTCTTCGTCATGATAATAAAATAAATAAAAATACATATTCCTAATCATTAAACACATAAGACATGCGATCTCAATATGACGCTTTCAAAGTTGGGCTTACTCTTTATTGGGACGCACTGTATAAGAGACAAGACGGAGTATGCGGAATGCAATCAATAATTAGTCAGATCAAAATGCTTCCTTATGTTTTTAACAATGGGGGAAATGCCTGTCGGCCCCTAAACCTCTCTTGTATACATTCCTATTAAAAGAGCTAGCTGGTTGGCTGATTACTGACCCTACGTCCTCCGCTGAAAACCTGCGTTGTAGATTTGAGGAGAACGTACATTTGCCCAAAAATAGCGTTGTAGATTTGAGAACGGGGAGCTAGGCTCTTGGAACTGGGGGAAACCCCTCGATTTTGCACACGTGATCTCGAAATTTAAACGCTTGCCAGTCGTTTCTAGTAAATGACAGTTTATACACTCTTTTTCCTGTACTAACAGTATGCAGGGGTTTGCGGTTTGAGCTATTTTGAAAATAAAGCCCTCCATGATGCTAACGTTCTAGATTAGGTCCTCCGTCTTCCAGCGAAAACACGCTGTTGTTACACCATACGGGGTAAATTGTTACAATATGTAAATATACCGGGTAAGTTGACTATGTGTAAATCTCTTATACTATTATAATACTTTTGTTTCAACTTTCCAGTTTCTTGGCATCGTTAACAGTATATCAAGTAGAGCTCTAGACTAAAGAAAAGTAATAATAGTTACATAAAAATATTAACACCTGAAAATTGAGACAAAATGTAATTTTACATAGGGTACCTGCAGGTAATATTGACCCCCTAAGCTCATTTCCCTAATTTGCATAAAATTGCAAAATGACACACAGTCTAAACTTTTTTTATATGAATCAATAACTACTGCTCTAACTTTTATTGTGAAGAAAAAAAATTATCACCAACCCCCCTGTCTGCAATATTCAAATGTTGACGTCATTACCAAAGTGCCCATATTACCTGCATGTGCAGGTAATATGGGCACATGTATTTAATGTATGTTTTAAAAACTACAATGACTCTACCATGTCTGGAATTTGCGTAAAATGTTGAAAATCGTTAACTTTAAGATGTCATTTGAAATTATTAAGACCCTTCAGTAAATACTTTGACTATATATTTCATTGTTTTGTATTTTGTATAAAATTGCTTTTTTAAATATTATTTAAATATTATTTTCATTATACAAGTCAATATAGGCCTACAATAAGTTATTTATAATAATTATATTCTGTGAATATACCCCAAAAAATCGTAGCAAAGAGATTGATGCCTCATCCCAATACTAAGTACCATAATCATTTCCGCCATTTCGGACGGCCCATATTACCTGCACTAATGTTGCTGTGTCAGGCAAGCATTCAATGCCACATTGCACCCCTTCACTATAACAAATTGACCTGTACACGCTAGTATCATCAAAATGAAACTATAAGCTTATTAAATTTACAAAACAATTGAGGTTACCCCCTCAAACACTCTTTCAACATCACATTCTGTGAAATATCAAATTTTACATCAGGGTAAAAAGAATGCCGTATGTTTTACGTACCTTGTTGGTTTTCAGCAATTTTCTCAGAGAAATTTCGGCATCAGATGCTCTCACGACGATATATTTTCGTATACAGCTCATATGAACAACATTATGGTGCTCACACCGGTCACTGGTCACCGGTCGACGGTCACGACATGATTTGCTTCAGGTGGCCCATATTACCTGCATGTACCCTATGTAATGTAATTGGGGTAAGTTGTTACATCGACATGGGGTAGGTTGTTGTAACAACCTACCCCGTGGGCGATTTTACACACAAAAGAAACTGTAGCACAGCCATTAGGCAGAATTACAGGGCATGGCTAGGGGGTATATTAGTGACATACATGTACTATATTTACAGTACCAGACTATACCATTATGTGCCTTCAGTTGTAAGAGCTATTACAAATTTCATTTTTTTTTTCTTCAAAAGTTTACTTTGAACTGTAAAAATTGGTTTTTGTTGATTTATTATAAAACAACGGAGAAACCTCACGACCGGCAGTTCATCACAGCTATATGTAGGCTGTATATAGATGCCAGTTATAGCACATCCTCTCTTGTTCCAGCTTAGCACACTGAGAACTATAACAACTGACCCGTGTATCTTCCATCCCCGGTCTCCCCTACAATGAAATGTTCATGGCAATTTCGGAACCCCTGGTTAAATCCCTGTTCACTTTATTCCCTTGAAGTGTAAATGTTATAAATATTACTTTATTAATTTTAACAAGAAGAATTTATTTAACTTTGAAATTTAAATGAAATTCTAGAAATGTCACACATTAACCACACATTAGCCTGGCGTAGTTTATTCATTTATTCACAAAACTTTATTTCATACTTGATATTGAGGCAATCGAGGCAAAAGACTTTAAAAGATTGATTTTTATTCATATTTTTGTGTCATTAAATGCTCAATGAGAATTTTGAAATGTAATAGTTTAACTTTGAATAATTTGTCGCAATTCTTTTGATATAATATTTCTTATTTCATTTGCAATCAACGGGCATTGGCGTGCATTGCATGAAGGGGTGAGTTTGCATTTCGATCAAATTATTACCACCAGCCTACAGGTACTTAACGTTTGTAATTAAACTAAACCACATCGGATCTTGTTTTTAACTCATTAACGGCATCTCATTCTGAGAATTGTATCACATTTACCGTACTTAAGCCTTCTATATTACTACGTATTTATTTACAAAAATTGACTTCATATATTGAACGATTAAAGTTAAACATAGATTTATTTACAAGTTGCAATTAACCACATGCGACAATATTATTTCCAGATTTGAATAGTTCCAACCTGTTTATTGTCATGTTTTATGTAAATGTACAAAGTTATCAATTCCTTATAATCCATCTCCGTTTTCTGTTTTCCATCTTTCTTCTCTCCCCTATCAATATTTTTGTTAAATAATATGTATTAATTATTTCACTGTTATTGTTCGTTTATATTGCATACACCACAAGGGTGGTCTAGCAATCCACAGGTCGTGGGTTCGAGTCCCGCCCGGGCAGCCTATGATTTTTTTCATAGCTGTCTGGTTCCAATTTTATCACACAGCAGTTGCGTGTGTTTCTACCAATTTGCATGGTTTCTACCGTTGGAGACAAATGAATAAATTAATTGTCTATTTAACATCCCAACGGCGTATAAAAAATCCTTTACACCACAAGGGTGTTGATCATTTGTGTCATGCCATCAGTGGTGTCTGATGCATGTTCCGTGCAACACTGGTGTGGCGTAGCGGATCAACGCCAATGTCGTGAGTTTATTCTTAATAGAAATTTAATGGTGGTATCTCATTTCGCGGAGACGTCTTCGAGGAATCTCCTGAGTCCCGGCGACGTTTCATGAGTTTCGGGAATCTCAAAACCGTCTCAAAGTAGTCCCAAATCAGTTTCCGCGACGAAAAAAAAAAAAAAAAAAAAAAAAAAGAATCGGAGGCGTCTCCAATACTTTTTTTTTCCGTCGCGGAGACAATACTTTTTTCCGTCGCGGAACCGGATTTGGGACTTCTTTGAGATGATTTTGAGATTCCCGAAACTTATGAAACGTCGGGGGGGGGGGAAGGGGGACTTAGGAGACGTCTCGGAGGCGTCTCCAAGACAAATTTCAAATTTCTTGAAACTTTTTCAAAACCGTCTCAAAATAGTTCCAAATCCGTCTCCGAGAAAGTGAGATACCATCTTTACTTTTTTTGAAATACTTTGATAATCTATTGCACAATTTAACTTTTAAAAACAAAGCTTGAGATACATAAACGTACACTTTTTGTTCATAAATTTTGATTCAAATAAACTATTGATCTATCTATTTATCGAACTTCTTTGGTGTGTGAATATGACATTAACGCTGTGCATTTAGAAGACAACTATTCATCTTTAGTGTACTTTTTATATTGCTAGAAAACGATAAACTGATTTAGTTGAAAACTACGAATTTTCCTATCCAAATACCCGGACAGTTAGATATCAGATTGTGAAGGACTCGATGTATCTTCGTCAGCACCGCTCTCGGACGTGCTGAGGGTGAAGTGTTGAATTTTTGGGTCTTTCTTGATCCAATGTATACCACAAGCACCAGCAATGATGATAATAATAGACGCCAAACCAGCAAAGACTAGAGCTCCAATTATAGACGTCGCCACTGTGGTATCTGCCATTTATGAAGACAAATCATAATACACTAACTAAACCATGACTTCAGTTCTAATAAATAAAAAAAATCTTTATTTTTAATTTTTTTATTGTTTAATTTCACCTTTTTTTTTTCTTTCTTTCTTTTTTTTTTTTTTTTTTTTTTTTTTTTTAAGAGAGAACATGGATTTGGGACTTCTTTGAGATGATTTTGAGATCTCCGAAACTTATGAAACGTCGGGGGGGGGAAGGGGGCTTAGGAGACGTCTCGGAGGCGTCTCCAGACAAATTTCAAATTTTTGAAACTTTTTCAAAACCGTCTCAAAATTTCCAAATCCGTCTCGAGAAAGTGAGATACCATCTTTATTTTTTGAAATACTTTGATAATCTATTGCACAATTTAACTTTTAAAAACAAAGCTTGAGATACATAAACGTACACTTTTTGTTCATAAATTTTGATTCAAATAAACTATTGATCTATCTATTTATCGAACTTCTTTGGTGTGAATATGACATTAACGCTGTGCATTTAGAAGACAACTATTCATCTTTAGTGTACTTTTTTATTCTAGAAAACGATAAACTGATTTAGTTGAAAACTACGAATTTTCCTATCCAAATACCCGGACAGTTAGATATCAGATTGTGAAGGACTCGATGTATCTTCGTCAGCACCGCTCTCGGACGTGCTGAGGGTGAAGTGTTGAATTTTGGGTCTTTCTTGATCCAATGTATACCACAAGCACCAGCAATGATGATAATAATAGACGCCAAACCAGCAAAGACTAGAGCTCCAATTATAGACGTCGCCACTGTGGTATCTGCCATTTATGAAGACAAATCATAATACACTAACTAAACCATGACTTCAGTTCTAATAAATAAAAAAATCTTATTTTTAATTTTTTATTGTTTAATTTCACCTTTTTTTTTTCTTTCTTTTTTTTTTTTTTTTTTTTTTTTTTGGGG
>CALNVZ010003425.1:11519818-11531025 GCA_940671915.1 Paracentrotus lividus
GCGGGGGGGATTTTTTATTGATGGTGTAAGTAAATTTTAAATTCTAAATTTATTAATATTCAATAATAATAGTGTAAACTTCTAGAGCGCAAACACCGTCCAAGGACGCTCATGGCGCTAGCTCAGCAAACAGTCTTCTTGAAAGTATAATTTAGAAATTGATGTAACATAATTGTACTAACAAAAAATTGTGGTGCCATCCTTAAAAGCTCAGGGATTACATCAAATAATGACATTGGTCTTGAATAATAAGTAAAGGTTATGCTAATATTGCTATACAAAGCTCCTGACTCGAATCGACGTTAAAATAAAAGAGAACAACAACTTTCAGTGATAAAGTTGAATTCTAAAACGGGAATAAGTTGCACTAATCATAATGGAATTTATAAATAATCTTTTTTTAAAACGAAGTTATCTAGTTGGTCAGCCTTATTTCCACAATGATGCGGTAGTTTCATAATTACAGAAGGTTAGAGCAGTTGTACATGTAGTTAAAAAAGACTTACAAACACTTGACTCCATTAAATTGAGTTCCATTAGGACAAATCCCGGTTGATGTAAGCAGATGATCACAAGCGCTCGGAATCATCATCCGAACATGACAATTTGCTAATATGAACATCGGCAAACCTTCTATAGCTGGTTCTTTGCTTTTCTACAGTATAAAGACAAAATATTTTCTTTATAACGATTTTCAAGACTAATCAATAATTGTGTATGAATTGGAAACTGTAGTAGCCCTGCCCATTATGAAGGATTTTTAACAGCGATTAGGAAAGGCAATTATTTTCGTATTTACACTTTACAGTGCATTGTTTTCTGCAATATTTCATAGTTGTCTTTTTCTTCTTCAATATTATATAGTTTTCTTTGACAATGTGGCCTTCACCTTTTGAAGCAGTATGGTTTCTAGGATTTGTATTTTATTAATTGATTTATTCTTCCAAAACATTATATTTCAGGGGCCGCGGAGCCGGGGGCTGGGGGGGGGGGCTGCAGCCCCCCCCCCCACTTTTTTCAGCCAACGTGTACAAAAATGGAAAAATGACCATACATTTGTGATTTTAGCCTGTTCAGCCCCCCCCCCCCCACTTTCGGCTCAGCCCCTCCACTTTCAAAAACGCTCCGCGGCCCCTGTAATTTGGTCATGCGATATGAATAAGAGTTTATATCTCCAACAAAAGTAGAGAAGCAGAGATTTTAAAACTTGTACATGTATATTCATTTACAAAATTATTAATTGTGACGGAAAACTTCTTCAATGAAATCCGGTTATTGTTTGTTTTTGTTTTTCTGGCACGTACTGTGTACTAGAGATGGTATCTCATTTCGAGGAGACGTCTTCGATATTATTCTTTTATTATTTTATATATATATATATTTTTTTTGTCATGGACATTTTTCTAGGAGACGACTGTGAGATGTCTCTGTGACTCATGAGCCATCGCGGAAAGCCATGAGACGTCTGTTAGACGTCTTTGAGGCGTCTCATGATCTCGTGATCTCATGGTCGACTCATGAAGTATCGCGGAGACTCCAGAGACGTCTTTGAGACGTCTACGCCTCAGTATCTCTACATGCGCGAATGGGGGGGGAGGAGGTTTGGACCTCAAAGGGGCGCCAAATTGAGCAAAAATGTAAAAAAAAAAAATTAATTAATTAATTAATTATAATTAAAGAAATAACAAATATACATGGTGATTTACCCCGATTGACCCTCTAAAACCTACCCCTACAGCTAATATATGACCTTATGGTTAGCCGAAGGCTATTCAACCCCTTATCGCTCGGCCAGCGTGACCTGAAAAAAAAAATTGAGTGTACCTTTTTGATGTAGCGGAGGGGGGGGAATGGGGTATACCTTCCTGGATCCATCACTGGGGCGCTAAACACAAAACCACATCGGGCCCCCGGGGTGCCAAATCCTGGATACGCGCCTGTATCAAATCCGTCTCAAACCCGTCCCAAACTAGTCTCAAATCCGTCTCATAGCAAAGTGAGATACCACCATTAATATGTCGGCTCACCTTACCACCATTAATGTATCTTGATTTTTACAAATCAACATAGCTGCTCGATCATCAATGTCGCATACACCACCACCCAAACTGCATGTATCGAAATGTGCCCGAGAAGTGGACAAGATTTGACCGTCTGAAAATTCCGTTTACAGTGTATGAAAGATGGTCGAAATCTCCCTGATTCCATCTGTTAAGTAGGCGCAGCAAATCATTGTACTTGACTCTTGAGATACCTGTGCATTTATTAGAACTATAACAGTGGGGCCACCATCGTCAGAATATTGGCTTCGTTTGCAAGTCATGTTAATGTTTGGCAACATCTATAAATATGTTTCTACTAATCACACGAATCAGAAAATATATGTCTCCAATTAGAAAAGATTGTTGAAATCTCGCCGCCAATTGCTCACGACTTGCTCACAACTTTATATCAAACAAATATTCGGACCTTGAGCAAGGCTGGTTAAATCTATAAATCGGGAGCTACTGAAATATTTCTATTTCCTGATGGGCTTAGCCCTGAAGAAATTGGGATATTAATGCGGCGGTCACAACTCATCGTAGGCTACGGGGCACGTGCCATCAACGTAGCCTGCGTTGCATGTACAATGCACGTCCCGCAATGCACGCACATGTCCTGGTATCAACTTGTGCGATTCCTGCGTTTCTGTAGTATGGGTATATGTAAAAACTTCCTGCACGTCGGACATGCTTGTACCTGCAAGGTACCTCCATTGCACGAATTTCTATGAAATCCATCGTAGCGGAGTTGCCACGTCGATTGGTATGCGAGTTTGTGACCGCAGTATTAGTAGCATAGATCGTGTTAGATTTACCCACTTCTTGCAAATGAAGGAATTTGTTTTATATCCCTCATCTAAAAATAAACAGTAAATAAAAGAAAGGAATAACAAAGAGGGTTTTTAAGAGATAACGAAAGTTAGATTACTGATTTGTTCATTCAACATGAATTGATTTAAATTTGCAAAAGTTAAAACACTATTCCTAGACATGAATCCCCATATATTGATCAAATTTTACCATGGCAAAGAAGTAAAAATCGCCAGTTTTGGCATTTTTGCATGTATGCTCACTCAACCGTTGAAATTTTACGCAAACGTCCTTTCCGTATGTTTAGAAGCACCGTTTCGTACATTCTGATGCGTGAAATGTTTAAAATTTAAAACTTAGTCCGATATCATTGAATCAAAGTTGTGATTTTAGGCTTGTGAACTTTCAAAAAATGACATTTTTGCATTCAACCATTGCTCACTGAAGAATGACTTTATGATATTTTCTAAAATGCGCGACCATGGTAGCTAAATAAATTCCCTACATGGACAAATAATTAGATTTTTTTTTAACTCCTTCCTATTTAAAAAATTATTGATATTTGAAATAGGTGGAACTTTCTTTTGTGTTGTGTTTATGGGCTAGTCCACCTATTTGTTCCCAAGGTGGTGATTTTTCTACTTTTTGAACATTTTTGTGTTCAAGTGTGTCAGTGGGTTTGTAAAGCTATAAACAATGCGCATATATCACGATAAAGGGCATGAAACGAAGTTAATGTAAATGAGGTCAAAATGTCATTCAAGGTCATATGACGTCCACAAGGCTCATTAATATTTATGAAAAAAAATAATAAAATGCAATTAAAAATGCTATTCTCAACCATTTAAAAAAGAGGTTTTCATAGGAGCACAACCAAAATGTATGTATTTTCTGTTTTTTAAATTTTCTAGGCTAACTCTGGTGAAAATATCACGAACCTAGCACATAGTTTTCCATATTTTTTAGACTTAAAAATATTCAGGTCTCAGAAATAGTCTCACCAAAGTTACTGAGCTGATGTAAAATCATGCATTTTTATTACTCACTCTCCCACCTTAGAAATGAAACAAAATAAGTGTTTTATATATTTTTGTTTTGTGTTTAATATAGTTTCTTTTGTTTTAGATTTATTAACAAAAGATGTTTTTACGCCTTGGCTAAACAATCTTTTAATGAAAATATTACTGGGAATAATTGTCCCGTGTGCTACCTGTCCCGTGTGTTACCTGACTATTTTTTTAAAAACTTGACTTTGCGAAAAAGACTCGAAGTTGTATTAACGTTAAAATATTTCCTTACAATGTTTATTAAATGTTTAAGAGGATAAGACTATACAAATTTAGATCTACTTTTTTAAATTCAGAGTTATATGTGAACAAAGTCAAAATTTGAAAACACCATTTTTATTCTGGTCCGTTTGTTACCGATGAATAAATGATCATAAATTAATTATGAATTGAGTTATTTCCACTATTATATATGTTTTTGTGAAGAATTCTTAGTACCTTCAAGAAATACTAAGGATTGAAATTTCATTTTTGGCTCTGAATGTCCCGTTTGTTATCGCGCAAAATAGCTTTGCCCATATAACACTGCTGCTCATAAAGGTTGGATATTCTTTTAAGTGATTGAGCAACATCTTTTGCTCAGGGATTATTTCGACTGTTGCTCAAAAATGATGTTATCATTTTTACGAGGTGAACATTTCTATCTTTCCCAAAAATGTATAGTAGAATCTCAGCCAAACATAAATCATAATGAAAGAAAGACTTTAGTCACCTTATCATTAAGGTTGAAACATATTTTCGGGGAAAATGGTAAGAAGTAAGATTTTTTTTTCTTCTTTCTTTTTGTTGACCATAAAGGTAGGATAGAATATTTCAATTTTTCTCTTGATCTCATTTTTTACTTCATCCCCTCCCCTAGACAAGAGACTAAACCCTGAACATAAAAAGTTGGTTTAACGTAAAGAACAATAACAACCATCTTCTCTCTTGGGGATTTTTTATTGATGGTGTAAGTAAATTAAATTAAATTCTAAATTTATTAATATTCAATAATAATAGTGTAAACTTCTAGAGCGCAAACACCGTCCAAGGACGCTCATGGCGCTAGCTCAGCAACAGTTCTCTTGAAAGTATAATTTAGAAATTGATGTAACATAATTGTACTAACAAAAATTGTGGGTGCCATCCCTTAAAGCTCAGGGATTACATCAAATAATGACATTGGTCTTGAATAATAAGTAAAGGTTATTGCTAATATTGCTATACAAAGCTCCTGACTCGAATCGACGTTAAAATAAAAGAGAACAACAACTTTCAGTGATAAAGTTGAATTCTAAAACGGGAATAAGTGCCACTAATCATAATGGAATTTATAAATTAATCTTTTTTAAAACGAAGTTATCTAGTTGGTCAGCCTTATTTCCACAATGATGCGGTAGTTTCATAATTACAGAAGGTTAGAGCAGTTGTACATGTAGTAAAAAAAGACTTACAACACTTGACTCCATTAAATTGAGTTCCATTAGGACAAATCCCGGTTGATGTAAGCAGATGATCACAAGCGCTCAGGGAATCATCATCCGAACATGACAATTTGCTAATGAACATCGGCAAACCTTCTATAGCTGGTTCTTTGCTTTTCTACAGTATAAAGACAAAATATTTTTCTTTATAACGATTTTCAAGACTAATCAATAATTGTGTATGAATTGGAAACTGTAGTAGCCCTGCCCCATTATGAGGATTTTTACAGCGATTAGGAAAGGCATATTATTTTCGTATTTACACTTTTACAGTGCATTGTTTTCTGCAATATTTCATAGTTGTCTTTTTTCTTCTTCAATATTTATAGTTTTCTTTGACAATGTGGCCTTCACCTTTTGAAGCAGTATTGGTTTCTAGGATTTGTATTTATTAATTGATTTTATTCTTCCAAAACATTATATTTCAGGGGCCGCGGAGCGGGGGCTGGGGGGGGGGGCTGCAGCCCCCCCCCCACTTTTTTCAGCCAACGTGTACAAAAATGGAAAAATGACCATACATTTGTGATTTTAGCCTGTTCAGCCCCCCCCCCCCCACTTTCGGCTCAGCCCCTCCACTTTCAAAAACGCTCCGCGGCCCCTGTAATTTTGGTCATGCGATATGAATAAGAGTTTATATCTCCAACAAAAGTAGAGAAGCAGAGATTTTAAAACTTGTACATGTATATTCATTTACAAAATTATTAATTGTGACGGAAAACTTCTTCAATGAAATCCGGTTTTTGTTTGTTTTTGTTTTTCTGGCACGTACTGTGTACTAGAGATGGTATCTCATTTCGAGGAGACGTCTTCGATATTATTCTTTTTATTATTTTATATATATATATTTTTTTTTTGTCATGGACATTTTTCTAGGAGACGACTGTGAGATGTCTCTGTGACTCATGAGCCATCGCGGAAAGCCATGAGACGTCTGTTAGACGTCTTTGAGGCGTCTCATGATCTCGTGATCTCATGGTCGACTCATGAAGTATCGCGGAGACTCCAGAGACGTCTTTGAGACGTCTACGCCTCAGTATCTCTACATGCGCGAATGGGGGGGGGAGGAGGCTTTGGACCTCAAAGGGGCGCCAAATTGAGCAAAAATGTAAAAAAAAAAAATTAATTAATTAATTAATTAATAATTAAAGAAATAACAAATATACATGGTGATTTACCCGATTGACCCTCTAAAACCTACCCCTACAGCTAATATATGACCTTATGGTTAGCCGAAGGCTATTCAACCCCTTATCGCTCGGCCAGCGTGACCTGAAAAAAAAAATTGAGTGTACCTTTTGATGTAGCGGAGGGGGGGGGAATGGGGTATACCTTCCTGGATCCATCACTGGGGGCGCTAAACACAAAACCACATCGGGCCCCCCGGGGTGCCAAATCCTGGATACGCGCCTGTATCAAATCCGTCTCAAACCCGTCCCAAACTAGTCTCAAATCCGTCTCATAGCAAGTGAGATACCACCATTAATATGTCGGCTCACCTTACCACCATTAATGTATCCTTGATTTTTACAAATCAACATAGCTGCTCGATCATCAATGTCGCATACACCACCACCCAACTGCATGTTATCGAAATGTGCCCGAGAAGTGGACAAGATTTGACCGTCTGAAATTCCGTTTACAGTGTATGAAAGATGGTCGAAATCTCCCTGATTCCATCTGTTAAAGTAGGCCAGCAAATCATTGTACTTGACTCTTGAGATACCTGTGCATTTATAGAATATAACAGTGGGGCCACCAATCGTCAGAATATTGGCTTCGTTTGCAAGTCATGTTAATGTTTGGCAACATCTATAAATATGTTCTACTTAATCACACGAATCAGAAAATATATGTCTCCAATTAGAAAAGATGTTGAAATCTCGCCGCCAATTGCTCACGACTTGCTCACAACTTTATATCAAACAAATATTCGGACCTTGAGCAAGGCTGGTTAAATCTATAAATCGGAGCTACTGAAATATTTCTATTTCCTGATGGGCTTTAGCCCTGAAGAAATTGGGATATTAATGCGGCGGTCACAACTCATCGTAGGCTACGGGGCACGTGCCATCAACGTAGCCTGCGTTGCATGTACAATGCACGTCCCGCAATGCACGCACATGTCCTGGATCAACTTGTGCGATTCCTGCGTTTCTGTAGTATGGGTATATGTAAAAACTTCCTGCACGTCGTACATGCATTGTACCTGCAAGGTACCTCCATTGCACGAATTTTCTATGAAATCCATCGTAGGGAGTTGCACGTCGATGGTATGGCGAGTTGTGACCGCAGTATTAGTAGCTAAGATCGTGTAGATTTACCCATTCTTGCAAATGAAGGAATTTGTTTTATATCCCTCATCTAAAAATAAACAGTAAATAAAAGAAAAGGAATAACAAGAGGGTTTTTAAGAGATAACGAAGTTAGATTACTGATTGTTCATTCAACCATGAATTGATTTAAATTTTGTGCAAAAGTTAAAAACACTATTCCTAGACATGAATCCCATCATATTTGATCAATTTTACCATGGCAAAGAAGTAAAAATCGCAGTTTTGGCATTTTTGCTGTATGCTCACTCAACCGTGAAATTTTACGCAAACGTCCTTTCCGTATGTTTAGAAGCACGTTTTGCGTACATTCTGATGCGTGAAATGTTTAAAATTTAAAACTTAGTCCGATATCATTGAATCAAAGTTGTGATTTTAGGCTTGTGAACTTTCAAAAAATGACATTTTTGCATTCAACCATTGCTCACTGAAGAATGACTTTATGATATTTTCTAAAATGCGCGACCATGGTAGCTAATTAAATTCCCTACATGGACACATAATTAGATTTTTTTTTAACTCCTCCTATTTAAAAAATTATTGATATTTGAAATAGGTGGAACTTTCTTTTTGTGTTGTGTTTATGGGCTAGTCCACGCTATTTGTTCCCAAGGTGGTGATTTTTCTACTTTTTGAACATTTTTTGTGTCAAGTGTGTCAGTGGGTTTGTAAAGGTATAAACAATGCGCATATATCACGATAAAGGGCATGAAACGAAGTTAATGTAAATGAGGTCAAAATGTCATTCAAGGTCATATGACGTCACAAGGCTCATTAATATTTATGAAAAAAAATAATAAAATGCATTAAAAATGCTATTCTCAACCATTTAAAAAAGAGGTTTGTCATAGGAGCACAACCAAAATGTATGTATTTTCTGTTTTTAAATTTTCTAGGCTAACTCTGGTGAAAATATCACGAACCTAGCACATAGTTTTCCATATTTTTAGACTTAAAATATTCAGGTCTCAGAAATAGTCTCACCAAAGTTACTGAGCTGATGTAAAATCATGCATTTTTATTACTCACTCTCCCACCTTTAGAAATGAAACAAAATAAGTGTTTTATATATTTTTGTTTTGTGTTTAATATGTTTCTTTTGTTTTAGATTATTTAACAAAAGATGTTTTTACGCCTTGGCTACAACAATCGTTTAATGAAAAATATTACTGGGAATAATTGTCCCGTGTGCTACCTGTCCCGTGTGTTACCTGACATATTTTTTAAAACTTGACTTTGCGAAAAGACTCGAAGTTGTATTAACGTTAAAATATTTCCTTACAATGTTTATTAAATGTTTAAGAGGATAAGACTATACAAATTTAGATCTACTTTTTAAATTCAGAGTTATATGTGAACAAAGTCAAAATTTGAAAACACCATTTTTATTCTGGTCCCGTTTGTTACCGATGAATAAATGATCATAAATTAATTATGAATTGAGTTATTTCCACTATTTATTATGTTTTTGTTGAAGATTCTTAGTACCTTCAAGAATATACCTAAGGATTGAAATTTCATTTTTGGCTCTGAATGTCCCGTTTGTTATCGCGCAAAATAGCTTTGCCCATATACACTGCTGCTCATAAAGGTTGGATATTCTTTTAAGTGATTGAGCAACATCTTTTTGCTCAGGGATTATTTCGACTGTTGCTCAAAAATGATGTTATTCATTTTTACGAGGTGAACATTTCTATCTTCCCAAAAATGTATAGTAGAATCTCAGCCAAACATAAATCATAATGAAAGAAAGACTTTAGTCACCTTATCATTAAGGTTGAAACATATTTCGGGGGAAAATGGTAAGAAGTAAGATTTTTTTTTTCTTTTCTTTCTTTTGTTTTGACCATAAAGGTAGGATAGAATATTTCAATTTTTCTCTGATCTCATTTTTTACTTCATCCCCTCCCCTAGACAAGAGACTAAACCCTGGGAACATAAAAGTTGGTTTAACGTAAAGAACAATAACAACCCTATACTTCAGACGCGTTTCGCGGGGTAGGATGGAGGGGGCCGGGGAGGGGGCCTTGGGCAGCCGGTTAAACGAATAAGGGGCCCCAAAATAAAAGAAAATGGACATTGTTGGGGTTGAAAAACTTTTTTTTATTTTTCATTCCCCTGGAACGGTTAGAGGAACGTCCAAAATATAGCTAGGGTCTCGATAAGTGGAAGCGGGAAAAAACAACTTTAAGAAATTAATGCCGGAGCGAAAAGATTTTTGCTGGAGCACACAAAAACATATCCAACCTTTATGAGCAGCAGTGTATATATATATATATATATATATACACTCCTGCTCAAAGTTTGAGTCACCTCTGTTCAGCGATATTCAGGGACATCTCCCCCGAGGCGACAGCTCCCCGGAGGAAACCCCCGAAGGACAACTCCCGACTGAGGACACAACTCCCCCTGAGGACAACTCCCCTGGAGGACAACTCCACGAGAACGACTCCCCCGGAGGACAACTCCCCCGCAGCACAACTACCCGACAGGACAAGTCCCTGGAGGACAACTCAACCATTCCGGCGATAACAGATCCACATTGCCCTCGTTAATTTTGGCTCCATTTGCCGATTTTTTTTTTTTTTTTTTTTTTTTTTTTTTTTTTTTTTCATTTTCATTTTTTTTAAAAACCGAAATAGCATTCATGGAAATACAAATCTTGGCAATTTTTGTTGTTTTTTCCGGCGAAGGGGTTTAAAGTGGCAGCTGTAGAGGCGTATTGCTATTGGAACCGAATTTATTTCGTCAAAAGAGAGAGCAGAGAGATATCAACTTCAATCTTAAATCACCATAAAGAAGAAGATCTGATTAGATTTAAGAGTCATGTGAGGTACAATGGTCAGGCCGTTAACTAGGATTTTTGCGGCTGCTTCGATCTGAAAAAAATTAACCTTTTGAGAGGATGATTCTTGACGCGCAAAGCGCGAGCCGAAATTTTGACTAAAAATGACCCGAAAGCCAGTATAATTTTTACTTTAGGTTCTATTTTGTTGTTGTTATTCTTTTACAAACTGTGACGATTATCTTTCTTTTACCAACAAAAAAAAAAAAAAAAAAAAAAAAAGAAAAAAAAAAAAAAGGAAAAAAAAAAGGATTTTCAAGCGCGAATCATCAAGTGGAAAATTTTGTATCACACTTCTTCAATTATACAAAAATACATGTACATAATTTGATACAAGGGTTTTGTTTCGTTTTGTTTTGGCTTATTTCAGCAAATGTTTTAGAATTATGAATGTTTTCATCGGATATGTTGACGGAAATGCTGAAAAATTGGTTGATATACCGAGATGTTTCAATTTTCATCTACTTCTGGAGATATTTTCATACCAACACTAGTTGCTATAACACATGGCATGAATGCAAAGCTGTCCAAGTGGATACTTATGAACACACACCATTCAGATATTAGTCCAGCAGCAGATTGCAATTTTGGGGCCTAACCTTGTTTTGGCGTCTATAGTTTTTTTTTCAACGGATTATGATTGCCTAAAC
>CALNVZ010003425.1:11533110-11551195 GCA_940671915.1 Paracentrotus lividus
GCAGTGACTTGTGGTCTTGGTTGGGTTTTTGTGTAGTCATTTCCCAGAATTTTGTTTTTCCAGGCTTTCCTACTGCTGTGGGTCATATCCATATCAATTCTTGCCATTTTCTCTGTCGACTTTTCATAATGACTGTAGTAAGGTTCTCACCATTTTCCACTGCGTCAACACTGAAAGGGCCACTCTACAAGCGTTTTACATACTCATAGTAAAGCACCTTTGAGTCATCGGACAAGCCTGGTGTATAGCTTGTGCTTTAGCTTCGTGGGATGCTTTATCTTCAGGACTTCTTGATCATCTCTACAAGGGTGTCATAGTTAAATAGAATGGATGGAAGGTCTTAAATGTCTTCATCCAGATCTAATGCAAACTGTTCCCACTTTGCCTTCTTTAAGTGGAAACGGCAGCGGAAGAGAACTGGGTGAGGTGTGATAGCAGCGTTCACTCTAATAATATAGGCCCGATTGGTTGATGCTGGGTGTGCGGAATTGGTTTCTCACATGGGTTGGCAATGTTGACACCCGGTCAGGGTTGTATCCGCGTCTCCATCGTTCACTGAGGAAGGAAAAGGGGAGCTTTGCATCATGAATAAAACTATGAATGAGTACCATGTGACTTGCATCTGCCCAGTTTTCGACGAGTTTGCCGTCTCCATTGGTTTCTTTATATTCCCATGTAACATGATGGCTGTTGAAGTCTTCAAATAGCCACATGCGATGTGTTCTCCAGATACTTCATGGAGGAGGTTAAAAGTCTGAGTGGGAAGGTTTATAGGCAGAGCTTACAGAGAGTTGAATTTGGGTGTTTAGGCAACACAATCTGCCCTAAATTGGAAAGAAAATGAGACCTATATCGCTTCATTTGAGTAGCACAATCATTTTTTTTAAATTTAAAAATAGAGGGGCGCTATAAACAGATATAACATTATTGTGACTTTATGTCTGCGATATAATAAAAAATATTTAGTACAGTTCCAGAGACATTCAGAACATAATAAGCTGACTAAAAGTGTATTTTTAAACATTTTTAGAGGAAAATTCTGTATTTTGGGCGGCCATTTTGTATGACGTCACATATCTCAAATGCTCAATGCTGACAGAGTGTCAGCAATCGGTTTCTTCCTGTTGAAGGTTTAGGCAATCATAATCCGTTGAAAAAAAAACTATAGACGCCAAAACAAGGTACATCGAGTTTGGCGGCTAGACTATATAACAATTGTCTGTAAAATCTAAAAACCGATGACAATGATTGTATTATACCCGTCACAACTGAGCTCGTTCCTACTAGATCCTTGCAAATTTTGCCGAACGGGCATAGTCTGTGTGTAAACTGAGTGGACGTAGTTAAATACTTCCTTACGATCTGTTTACGAACTTATGGACTAGCTCGGTCGGATTTCCAAAAAAGTGTTCAAAAAAATCGGGCGCCCATCCTCGTCCTAAAATTTAACGGGGTGGCAACGTACCTGAAACGAGATGGACGTACTACAAACGAAATTGCCTGTACTTAAATCGTTCTAAAGATGTGCTAGGACGTCATACAAACGAGCATTGTATATTAATTATTCAAGTTCTAAAAATTAAACGTAGTGACAACGTTCCTTAAACGGGTAGGACTACTCTGAACGAGAAGGACGTACTACGAACATACGTTTCAATTTTTAAAACAGAAACGGCATGTCATAATTCCCGTCACACTGAGCTAGTTCTCACTGCGTTCTAGGTAGTTCTTGGTGAACGGGCTCAATCTGTTTACAACACGGACTGAACGTAGTGCAGACCTTTTTAGAATCTAGTACAGACGTTTACAATCTGTTTTACGAACTTGGCGAACGGGCCCGAACGGAGAGAACGGAAAGGCATTCCCGATTTTTTTGAACATGTTCAAAAATCGTACTGGCTTCCAGTTCTAAAATTAAACGTAGTGACAACGTTCCTTAAACGGGTAGGACTTACTCCGAACGAGAAGGACGTACTACGAACGTGGTACTAACTTTTATCATGCTGCGCATAGGCACTTTTAGTGACGTTGACGTGCTACGAACGGTATAGAGTGAACGAGCAGTTTACTCGTTCTGGACTGGATAACAACGTATTGCGGACGCGATTAAAGACGGAATTGACGTAACGAGAACTATTTATGAACTGCCTAGCATCGTTTCAAGAAATTATTTTTCAAAGTTATAAGTTCCAACCCGACCAAAGCCGTTCAGCATTTTTTTTAAAACGGGCAAAAAAACGGGCAAGAACGCGTTATAGAACGACCTCAGTGTGACGGCCCCCTTACAATATTTCCTTGAAAATTGACAAAACAAGTGATGATGTTGGAATTGAGTTTTGTGAATGTCTTTTTTGATAAATGAAAATTGTGTTCTCGTTTGAACTTCTGCGCCCATTCTAATTTGTTTAGGGGTGTGAATTAATTATTATTAATTAAAGCTTAATTATCGTGGCTCACCCCCCCCCCCCTTGCGGAAGACGACTAGAGATATGTAGGCCAACTCGCCCTTCGTGCTCTTTTCTACTCCTGTAGCTTCAATATTTAAGTTCCCCATTAGCATCCTTCCTTTTTCAACATTTTCTTTTATTTCTTGCGTTCTTAATTTTTTTCTCTTTTCTGAGGGTCACATTTCGTTGGGGTACCTCTGAATTTGCAAACCTAACAACCTTTTGAGGGAAGGAGTAGCCATTCATAGATTGGAAGGGATGGTTCCAATGGATGATTAGCAATTAAAACAACCATCCCATCCTCGCTTGTATTTACAGAAGGGTTACTCCATGCAAAAAGTAATGTAATAATTGTAACAGAAAGAAAAAAACCAAGGGCTTGGCATAAAATCAATAGTTATAAAGCATTTAAAGTGAGGGGAGATGTCATCCGGGGAGTTCAATCCTAGGGGGGAGCTATCCTTCGGGGGAGTTGTCATACAGTGAAGTTGTCCTGCGGGGGAGTTGTCCTGCGGGGGAGTTGTCCTCCAGGGGAGTTGTCCAGGGGGAAGCTGTCCTCCGGGGGACTCGTCCTTGGGGGGACCTGTCCTCCGGGGGAGATGTCCTCCGGGGGAGTTGTCCTCCGGGGGAGTTGTCTTCCGGGGGAGCTGTCCTCCGGGGGAGCTGTCCTCCGGGAGTTGTCCCCGGAGGAGTTGTCCTCCGGGGGAGATGTCCTAGAACCCCTGTCAGCTATGTTAAGATGATTTTGTATTAAGTTTATGTTTATATTTCAGTTCAAACATTGATTAAGTAAAATAATAATAATAATAATAATTTTTAAAAAAGGCAAACAAAATATTCAGCGAGTACTACATCACGATCAGGATAAGTCAAAACATACAAAAAATGCAAAAATGATATTGCCCTAATTTATTCAAGTTTTGAAGAAATGGAATATGTCCGTCAATAACAATCCTATCAACGTGAAATTTTACATGGACTATGGGACACATGTAACGTTTGAAAGTATATTGAAATATTTATTTCTGAATTATAGGCCCCTTCTTATTTATGCAAATTAAGTGTCTATTTTTACATATTTATTAATAATATTTAAAAAAAAAACATTGTTGTGAAGCCCAAGCTGTTTTCAAACGTTGTTGAGTATAATAATCAACATCATTGTGATATAAAATTCAAAATTTTATTTGTATATACTTGTGTATTCTTTTGTTTTATAACTTTATTTTGTTTATTATTGTTGTTATCACTATGCATTTCTTCCATTTCTGGAGCCTCTTTTGTTTTAGAAATGCAAGCAAAATGTATTTTTTTATATACTACACTGTTCGTCATTAAGGTGGAATATTTTTTTCTGGCTCAAGCGACATTATGTTGCTCCGTTATTAATTTCTTGAATGTATTTGTCACCGCTTTCACTTTCTGGGATCCTGGGTATATCTTGGACGTTCCCTCAACCCTTCCCGGGGAGTTTTCTTCAAAAAATTTTGTCACCCCCAGAAGATGGCCATTTTCGTCATTTTTTCTTATTTTGGGGACCCTTTTTTGTTCACGCGACCTTTCAAGGCCCCTTCAGTCCTACCCCAATGAAACACGTCTGAGGTGGAGACTTGTTATTGTTTTTTAAATTAAATCTAGATTTATGGTTACAGGCTCGACTCTTTTGTCTAGGGGAGGGGTCAAAATTTATATTGATTGGGGTTTAACATTCATTTTATTCATTTTTACACTATGGACATTTCTATCTTCCTTAAATTGTATTGTAAAATCTCAACCAAACATAAATCAAAATAAAATATTATCAATAATGACTATTTACAACCTTGACATCAAGGCTAAACAAAATTTAAGGGAAAAATAATGGTATTTAAGGGTTAAAGGTGGTTTTCCATTTCTTTTGTTTTCAGCATAAAGATGGAATATAATATTCCGAATTTTCACCAATCTCGTTTTTTACTTCAACCCCTCCCCTAGACAAGAGACCTTAGCCTGTCCCCAGAAATATAGATTTAACTTAAAGAACAACATAAAACAGTACACCTCAGTCGCGTTTCCTGGGGGTAGGACTGAGGGGGGTCTTGATCGGCCGGGAAAACAAAAAGGGGCCCAAAAAGAGAAGAAAAAAATGACAAAAATGGGCATCAGGGGGGATGACAAAACTTTTTAGGAAAAAGGTCCACGTGAAGGGTTGGGAGAATATCCAAGATATAGCCAGGGTCCCAAAAAGTAAAAGCAGAGACAAACATATTCAAGAAATTAAAGTCAGAGCAAAATCATGTCGCTATAGCTGGATAGTTATGCTGTTTTTTTCGAGTTCCTATACTCCTGCGTGATAGAACCAGGTAACACACCATATACAGTGAAGGAAATACTGATGTCTTACCACAAGCGACTCCAGCTAAGTTTGAACAATACTTTCCGGCGAACTTTTTGTACTTGCAGGAGAGCAGATATTCCTCGTCACCGTTGCATTTGAAATCGTTCCCCTCCATAGGAAATCTATTTGTTGGTGGAGCTGATGTGCTATAGTACCACCAATCGGACATATGGCGGAAGGAAGATGGTTCTGTCCATATCATAGCATATCCATCAATGAATCCAAGTTGTCTGCACGTGACCGATGCATCAACAGCATCCCAGCCGCCATTGCAAATAGCCTTCCATTCGTCTTCAACGAAGACCTGTACAACGCCCTCTGTGTTGATGTTTGAAGATCCTCCATACAACCGAATGGAATTATTTACAGCAACTTACGTTCATAATACAAAAGAATGGGGGAAAAAATAAGTAAAACATGTTTCAATAAAGACAAATGTGACCAACATTCACCGTATTTTAACCCTAGCAAGACCAAGGTATTTTGATGGTTCATAGGCCCAAGGGGGGCACATTGTGCCCCCCCCCCCTCCATAATTTTTTTCATTATTTGACCGATCACTTTCATATTTAGCATGACGATAGAGCAACTCAAGCTTTACAACTTGGTACAACAAAAATTTCTCAAGGTCACCATATGGGGGCGCTATTTACAATTAAATAAAGAAATACATGGAAAAATGCACAGAATTCGAATTAAATCATTTTGACTCTATAAAATCACAGTTTGATGATTGAGATTGGTTCAAATATGTTTTATGATTCATTCATTGTTTATTCATCTATTTAAAATGTCCAAAGTTGCCAAATGGGGGCGCTTTATTCTCTGAAATCAGAAAAATGACATTTTACCACTAGAGGGCGCTTCAGGTAACTAACTAAAATAATCTAATTTTAATATTTTTTGTACTAATTTTTACTGTTTAGGTATGCAAAGTGATTATACAATAAGTAATAATCATATTCTGTGAATTTCAAGGGATAGACTAATTCAAAAGATTAGAAATGTGAAAAGATTGATATTTCAATATTTTCTTTTATATCTATTGTTTTGGCGCCATTTCGCACATGAAATGTAATAAAAACAAAATCAGAAGAGTGGTATTCAGTTTAGAATGTTATTCCAATTCAATTTGAATAAAGAAACCTCCATAATATTGTTTAAAACAATGGATATCGAAAAATTACCAAAAAATGGAGAAACATGGTTACCAATTTTTGGTTGCCATGGCAACACGGAACATCGTACCCCCGCAAAAATATGATCAAAATGTTCGTGAATAAATTTTAGGAAAAGTCACCAAGTTTGGTGGAAAAGATCCAAAGCGTAATATAAATGGCGTTATAAAAGTTTGGTAGGGGTGTGCCCCCCCCCCCCCTGTTGAGCCTCAAATGTAAAAATCGCCGCACTAATGTAAAAATGCCCTCAAATGTCACAACACGTCAACCACAAATGTTAAAAATTGCCCTCAAATGTCACAACACGTCAACCAGAAATGTAAAACATGCCTCAAATGTCACACACACGTCAACCACAAATGTAAAATGCCCTCAAATGTCACAACACGTCAACCACAAATGTAAAAATGACCACTAATGTCATAACATGTGTCAACACAAATGTAAAAAGTTTCATATTTTAACCACTATGTCTGAACATTGTCAAACCGCAAATGTAAAAATCATCTCCATCGTATCATACTAATTGCGGAATGTGAACAAAACATTTTCAGTTAATATTACACACATGGCATACTTCCATACGATACATATGCACACACATGCACCACACTCTCACACCAGGCACATTACATACACATCACAATATACACCACACATACACACCCACACGGCATAACGTTTAAACGCGGGGAGTGTCAGTAAACAAGACTTTACTGGTAATGTTTATCAACTATCTGGCTAACTTGTGTTGTAAAAATCCGGCAATGATCCAATATGGTATGCGTGAATTTGAACACACATAAAAAGGCACATTTGAAAAGTCACATGAGTCCCTTTTTAGATATAAACTGAGCAAAATGGGGTAAACTCTTATTTGGAGGCATGTTATAAGTGTCTTTTTTGTGTTATGTTATTATAATGAGCAGCCTCATATTTCCATCAATCTGGACATGTTTACGGGAAAAAATTTTATGGAAAATGCCATTCCCAATCTTTTCACAAATTCAAGCTGAGCCAAAATTATGGCGTTAAACAAAGCAATTTTTCTCGAAAACTATGCCCATCTATGCACATAACTGTCATGACTATGTGAGAAGGAGTCTGAAAATTTGTGCATGAAATCCCTATGAAGGGGGGGGGGCAGGGTGCATGTCCCCGCTCGATTCTACACCTTTCTTCAAGAGCCTATGGGGGAGGGTCGTTTCGCATGAAATGGACGCTTATGCCACACTGGTTGGTAAGGCTATACGGCATCAAACAAAGACTCCATAATAACGCAGTATTTGCTTGAGACTAACGAAAGTTACAATTTTGCACCCAAAAAGGAAAAAAAGAATGCCCAAAAATGGTGCAATAATTTTTAGATAATTCCATACCCCGTCTTTTTATCTAATCTCTTGTTTTATAAAACATAATGAATGAATGAAAAACATAATGAATGAATGAAACATAATACATAATATAGAAAGATTTTTAAAATCTTTCTATACTATGTATTATGCTATTATACATTCCTCATTGTTATAATACATGTGATGAGTTTATACATTTGTGGGTGACATGTTAAGACATTAGTGGTTAAAATGAAAACTTTTTACATTTGTGGTCAACATGTTATGACATTAGTGGTCATTTTCACATTTATGGTTGACATGTTGTGACATTTGAGGGCATTTTTACATTTGTGGTTGATGTGTTGTTACATTTGAGGGCATTTTTACATTCGTGGTTGACGTGTTGTGACATTTGAGGGCAATTTTTACATTTGTGGTTGACGTGTTGAGACATTTGAGGGCATTTGAGGGCATTTTTACATTAGTGGGCGATTTTTACATTTGAGGGCTCAACACCCCCCCCCCCCTTGGTCTTGATTCTTGATAGGGTTAAACTACAAGCCGTGTACTGAAGATGCTTCTAGTTATTCACTTTTGTCACCCACTTCTGGATACATTAATTTTTATTATTCATTCTATTATGCAGGCAGACTAAAATAACTGACTGAAATTATTTATCCCGACCAACGCACAGTGGGCCAGAATCTGTCCAAACTGTGCCAAAATTAAAAAAAGTGAATCTGAATTTTTTTATTTTTTTCATATGTTTTGGGAAGAAAACATCCTAAATTTTATTGAATCATCAATATCTTTTGAAACTTTTAAGCGAACCCGTTTTAGGTGTTCCGTTATTACCCATTTGAACGGTATGCCTTAATCCAAAACACATTGCTCATCAAAAATGTTGAGAGAGAAGAGGCAAACTTCACACAAAACGCTTTGAAAGAAAATATAAACGTCCATGCATCACGCTAGATACTTTACGCATTTCCTTGATATAAATTAGTACCCATTGCTATATAAATTTAATTTTAAAGAGAAGCATTTATTTTGGACGAACTATAACGTACTAAAATTCACAAAAATCGCTCAAAATTTGAATTTTTTTGGCAAAAGAAACTTTTAGTTAATCCAGGCGATCCGGGCGACCATACTCAACTTACCACAATCCAGCTCACTCCACCACAAACATTCCAACGCTCAGCTTTCAAAGATGTATAACTTTTGCGCTTACATAGTTGCTACATGAAGTATTTCCGAGCGTTTTTTCAAAAATTGACACGGATCTAATTTCGGTAAATATTGGACTTTGTACCATGCAACATTATTGCTTTATACACACAAATCTCACCGTAGTGGTCGCACATAAGGTAGAGAGTTGAAAATCAACCTGTGAACGCCAGCCTTTCTTATTTTTCATAGTGTAGACGAAGAAAACCATCATTAAGAATAGTTTTTCAATTTCATAACTACGCCTGACTATCCACGGCGAGTTTTAGAAATAGGCTCTACCCATAATTTCTCCTATCAAAAACAGTATATGAAAATACCAATGTGTTTATGTGAACTCCTTTCTTGACTACGTTTTTCAAAATTTCCAAATAATAATTCTTTTCCACATAACTTTAAATAGAATCTCTTTTTAAAGATTTTAAGGTTCTTCGTTCTTCTTAAGAAGAAAAAGGGAGAGCGAATCTGATTCACTTCATATAACTCGGTTTACTCATTGCCAGGATCCTAGAAAAAACTCCTAAGGTCTAGCATAATGAATGGTGTCTATTCCATGGACTTCTTCCAATCAAGCATGACAGTAACGTTAGATGATGTTCGTGGGCACTTTTTGAATGAGATACACGAGCAATATTGAATTGTGTTCTCTGTCTGTCTTATGTCTCTTTACTAATGTCCCCACTTTTATCATTAACATAATGAACTACTATGGTTTACCAATGCTTCAGAAATAGAATCACCATCTTCACCAACAAAACAAAAACCAAACAAAATAAAAACAAACACAAAATAAATTGAAAATAAAAACTATATTATGAATCAGTAGTTAATTCTACAAACTCGTTAGTCAATACTGTCCCTAAGGCGTAAATACTCCAAAAAATTACAACTAAAAATATCAAAAATGTTTGTACAAATAAAATTGAATTTGCCACATATCCAATCACGAAAAAAACGATTTTATACGACGTCAGCACAGCAGCGAGATATTCGCGCACTTGAGATGTGGTTCCGTTGAAGTACGGGAAACCCTTTTCTACTAGGTACCTTGTTCAAAGCGTTAAACTTTTATGTTAGCCCATGTTATTTAACGTTGAATTATGTTCGCAAATTCCAATCAGAAACAGTTATTCTCTTGGTCCTGACCGTCACATATGCGATCTGGAATTCGCACATTGGATTGTTACCGGCGATCAAACACAACAAACCCAATTCATAGAATTGACTTTATTAACCCTTTTCAAATACATATTCAAGTGTATGTCTAACGATAAAACTGAATAGCGGCCCTATGCCCATAGGCAGCCGTTTTTGATGGAGCGTCAGAACAAAGTCAATTAATGCGGATGATTGTGTTTTTTGGGTCACAGGAAAACCTGTTAATAAGCCAATTTGTCAAAGTCAAATATAATATTGTCAACGGTTGTACGCACTGCACGATTTGCAACTTGCTCCACATTCAGCGAAAACACGTATCCTTTGCTGACACGTCATATGGATTTGAAAATATTGCCCAACGGCGATTCCCACTGGCGTCCAAAAACCAAAGATTAACGATGTCTGTATTAGTAGATTTTATTAACCCTTTTCAATGAGTAAATAATTTTGGCATGGTTTGAAGGCATTCTGGCCCACTGTGCAACGGTGGGCCTATCAGTTCAGGTAACTTCTAATTCACGTTTTCATTTTTTTTTTCCAAATACCAGAAATATGCAAGATATTGAAAAATTATGATTTCATAAAAGCTTACGTAATTTCTATGTTTATGTTAGTATTTTTTTTAAATCGTCATTTCGATCACGGTTAAAAGTGTCCAACTCTTTTCAACGGCATTAAAAAAAAACACGACAAGAAATAACCGACCGCTCGCCTTGCACACGGCTAGCCCCGCCCATTAAAATGGCGTCCCCCTACCTGCAGAGCACACAGGCGAGTAGCGTACGTTTCCCTGCACCAGTCTTACCCTTGTACGTAAAATAACGAGTCGAAGTTAGTTGTACACACTTCAGTATGCCAAGACCTTGGAGAAAAAGAAGAAAGTTGTACGTACATTATCTCAAGATATATGACTCACGTGCACTGATGTATGATATCATGTAGAGTAATATCCCTGTCTTCAGCCCAAGATTCGACATATCGGCAAAAAAAATGATCGGAGACAACATGCTCAGAAAATTCAAGCCTAATATGCAACCAGCAACATCATTCTCCAGAAAATACCATGCCGACTGCATTGGCACTGTGACTTCTAAGAAAGCCTACCATCTAGACAGGATACCAATGCTCATATTTTGTACTTTGAGCGCAATAAGAAACACAACGTTCAGAGTACATCGCAGCTCGGTTGTGTTTATTTATTCAATCACATTCAATATTTTATTATTGATTTATGATCATATAAACATTACGTGCTTCCGTCTGACAGGTATTTTGTTTTATCAAGTTTTACTATACAGCACATATGTATATTAAATATATATTATATACATATATATATATATATATATATATATATATATATATATATATATATATATATATATATATATCAATGAGATGGGCCTGCGCATCACGGTCCAAACCAATCTCAGAACAATCGACTTCCTCGATGTAACTCTCAACCTGGACTCCGGCACATTCCAACCGTACAGGAAACCAAACGATACACCCATGTACGTGCACAGTAACTCAAACCACCCCCCGCCTATTCTCAAACAAATACCCCTAGCTGTAGAAAAGCGACTATCAAACTTATCATCAAACGAACGAATCTTCCGGAATGCAGCGCCCCCATATAACGAAGCCCTCAAAAACAGTGGCTACAATAAGGAAATGGAATACGAAAATCAAGGACCCGGAAACCAAGGACCCAGAAGGAGAAAGAACAGAAGTAGAAAAATAATATGGTTCAACCCTCCCTACAACGCGGCAGTCAAAACAAATGTAGCTGCAAAATTTCTGGGTTTAGTAAAAAAGCACTTCCCAAGGGGCCACAAGTTGAATTCAACAAGAACACCGTGAAAGTTAGTTATAGCTGTATGAAAAACATGGACGCAATCACCAAATCACACAACCAAAAAATGATCAACCAAGCTGTAGGAACCGGAAATGACCAAAAACAGAAATGCAATTGCCGACAAAAACTAACCTGCCCCCTACAAGGAAAATGCCTAGAAAAGGCCCTTGTATATAAAGCATCAATATCCCATGGCAACGAGACCAAATGCTACTATGGGCTCGCAGGAGGAACATTCAAAGAGAGATATAGAAACCACGTCAAATCATTCAAACACGAAAAATATCGGAAGGAAACACAACTGTAAAAATACATATGGAAACTCAAGGAATCCAACACCAACTATCAGCTCAAATGGGAAATAGCAAAAAGATCCAACACAAGTCTAAGAAGAAGTGGGACCTGCAACCTCTGCCTCGACGAAAAATACCTCATCATCACCAGCAAAGATGCCATAAACAACAAATCTGAAATAGTCTCGAAATGCAGGCACAAAAAAAGACCTCCCCCAAATCCACCCAACAGTGAAACTGGTCAACCACAGCATTCAGGCACCGATCTGAATCAGTCTGCCTGAAGATCGCACCAGCGTGAAACCAGTGGTAGCAGAAAACAGAAAGGTACGCCTATATATATATAATTAGTATAATAGTATATAGGCGAAATGAATGAGACAGATGACTCGAAACGTAGCTCTCAAATCCTTTATTTCACAAGCTTTCGGCCGAAATGGCCTTCGTCAGGCGATTGTTTTTAGTTCATCTGATAGGGCGTCCTAGGGGACAAGAGAGGGTCCATTGGTACTGGCGTTCCATGAATCGTTATTCAGATTTTAGGGTGGTATACTTAGTAACCAGAGACGTATGTAGGCACATCTAGGCATACGCCTACATACGTCTCTGGTTACTAAGTATACCACTCTACAAATTCTGAATAACGATTCATGGAAACGCCAGTACCAATGGACCCTCTCTTGTCCCCTAGAGCGCCCTATCAGATGAATAAAAACAATCGCCTGACGAAGGCCATGTCGGCCGAAAGCTTGTGAAATAAAGGAATTTGAGAGCTACGTATCGAGTCATCTGTCTCATTCATTTCGCCTATACTAAATAAAAGATGGTTCACTGCATAGCACGTTTTTCAAGGGGCCGTTTTCACTATATATATTATAATATATATATATATATATATATATATAATATATATATAAAGAATTGAACAAAATTGTCTGCTTGGCATCTGTAAAATACATGAATAACACAGTTGATAAAGAAGAATGCCAAAAACATAAAATCATAGATTTTAATAGGAGCATAGCTCTCAAAATTGAAAGGCGAAGTCACTCTTCGTCAGTGCTCATGGTGTGACAAAAAGATGTATTCAAAATCCGTTTCTGAAAACGAGCGAAAAAACACGACTGTTCATGAGCAGTGTGAGAGAGAGAGAGAGACAGAGAGAGTAAGACAGAGAGAGAGAAATGGAGAATGATAATATAAAAAGAAAGGGAATGAGAAAGCTATTAAGATAAGACAAGTAGGAAATAATTCAAAAAAACTTGCGACACCAGGCGAGACTCACAATGGGTGCCGCTTGATTCCAACATCAATTGCCGGTGGAAGGGGGGGGTAATTGTCCGGGGTAACTATCCGGGGTTGTCTTCGGGGGTAATTGTCCAGGGGTAATTGTCCTCGGGGTTGATTGTGCGAGGGTAATTGTCCTTGGGGGTAATTGTTCGGGGTAATTGTTCGGGGGGTAATTGTCCGGGGTAATTGTTCGGGGGTAATGTCCCGGGGTAATTGTCCGGTGTAGTTGTCCTGATACGAAATATAAAAGAGAAAGAGAAAGAGATAGCATTGAATGAGATCGATTAAGAAAATAATTCGAAAACCTGCGAGCGAGACTCACAATGGGCGCCACTTGATTCCAACATCAATGCCTGTGAGGGGGGGGGATAATTGTCTCTGGGGGGTAGTTGACCGGTGTAACTCTCCGGGGTAATTGTCGCGGGGGTAATTGTCCTCAGGGTGTATATGTCGGGGTGAATTGTCCTGCGGGGTAATTGTCCTGCGGGGTATTGTCCAGTGGTAGTTGTCTGATACGAAATATAAAAGAGAAAGAGAAAGAGATAGCATTAAGATGGATCGATTAAGAAATAATTCGAAAACCTGCGAGCGAGACTCACAATGGGCACACTTGATTCCAACATCAATGCCTGTGGGGGGGGTAATTGTCCTCGTGGGGTAGTTACCGGGTGTAACTCTCCGGGGGTAATTGTCCTCGGGGGTAATTGTCCGGGGGTAATTTCCGGGGGTAATTGTCCTCGGGGGGGGTAATTGTCCTCAGGGGGTAATTGTCCGAGGGGTAATTGTCCTCGGGGTGATTGTCCGGGGGGTAGTTGTCCGGGGGTAATTGTCCTGATACGCAACCCAGTATCAAGGCTGTCAAACAAACTGTGTTCAGGGATAGGCCGAACGTACGGTATGATTTACTTGTGGAGATGTTTTGTTTCATGTAAAGTTTCATTAATATCTGGAAATTATCGTGCATAAGTAATCTCTAAGATATTCGTTAATTTGTTTTTGTTGTTTTCTGTTGTTTTGTTTTTGGGGTTTTTCTTTTGTTTTTACTGATTTGCGTGAATATTCAAACATTATTTTAGGGATGTATATGATTAACAACATTTGGTATCTCCAAGAATTGTATTATTATCATTTTTATTTATTCGAAATATATTGCAACAAGAAGGAATGGATTAATAGAATAACCTTATTACCAATTTTTGACTGGACGCTCCTCCTTGTCATTTTTAAACAACACAACGATTTAAGATTTAAAGAAAAATCCTCAAACCTTGGTCTTCCATCAAAGGACTATCCTCATAAACTTTTTTAACATCGCGTGTTAAGTATTAAGTTCACCTAATTTCATTTCTTTTAGAATATTACCATGATTACTGGAAAGATCCGATGTGTCTGGTAAATTATCCTGAAAGTCTACTTATCTAACTGAGAATTATTTTAATTTAGTTTAGTTTCAGCATGCCTCAACTAGAAACTATATTCCATTTGAAACCATCTCCCATTGATTTTCTCTTTTGATTTTGATGAACAGGTTATGGATAGTCCTTTCACGAGGATCGATTTATTTGATAAATAGCATGTGTTGACAATTTTTCTTTTTGTTATATACTTATTTTGGCACAAAACAATCAACTGTTGATGGCCATTAAAACTATCTTCACTATATTTTCTTGAAGTTAATTGCCTATGAATTTTAACAAGGAAAACGTTTGTTCATCTTTATAAGCGATATGTTGATATGTTTATGGTGGGTTCTTTTAATTTCCATTAACCAATTATACTCAGCAAAAACATTACAAAAAATAATACAAGTTACAGTTAGAGCTCACTCCAGCCTTATAATTTATAAGCTGTCCATCCTTGGGTTCGTTTTGAATCTTATTTTATGAAACCTACGTGTTTATTTAACCGAGTAGAGAGGAGCGTCTTTATGAACGGAAGTGTCGTAAGTTCGACTCGGCCAAATCATATTTTATTTTACTTACTTAATTTCAAAAAGAAGATAAATATAGCGAACATAAAAACTGGAAATAAGAAAAAACACCAACAAATGACCTGAGATAGACTAAGTAAATTTATATACCTATTTGATGGTTTCCCCCACACATGTCAGTGTTTAAGATTTTATAAAACGGGAACTTTTGCACATCTGCAGGGCCCATTATGGAGAACAGTTCATAAGAGCTGAAGTGGCTACCCTCGGTAGATTGTTATGAATAAGTTAGAGTTATGACCCCAAATTCAAGTTTAATAGCGCCCCTATTTATCTCTCGCTCTGTCTATCCTCCCTTCTCTCTCTCTCTTCCTCTCTCTGTCTCTCTCTCTCAGTAGTGGATCTAGCTTTTGACCTTGGCCCCCACCCCCAAATTACGGACCTGATAATATCTCCCGCCTCCTTTTTATCTTTCTTTTATTTATTTTTTTTTTTCAATTCAATTCGGTATTTATTGCAGTAAAAAACACATAACAAGACTGTAGTCCGAGGACTAATTTGCCGCCCAAAGGAGGGGGTGGAAGAGAATTTGCCACGCATATTCTCTTTCTTTTTTTCCTTCCTGATTCATGTCCTTGATAACATCCACTTGTCTTCTTCTACTCACAAAATCTTACACGCTTACAGACTCTCACACACACACACAAACACACACACACAAACAAACACACACACCTACACCTACACACACAAACACACACACACACACACACAAACACACACACGGCGACTTATCCTGATACATACAAACCACTTCTCCTCACGCCCACGCCCACGCACACACACACACACGCACGCACGCACACACCATTACACAAACGCACTCACTCACATATCCACAAACAAGCAACACACAGGCACACTCACTCTATTTACATCTTTAAATATTACCATGGAGTTGAAGGGTTTTTCACGATAGCCATTAGCCATGGTAACGATTATTTACAAGAAAAAAACTTAAATTTATTTTCGAATATTGTGGGCGACCATGAGAGTCCCCGTGCATTGTATTTTGTATATATGCCAAACAATTAACTAACATCTATAGACATTGTCCCTTCATTAATCGGAAAAACCTATTGAATATATTTGATTTCCAATATTTTAAATAATTCAAACTCTTCGGTCAATGTTATTAGCATGGGCTTTGATCCAGGAAAGAAAATATGATGTTTGGCCCGAGGTCGATGACTTCTTCTTCTTCTTTCTTGAGTCCTTTCTCTCATTGCTATATTTGATAACTATTTACATTTGAAAGATCGTAATTTATGTTTATGTTTCTTAGCGAAAGAGTCGTATGGTCAGCTTAGGAACAGGGGTTAGGTAAAATAGTAGGACGTTCAATATTTTGCTTGCCACAGCCAAACCATTGCACGTTATTATTTAGAATTACATTTGCATTGATTCATTACTCTTCAATCCTGATACTTAAAGCTCATGTATAGTTTTGGGAGAACATATTTTTTGTTTTACTTCCATAGCAGAATAATATGAATTAATACCTCAAGTAACCTCTGTGTTCAAAATGAGTTGTTATAAAATCCACTCTAAGACCTGAATTTAGCAACAAAACTGTGTAAATCGATCTGTTTCTGGGCCATGCCTAAACAGGATCACACTGGGGAGAGTGCAACTTGCAGTGGTTTGTGTGCAAAGTATATGCTATTGATACACAGACTGATACACAGAGAATGCACACACACCATAACAGTCAGCAGTGGTGTGGCATGCCCGGAGTTCTGGGGTGAGAGTGAAGGAAGTATGGCCTCATTTTGATGAATATCTCCCAATGTTTATGCTAACTATAACATATCATGAAAAGACATGCATGGCACATAGTTATATTACTTGCCCATGTATTGATATGTTATTGGGACAATATTAGGACAAGTTGAGTAAGTTTTTGAAAAATGCAATTTTCTCTACAACAACTATACTTGGGCTTTAAGAGGTAGGGTAAAACAAGGATACTGCTTGGATCAACTATTTTGAGTAATTTCATTTGTGCCACTTTATGTTACTTTAAATATATATACAGTTTGTGTTTTTAAAAAATGGTGCAGTCGGGGGAAAATAAATTAGGTATGAAATCTTTTCAAACGCCAATATATATTTTTTGTGCTGGTACAATTTAATTCGAATCGTTTGCTGTCGTAGAACAAATTTATGCTAATTTTTGTGTGAAGATAACATATTTCCCTTTAATACACAAATTTATTGTTCTTTTGCGTCAATTTCGGCGGCTTATGTTCTAAACCTACACAAAGACATGGCAAGGCGTACGCAAAATGAATTTTAATCGATTGTAGAAAACTAATCATATCTCAGGATCTACAGCACCAAATTAAATGGGAAATTGCAGAAGAAAGCTTTATGAAAATACCAAGAATATTAAACCAAGTTGTGACTAATCTTCATACAATAAAAAAAATCTATTTTCCAACTGTACCATTTTATTTGATACAGACTGTATAGTGTGGCATGCAAAACTGGTAGTTAAACTTCACTATTTAAGAAAAATTTTAGTAGTGGAATAATTCTTTATAAAAGCAGTCATCATATTTATTATCTAAAGTTAAAAACAAACTTCGTCTCGTTTACTTACATTTAGGATATATGTGATATAAAACTATATATAAATAGCAAATAAGGGCCAGTGGGTTTAAATGATACTCAATAATCGGTAAAAAAAAAAAAAAAAATCAAATTGCTTCCTCTATTAGACTGCCGTAGAGGGGGTACAATCGATGATTTATCTGCCCACTCTGGATAAACTTGTGCTTTCCTCACAAAACTTCGATGATTGTCTGTTTAAAATAAAAGAATTACAACAAAAAACTCGTTATACTTTGAGTACCGAATATATGCAATGCAAGGATTATGTGTGAATTGATTATAATGGAGTGAATTTGGTACCCTGCATTTAT
>CALNVZ010003425.1:11568297-11600844 GCA_940671915.1 Paracentrotus lividus
AAATGTGAGTAAACTGGGATGCGGGAAGGTAGTCAGGATATTTGGAGTAGAAACCATTGAATATGAATGGTCAAAAACATACCCATGCAAGAGAGAGAGAGGTAGAGAGAGAGGGAGACAGGGAGAGAAAGAAAGAAGAGAGAGGGAGAGAGGGATGAAGACAAAGAAAGAGAGAGAGAGAGAAAGAGGAAGGGAGAGAAAGGGAGAGAAAGGGAAGAGAGAGAGAGAGTTAACACTGAAGGACCTCACTAAATATACCCTGGAAAGTTACAATGCAACAATAGGAAATACATATTCCTGTTCACTCATACATGACATTGTTATCCCCAATTTCACTTAGCAAACCCCAACCCATCATAATTGATCAGTAATTCTGCTTATCATCCTCAATTCCATAAGCTCCAAATGACTTTCCTCATACAAATTGGTAGGGCAATTCCTGCGCACCCTAATTTCCATACCCTTTACAAAAGTGAACGCTGCTCATTCATGCATGACTTATTTTCGGATTTTTTTTTTTGTGTGTCATATGAAAGTTGGGATAATGAGCTTTCCATACATGTAAATTTCATTACCTAAAATCATATATTTTTTATTTGGCAGCCATTTCAAAAGTGTATAGTTCTTTTTGGGACGCACTGTATATTAGCTTATAGTACATTATGTCTCATATTTTTATGTTTGGAATTAAGACACATTTCCAATATGCTGTGGTCATGTCTACTTGAAAGAGACTCAACAACTGCTTGAACGCCTTTTTTAAACACCATTTGTACCATTTTAAACTGATTTTTTGTAATGATTTTTTAAGTTATGAATGTTATGTTATAATTGTTAATGTCACATATATTGCACACTGAATTCACCTGGCTGGATAATAGGTTAGAGCAGTCCGCAGACTGTAGTTATTTAGTTAACTTTGCCCAAGGCCTGGCAGCCTAGCCAGGTGAAAACAGTGTCTTAATATTTTTGTGTTCTTTAATAATATGTTTTTATATGGAATCAATTTTATTTATATTGTATGTCATCTTTCTGCCGAATAGAATGATAATAATAATAACAATAGTAATAACTAATTTGAATGATTTTTAATAATTTAGTAAATTTGAAAATCAAATGAATTCATGTAAGGAATAATGATCATGATGAGAGAGACCAATATTTCAATTATTATATAGATGCCCTTCCAGGGATTTTATAATGCCTGTCTAATAATTCTTTTTTATTTTAATGGCCTTATTTTTCAGGAACATCGTTCAAGGTATTCACTGTGTATGAAGAATTCATTATGACACTTTTCCGTCTTCGACATGGTTTTACAAATCGTGGACTGGCAGATACATTTGGAATTGGAACATTTTGAAATTTTCTGGACCTTAAACTGCGACCACTCTCATCAAATGGCCAACAAAGGAACAAGTTAGGGCAAATCTTCGAACAGTTTTAGATATTTCAAGAACACTAGACAATTATAGAGTGTCTGAAATATTTAACCCATCAACGCCTTGTTCTCAAAGAATAACTTGGTCATCTTATAAACATCACAATACTCCCAAGCTCTAAGTTGCAACATTTCCAAGGGTACCTTATTTTTCTCTCTCAGCTTTGGAGGTAGTGTATCAGATTAAAAGATCACACAAGAATCTGGTTGCTTGAACACATTGAACATGGCGATGGCGTCATGGCTGATCGTTGTTTTCTCATAAGAGACCTCCGAGGAAAAAGGGGATCAACACTAAAACATACCACCATTTGTACATTGGAAGCAACTCAACACACACGCCACAGTCAAGACACGTCGCATTGAATCAGCAAGGATTCACGTTGAACGTGCTATCGGACGATTTAAGACTTTCTCAGAGTATTGAATGGAGTTGTACCTTTGTTGAGCTAGGGGAACATTTGCTATTTGTTATTGCTGAAATTTCCAAGACAAGCTGAACTTGAGATACATGCTATTTCTGCAGTTCTATTTATTTATTTTTTTTTTTTTTTTGTTCTATTCTGCATAATGTTCTTGTATTCAAACCTTTATATTACCACTGTACCACGTACTTTACCTTGTTTGAATGTATTGCATGCAGTGAAATGCAGCATCTCATGTATACATGTACACATTCAAAGCAATACGTATACATAATTATTATATTATTTGAAGTGAAGGTGATGATTGGGAATTTCTTCATTGAAACCAATATTTCGAATTTACATTTATGCGTTTTAATTTCATTTTTTTTTTTAATACAAATTTGTATTAGACTTTTCCATTCTCTCCATCCTGTCTCTCTCTCTCTCCCTCTGTCCTCCCCTCTTGTTCTCCTTTCACTTTTACTCTTTACTCTGTGTCTTCCTCACCCTCCCACTCCTCTCCTTCTATTGCTATTTAAGTGTATTGGCCTCACAAAGTTGCCTTTTAGTACAGTAATATACTATGATGTCTTGACAGGCCATTTACTATGTAATCCTCATTACACAATTCAGAGTATCTGCTATCATGATAATGTTAACTATTATGCTATATATTTTTTATAATTATTGTTGTACTATGTAAGAATGAATTTTGTAAATATGTTTTATCGAGTTAAAAGTATAGACCATTATTATTATTATTATTATCATCATTATTATTATTATTATCATTATCATTATTATTTTATGTTTAGCCCGATTATGTTAAAATAGATCTGTTTTAAATCAAGAAGAGATTCAGTTGCTTCACTTCTTTTGTTTTTACATAAAATATGGCCTTAAAATGATGCCAGCTAAAATAGTCATTTGACTAATATATGGCTTTGTCTGACTAATTAATTCTAGTCATCTGACTAAATCCAAAATTGTCTCAAATGACTAACTTTAGTCAATTGACTAATTAATTCTAGTCATCTGACTAAATCCAAAAGTGTCTGAAATGACTAAACTTTAGTAATTTGACTAATTAATTCTAGTCATCTGACTAAATCCAAAAGTGTCTGAAATGACTAATCTTTAGTCATTTGACTAATTAATTCTAGTCATCTGACTTTATCCAAAAGTGTCTGAAATGACTAAACGTTAGTTATCTGACTAATTAATTCTAGTCATTTCAGACATATGGCAGGACTAATTTTTATTAGTCAAAATGACTAATTTATGTTAACAGTGTAGAAGAGATGTGTCTTCCAAAGACTCTTAAAATTCTATAACGTTTGTCTGAGCTTTAGATTCAGATTCAGATTCAGCCAATTAAAGCGATATTATAGGTCATGAGATTGTGGTCATGAAATTGAATAATTGTGAAGAAACTGTCTCAAAGTGATCGGGAAAGGTTGATAGCTATACATGTTGATAAGATATACATGTATTGGGCGCTGTGAGGTTTTGGAATGAACAAAATGATAAATTCTACTGAGTGTAACATGCAATGCACACAAAACGCATGTATGGGATTAAAAACAAATCTTCAAAAAAAATATTATAATATTTTTTTTTTTTAATTTTAACATAATTATTATGAATATGAGGACTTTAGAAGAGTAATACTTTGCGGTGGATCTTTTTTACTATAATATTCTAAATACGATGAAAATAATTGTAAAGCTCACAATAGTTTATTCACCTTTTTCGCTATAGGGCTACTCATTAGATTATCTTTAAGGAAACACTGAACAGTCTAATTAAAATGATGATTTTAAAATAATGAAGATAAGAATTAAATTTGTAGTTAGTTACCCGGGACTGAGGGTATCCTCCCATAGCTCTCTTGCTTGGACTTCCTATACCTCTCTTCCCGCCGGCAGAAGCTGAAACAGATAATTGATGAACATGTAGTGGACCTCAGGTGAGTCATTTACCATGTTTACGCACATTTAGAAGTCGTCGTAAAATCAGAGGAGGTGGAACCGGGTGCAGGCGGGTACAGTACCCCCCCCCCCCCACTTTTTTTATGCACTCTAAAGGTGACCCCGAATATTGAATAATGTCCCTTTTCTTAACTAAAAGGTCATATCATACAAATTTTTTTTCTTGAAAGTCACATGGACAATTTCCTTTGAAAGGGGAGGGCACTCTAGTCCCTTTTGCCTCGTAATTTCTTTTCTAACCCCCAAATTTTCGATCTGTGCGACCTCGCATTAAAAACAAGAATCCCTCCTGGTGCAGGGATCAAATATTGTGAAAGAGTGTAGCCGCGAATCCAGGAGGGGGGGGGGCTAGCGAAAAAAAGGGGGAGGAAAAAAGGGGGTAAAATTGTCCAACCGATCCAATTGACCTTCCCCTTAGGTTTACATGTGATAACTTAATTTATCCGCTGAAGGCCGAAAATGTTAACACCTAACCCCCACCCCCAACCCCCGCTTATCGCTCGGCCAACCCTTATATTTTTAAGAAATCACAAGTAAATTTATTTCCATTCGGTATTTAACTTTGTCATATTCATAAGGGCAATTATTTTACAATGTGCTTAAAATAATAGAATTTTGGATTTTGCTTAAACCTCGAAATCTACAGCTCTTCTCTTTTAAAAAGAGGCTGTACTTTTCATGTCTTATTTCGTTTCATCAGTTCATGTTCTCAAATTTCTCTAAAGTCTTGAAATTTTACATCGTTGCGGGTTCATCTTTGCTCTGACGTGATGATGATAACAGAAATATGTCGATGGCGATTTCAACTGCTTTGCTGTATATTATAAGTCAGGCATCAGCAAAGCAATTTGGACGCGCCTTCGACACTTCCCAATGCTACAGAAGTACTCAATTACCTTAGTGCAGGAAGGTAGAAATAAAATGGAAGGAAGACGATTCGTCTGCAGTTTAAAATTCAAGTTAAGGTCGTGTAGACTTAACCATTCTTGCAAATATAGGAAGAATGTTTTATATCCATAATCTATAGAGAAAACCATCTAAGAGAGAGCAACGTTACATAGAATATTTGATAAAACGTTTAGGGTAAATTGGGGTAGGTGGGACACTGGGGGAAGAAGGACACTTTGGGGAAATTACATATATGCATATGATTAAGACATGCCTTCTTGGAAGAACTATTTTAGCATGAATAAACATACATCTAGCAACAAATTACATGCTGTTTGGGAAAAAATTGACGGCTATCGGAAAAATAACCGTTAAAAATCTGTAACATCTCACGTCTTGACATAAAACGATTGCCACCTAGCTAATTTTGAAAATAAACACGTATGGAAACTTGTCTTTGCGTTATTAGATCTCCTTTGTTTTAGAGGTAACATGGCATTGAAATTGTTCACAAAATGAATATAAAACTAGAAAATAATCTCACATGAAATATGATGTAAACAAAAGACATAAAGCAATTGTTTTAATTAACTGTCCCATTTACCCCATATGCTTGGGGTAAGTGGGACGCACCAATTTCAATAGTATTTTAATGTATAAACAAAGTTTGCGAAGACAGATCTTCATTCCGCACTTTTATCTCACACTTCTTTGCATGTAACCACTTACCCCAATTTGACGGAGTAAGAGCAACAGTGAGTGATTTCACGTTCGGTGTTATAATCGGTGTTAGTGTTTATTTTGGAGCAGAAGTCTGATCTAACACCGAACGTGAAATGGGAATAAAATCAGTCGGTGTTAGGTGTTGACCTCTAAATTTTGACGTATTTCCGGTTGCTGGTGTTTCATTTTGTGTCAAATGTCGTCTGCTGAACCGAGCTCTGCAGCCGGTGTTAAATTTCACGTGCAAATTTCCATTGACTAACACTAAACCCCTAGGGATTAAGAAAAAGTTCATTTCACACTCGGTGTTAGTGTTGGTGTTGGCATGGTTGGCCAACGTTTGGTTTGTCTTGTAAAAAATAAGGGCAGAGGAAGGTCCAGTGGCATACTTTATTTTACAGAATAATGAATTAATTAATATTTTATTAGACCAAAGAGGGTACTTCAAGACTTACAAAATTGGTTACGTTTTGGGTTAACGAGATGGATTCACAATTGGCTACTTACTCTTCAAGCCTAACAAGGGTCCAAGAAATTTCATCTAAATTCATTGGAAAAAATTATTAGAAAATATAAAATAAGGTATTCCGTAGTAAAGCGTATAAGGAATAAATATCATCAACATGGATGTCTTCTCAATCTATATTTTAGGAACAAAAGGCATGATCAATCACTGCTAATCTGAACCGATGTACGAAATTATAGGGTCTGGGGGCTACGCGCTGCGCGGCCCGGCCTGGCTTTGAAGTGAACTAGGTAACGCTCCATTTCCTGCTGCTTGCAAAAAACTGCCCGAGATATGAACTGTAAACTTACTGTTTCGTCAAAAAATATCCATCATGAGGTAAATTTGTATCAAAGAGAGGTTTGAAGAAGGATTAATTTTCGATTTACTGGTATGATTCTAACCTTTTAGTGCCTTCTTCAGATATATTCGAACAGTTTTAAACAACAAAACCGGTACTTCGCTACGAATTGCGTCGACGCCATTTTTCTTCAGACGACGGTGTTAGGCTATCGATCCGCGCGTGTTGGGATATCGGTATCGACTCTCATGATCTGAGCTCGGTGTTTGAGCTCGATTTTAGCAGAATTTCACTCTGCTAACACTAACACCAACACCAACACCGAACGTGAAATCACTCAGTGAAGTAGTTATGATTAATATTGTCACTTTGACCTTCATTTGGAGGAATTTTCATCATAACATTTATAAAACGTTTTTATCTAAATAAACTTCAAAATGAGATATATGATTACTTTTTAAAAAATGTAAATATATATATATATATATATATTGCTCAGATAGATCCTTAAGGGTTTTTTGCAGACTTTAAAAAATTAGTTTTCGTAAAGTTTGGATTTGATAATGAAGAAATTTGTAATGCGGGAAATAAGTAAGGTCTATTTTTTAAATTCTGTATCTTTTGTTAACTTTCATACAAAAGGGGGAGAAGGACGAAGGAGATGTTTGCTTTGTTTACAGAATCACACATCTAAAAAGTGCTTTTGAGCTTTGATTCGTTTAAAAAAAAATCATATTTTTTATAGTTTGAAATGTGTTCAGGAAAAAGAGTAAAAATGAGTCGTGATAATGTTTTTAAAAAATAGGTTGATAATCAGTTCTTACAACCTCTTAGAACTGATATTCCAGATGTATAAACAATGTTTATAAAGATAGAGATCTTTGTTTCTCACTTTTAAACCACAATTTATTCCATGCATTATGCTGTCCACTTACCCCAACTTGACGGGGTAAGTGGGACAATGGAGCAGTAATGATTAATTGTCACTGTAACCTTCATTTGGCGGAAATTTAACTAAAACATTTATAAAATGTTTATATCTGAATAAACTTTAAAATGAGGTATATGATTGCTTGATTAAGTATTTCACTTTTTTTGTAATGCTAACGTAAATGCTTAAGTGTCCCACTTACCCCATTTACCCTATCTACACGAAGTTGTTTTTTTTTTTTTTTATATGATGATGCGTGTCCAATATGCATGCATAATATCAATGCGAGCATTATGTAGGCCTATGTATCTGCGCTTATAATCTGGGGTTGACATTGTAATCCCAACTATATTTTGGCAAATGAGAAATTTTCGATTCTTGTACGAGGGGGGTTGGGTGTCCGGGTAGCGGGTTCCTTACACATAATAAAGCCTTGGTTTTTTTTTGTCTCGGCATTAAGCACAAAATAAATTTTGCATAATCTGTGTTAAAAAAAATGGTACATTCGGCAAAAATTATTTAGGTATGAAATCTTATCAAATGATGTGTGTATGTGGTACCGACTTAAAGCCAAAAGATTCTTCTTTCTGATGCACATTGTTTCGTATAATTTGCTTGAGTAAAACAGAAGTTATGCTAAATTTTATGCGGCAATGGGCTTATCAAAATTACACACATCCATTGTTTCGATGCGCTGAATTCATGGCTATTATGTGCGAAACCCATAGAAAAGCATGCGCAAAGTACATTTTTTCTTGGATATAGAAAACTGGTCATCTCTCAAGATTTACAACACCAAATGGGATGAAAAAAATTGCAGTAGAAAGCCTAATTTTTCTACTTTATGAAAATATCAAAAACTTTCAGTGTGTGATTATTTTTCATATTAAAAAAAAATGTTTTCCACTTGTACTATTTTATTTGACACAGACTGTAGTGCTTATCTTCATCAATATTTGTTCTGTATAATATTTGGTGCTAAGAAAATAGAAAAAAATTACTTACCCTTTCATATGGCTGGTGTTTGTATGTTGTTCATTGTGTGTATGTTCGTTCGTTTGTTTGTTTGTTTGTTCGTTTTTGTTTTTGTTTTTGTTTTTTTGCATGACAAACTACATACCCAATGCCCTCTCCCTCTCACTTTTATGGTCTCAAGGACTCCAGTTGCGTATTAATATAGCGAATGACCCCTAAACATTTTGTTTTTTTAGTTATTTTTGTGAATATTGTGGAGTGATTTATTCGAAAAGGGAATTAGTCCATATTTCACCAATAATGACTTTCAAAACTGATTTGTAATTTATGTTAATGGGTACTGGCTACATTTTTTTAAAAAGTTACATTGTATCAATACAACAACTTCAAAAGAACATCGGGCAAATTCTAACTTTCACAACTCAAGGTCTATACATGAAATTAAATATTACGAGCAATGGCAATGATAAAAATAATAACAATCTCTAATCATTGAAAATAAAGAAAAGAGCAAGTTTAGAATGAAAAAGATTAATACAAGAGAAAATGAAGATGAAGAAAACGTATAATAAATCAGATAAAGCATGCGAGCATGGTCAGATTTGAATGTCAAATTTTAAAATACTCGATACTTATAATGTGTGTTTTAAAGGGTTTTATCAAGTAAATTAACAAATCTGAGCGCTTATTAATATATATTTTTAATCTGAACGTGCTCAGAATGGTAGGCCTATTAAAATACATTGATTGCATCCAGATAGCTAAATATTTATATTTTAAAAAAAAGAGAGAGAAAAAAAATAGAGAAAAAAAAAAGAAAAACGCTAATTAATCAAATATACTTACTATAACACTCAGGATGGCATGGGCGCTTGTCACAATCTGTACAATCTAAAATAAAACAATCATAATCAAATGAAAGTTTATTGGATCGTTTTTAAAGGGGATGTCTCCAAGAAATTTAGCTGGTTTCATAAAAAAAAAAATAGCAAAATATATAAAAAGGTGGGAAACACCATCACAGGATTACGAAGTTACCACTGAGATTAAGATTTTAGCATATTCGTTTTTATCCTTTCTGGAATTTCCATCAATCCCTCACTTGTATTGGGCTATGTATATTAAAACAAACCTCATTGTACAGGTTGTATAGGGTGGAATTCCCTTGATGGAAAAAGACACAACTTAAATCCAGAATCAACATCCGTATAGGCTATACAGTCTGTGTAAAAAAAAATGGTACAGTCGGGAAAAAAAATATTTAGGTGTGAAATATTTTCAAATATGTGTGTATGTGGTACCACAATAAAACCAAATAATTTTCGTTGCTGATGCGCTTTGTTCTGTATAATTTGCTTTCGTAAAACAAAAGTTATGCTAAATTTGTGGCGACGATCGAGGAAGCGAAAATAAGCACTTCATGGCCATGATGGCCATTATGCGAAACCTATACACAAAGGCATGGGACGGCGTGCGAAAAATGGATTTTTCTTGATTGTAGAAAACTAGTCATATTTCAAAAATTAACACACCAAATGTGATGAGAAAAACAATTGCAGGTGATAGCCTGATCTTCCTGCTTTTTACAAATACCAAACAATAGCAGGCTGTGATTAATCTTCATACTATAAAAAAATGTTTTCCACTTGTACCATTTTATTTGACACAGACTGTATATCACCCCCTCAAGTCGCTGCAAAAATCAAATCTGCCCTTATTCCTTACCCATAATGCAACATTTTGAGAAGTATAGTCTTGTAATATAGACCATTTTGAATGATAACACACTTATTCACTTCTCAGTACATTAAAGATACGATAATTATGTTACCAAGTAGCAAAACAAGTACTTTCCCCCTCAAAACATTTAGTTTCACAATTATACAAATTCCATTTTAGGTTAATTCATACACTTTATTGTTCATTCATATCTCAGGCAATAAGAAAGCTGTTTAGATTGTTTTGGATAAGAATTTTATAAAAATTTGGTGTGTCTTCATGAGACATGTAACTTGGCCGGTATTACTAGCAATAAATCATAGATAATGAAGAGCCAAGTTACAGCCCACCAAGCACTTACTCCTGTGGCGAATCCAGCGGGATTGCAGGGGACGTGCGCCCCCCCCCGGGCGCCCCCCTATAATTTGAAAACCAGTATGTAATTTGAAAACCAGTCATTGACTTTTTACCATGAATAACTTGTCTTAAAATATACCTTTTTGGACACAGGGGCCGCGGAGTGTATTTGAAAGTGGAGGGGCTGAGCCGAAAGTGTGTGTGTGTGGGGGGGGGGGGTTCAGCACCCCCCCCCCCGGCTCCGCGGCCCTGGGACAAGTATTAATAATAAAGTGTTTGAATTGGCCCATTACTTTATTTGTACAGGGGAACTAAAATATTTTGATGGGAAAATTACTTGGTTTTATTACTTGGTAACATCATGTTTTTGGTGAATGTATTGAGTACTGAATAGAAATGTTATTATTTAAGAGGGTCTATATTATAAGACTACACTGCTTAGAATGTTACGTTATGGATTAGGAATCGGGGCAGATTTGATCACTTGAGATATTGCTATACAAGGTGCTATACAAGGCTGCTGGTTCGTAGTGGCTTTAAAATCTGCACAATTTGCACAATGTTATCAATAATCAGGTGCATTGTATTTTTAGAATTAAAAGTGTCATTTTTAGATTTAGGATCAATTTTCTTGTGCATAATCAATTAAGGACAGATATGATAGATATTCTAAAGCAAACACTCAATTCTATATAATCAAACTCATCGATTGTCGATTTTTCTTTCATTCTTTCTTGTCTACGGATTATGTTTTTAAACCAATTCACTTTTTATTTCTTCTTTTGTATAACATGAATGATTTGAATAATATCATAAAGTTCTTCGTAAGAGGTGAAAGAAAAAGAAATATATAATCAAACTCACCGTCGGGCTTGATGAATCTCTGGAATACATGTGATCCGTCCAGCAAGCCAGTATCCTCATAGTAACCTGCATGGACTCCCACGAAGGCAGCGATAGTTACGAACACCGTTAAGGTAGCGTAATATTTCATAATTGACCGGGGTTTAACACAGTTGGTTTAATTAAGGATGAAAAACTATTAATATAAAGCCTATTTACAAGATTGTTGAATATTATGAGAATATCCCGTTCTCAGGATTTTGATTCTCCCTTCGTATACTAATATCCGCATAGAAACAGAGGCAAAACTTTTCTTGGCTATCTTTTGTTTTCTCAGGAGAAGATGAGAGTAGAACGCTCCGTGGTGGATAAGGTGATTATAATATGAGTTTACCGGTCAGCAATCCTACAAATTTATAGCATATTGCAATTGGTAGTCATACCCTCAATATAGCAGGAAATTTGATGAAATTGTTATTAATTATGCATAATTTCGCACTCCACGCGATCGACTGTAAAGGTACAAATGAATGTATACAATCTCCTCAATTATTCATTTTTTTTCTGATTATTACATGTTTCTTTGAATAACAATGGGTTATTATGGATTAAAGTAATTGGAAAATCGACTACAATGTTATATTCTTTAAAAGTATTGTATCATTCTCTGTTCGTTTGTTTGATTTTGTTTTTGTTTTAAGTTGCAAAGCGGCTAATTCTGAAATGAGATTTTAAAACTTAATTTGCTGTGATGATTAATTTATGTAAATTATGACGAGCCTGCTCGTAAATCCGGAAATACACACTTTCTATAGGTCCTACATGGATGCTTGTTAATCCGAAAACGAAATAGGGTTCACTTAATATTATGAAGGTTTGGTATTCCGAAAATGATATAGTGCTCGTCAATTTGAAAAATATCTAATGATATAATATTCAACATTAGGTTCGTTAATCCGAACGTGGAATAGGGTATTTGTTACATGTAGGGTACTTCAAGTTCTTATTACAAAAATATGTTTCATTGGTTACAGGTCATTAATCCAAAAGTGCGCTGTTCTGAAAGTTCGATTCTTCGAGAAAAAAAAAAGACGAAAAAAAAAAAAAAGAAATAGGGTTCGGTAATCAGAAAGTGAAATAGGGTTCAATAATCGGAAACTAAAGTAACTCGAACAGTACTCCATCTTGGACGAACAAATTCTATTTCATGTTCAGGATGAACGAAACTTACTTTATTTCGGATGAACGATCCCTACATTTATGTATTTCTTTTTTCTTTTTTTCTTTTTTTTGGGGGGGGGGGGAAGGGGAGGGGGTGAAGAACGAAGCTGTAACCGATCTAACATCATATTTTCCTGTAAGTGGGAGTATTAGAAAACATTTGTTTTTAATGTATAGGGCCTATGGGGCATAAGCTTTTTGCAATATGACGGTAAATTGCCAAATTGGTCTAAACCCACCTTGACTAGTGCTTGTTTGGTCTCATCCAACATGGTATAATTCCATTTCGTCTACAACCTGTCTAATTATTTGTTCTTTTTTCCACTTTTGTCTAACCCCCATTACGTCTAATGACCATTTTGTCTAATACCAACTTGGTCTATCACCACTTGGTCACTTCCTGTAACCATGGACTTATAACTTTAGGTCCATGCTGTAACAAACTGGTAATAGACCAAACTGGCATTTCGGAATTAGACGAAAAGCAATTAGACCAAAACGTAATTCGCAATTTGACTAAGTGGTCATTAGACCAAGTGGTAATAAGACCAAGTATGTATTAGACCAAAGGGAAATTAGAGCAAATTGTTAGTAGACAAAATGGGTTTAGCCTATGTGGTATTAGACAATCAGAGAATTGGACAGACGACTGCTAGTAGACCACGGGAAATAAACCTTCCTGACAAGTCGTCATTATTGATGCCACGAGAATTTCAAAAATAATATATCCTCCCAACTCGCCTTCGCTTCACCAATTTATCCATTTTAAATATTACGACAATAATTGGTCATTAGCACTCTTTCGTGATTGGAATAATCCATGAATAATTGGTCCGTTGTAAGTGCTTCCGCCGTGATATAAATATCATATTGGATGGGGTGAATTCGGGAGTAATATGAAATGAAGATGAACAGAAATATTTTGGGATTTCAAAATATAAAAACGAACAATTATGATCACCTCTGTAATTATCCGTATGGGAGATGGTGATATTGTCATTGTATGAGATTCATTGAAAAGAAAATCATATTTCAAACAATAGTTCATGTCATTGTCGTATATCATTTGGGGTCTGATTTTGCTCACTGCCCCTATTACCATGATTACCCTGTTATACACCAATCCACCAGTAAATTGCCAATGGGTTTAAACCCACTTTGACCTGTGTCCGTTTGGTTTCACCCAACATGAATTCCATTTTGTCTAATACCATTTTGGTCTAATTCCAAAATTCGAATATTCACCATTTCGTCTGTCCACTTTGTCCGACACCAAATGGTCCATTCCTATAACAGAATGGCAATAAACCAAATTTGAAAAAAAAAAATGGTATTATACAATCTGACAATTTGGTTATCAAGCGAATTGGCCATTAAACCACGTGGTAATTTGACCAAGTGAAAGTAAGACCAAGTATGTACATTATTAGACGAAATAATTTGTAGACCAAACGAGTTTAGCCTATAATTTATGAATAATCTTATCTATTCTGCCCCCCTCCAATAAAAAAATCTACATATTTTCTTATTATCTCTTTCCCTTAGTCTTTCTCCTTCTTGTTCTCATATCTGATTATAGCTCTCTTTTGCCTCGCTCTGTACACACCCTATCGGCGAAAGGATCCTACCACCATGACCACGTTCCTTTCTACATACTCTCTCTTTCTTCTTCTCATTCTACTTCTTCTTCTTCTTCTTCTTCTTCTTCTTCTTCTTCTTCTTCTTCTTCTTCTTCTCACTCTCTCTCTCTCTTTTCTCTCTCTTTCTCCCTCTCTCTCTCTCTCTCTCTCTCTCTCTCCCTCCCTCCCTCCCCCTCTCTCCCTCTCTCTCTCTCACATCACACATCCACTTCCTTTTTCTTTTATTCTCCCTCCTCTTCGTTTCGTGTTTCTGTCTTAGCTATCTTTTTGACAGTCTAAGCAATATCAAAATCGACTGTCATATCACACAATTTAAATGAGGCCGTCAATGATATTTGTTTTAATACATAACGACAATTCTATGAAAATCTGACTTGCAGGCCTACTCGTTGAATTTCAATAGCAATTTTTTTTTTTTTTTTTTTTTTTTTTTTTTTTTTTTTTTTTTTTTGACCAATTAGATGAAATATCACAAATTTGATGTAGATTCATAATCTAAAGTGGGATGGGGCTGTGGTTCGCTTCACATCATTTGCCCCGCATATTCCATTCTAAATTATTCGTTTCAAACGCTAGTTTTCGGTTCGCTTTTCGTAAAAACCGTGCATAACAAAACGTGTTTAATGAAGCTGTTTTAAAATTATATTCGGGATAGCAAATAATTTTTTTTTCCAAGCTGGGAGAGTCCCCCTTTTTTCTGTATATCCTAGCTATCAAAAGATTTATTACTAAAATCATATAATGGTAAATATTTAATCGTCTTTTCGAGAAAGATTAACAGACATAAATTATTAATTTAGTTCATCCAGGCAACAACTTTATGTCGGTTCAGTAGTTTGAACAAGTATATAACTCACTAACGAAAAAAAAAGGCGTCAATAGTGCGTAATTGGTGAATATTTCATACGATAAAGATTAATGAGAAAACGAATCTGATGTTTTCGTTCTCTCTGGGTATTTGATATTGCGAGCATATCACTTTGTATAAATGACCATCTAATTGGGCGAGATGTTTCCTTCGGCAGTAAAATACTTTATTCATAATACTAATTTGTTTTATTTTACAACATATACCGTTATAATATTTCTGTTACTTTTAACCATCCGGTAACCAGAAAAGTTTCCCCCCTTTTTTTACATTGCTTACTATCAAAGCAAAGACAAAGCAAAGACAAAGCAGAGGCAAAGCAAAGGCAAAATTATTACTCACAGACAAACATAAACATGAAAAATAGCTATCAAAAGTTGCAATAGATTTTCGTTTTCGGTCTCCAAGTTTTATTTCATGTTTCACATCACATTAAACAAAATAGTTTGCAATTTGCAAACAACATAAAGACTACAGTACACACATTATTTAATATCTAATAAATCAACATGTTCAATACGGGCATAATGCAGCTATTTTCAAAAGCGGGATTGCATGGTATTATTGTATTCTTCTCTTATAAAGAAGAGAATAATAATATTCAATCTTTGAACTGAAAAATATTCTAAATGAATTAATATTTGAAAAACCATACTTTTGTGAATGAAATATTGTTATAATCATCACTGATAGCTTTATTCCTCAATCAACTATGAGCAAATTAAAACTTTAATTATTTATAAGTTCGTAATTTTTCTTTAAAAGATTTTCGTTAACCCTAAAAGAATTCTTTCATTTTTCTCTTTTTTTTCCCCCTATGAAGTCATTCAGGATGGACTTCCTCTTCAAACAAATCCCATTATAATATTATAATCATATAAAAGGTAGATTCACACCCTATCTGTCATTGTCTGTGTCTTCATATTTGCTGTTGCGTTATATATGTTATACAACATTGTAAATTTATGTGATTTTCACGGAAACTCACAATTATTATTATTTTTTATTTTTTGGTAATGCTGAGTGATTCGACAACTTTTCTCGGGTCAGCTAGACGACACACATTAATCTGATTTGGCGCGTTGACTTCGTGATGGGAAGATGCCGAGCAATGCAAGCTGGGTAATACCGGAAACCATCCCTGGCACACTGGGTATCTGGGGGGGGGGGAGGAAGCAATAATACTCATTTTTAAAAGTACATCTCAGACGAAAAAATATAAATACAAGTAGTTTCATTTTGAGAGGTTAAGTACTTGTTTTGCTAATTGGAAACATAATTATTGCGGTATGACTGTACTAAATATTGAAATAGTGCAGTATCATTCAAGTGGGCCCATACTGCTAAGAACCTTATTTTACTACTTCCTGAACGCAAATAAAGAGCAAGAAGTGTTTGGATTACGACTAGGGCAATTTTCTAAGCTGAAACAAAATATTAGTCGACAAAATGCTAAACAGTAAGCAGTTTGTTGAATACGGGCCCGAGTCAGATTTAAAAAGTTATGGACTTGATATGTTGCTATACAAGGCTGTTGGTTTGTATTGACTTTAAATGACTGGTTTCAAGTAACCGCTAAATATTTCAAAATCAATTTTTAATTAAAATGTAATTTATCATATTGTGGACGTTGATATTATTATGTAATAAAACTGCTGTTTATATATTGAATCAGATTCTGATAAACCTTCGTGTTGAATATTATATCTAAAATAACCAGTCTAGCATTCTACAATATAGTTCCTTTTATCAAAGGTGTAAACTGATTGTATTTGCATTTTACCTGTACGTATATATCTTCTATAAGCAATCCGTATAATGTCCAGGCTAGTGATGTCAGAAACATTGCGCTCGCCATGAAAACAGAAAACGATTCGCTGTTGCGTTTTCTTATAGCGTTTCCCTGGGGAAAAAAAAAAGGAATCGTGGTAATTACTTAATCATAACAAAAGCTACATTCTATAAAAATCATTCTTCCACACCCTTAACTAGAGCCAATTTAACCCTCAAGTACAGATAAAGTCGGTCCTATAATACTTCTCCAGTCACGGAATAATACCCTCATTGGATCTTGATCTTGATGTACAAACGCCTAGAATGGCCAGAGTGGCTATCCCGTACATTTATGCAGCAATAAATTATTAAAAGTCGGATGCATACCTTAACCAAGCTTTACATTTTCTCTCAGTTCATTGAATTTGAGAATTTTTTGGACCCCCCTCGTGTTGTTGTTGTTGTTGTTTTTTTTTTAAAGGTTTCTCCCCCTTTAGAGGGAATTTTCACCCCCTCCAAATAACAAAGGGAATAAAACCCCTTACCACGCTTTAAAAACACAAAGGGCGGGGTCGAGGTCTGACATCCTTTTGAAAAGGGTGGCAGTCCTCGGCCCCTATAAGGGTGATTTACCCTCTCATACCTTTTAAACCCTCTTATATATTTTAGAGAGTTTTTTTTTTTTTTTTTTTTTTTTTTTTTTAAATAGGAATTTTAATCCTGGTCCATGATGAAGATTGTGTAGGAATGAATTACCAGTTCAGCTAATGGGGAAACATTGGTCATAAGAACCATGATGCACGTAGTTAATCCCAGTTGGTTTTCGACAACGGATCTCTCTGTGATGACGTAATTGAAGTAAACGTAGAGACCAACTAAGAAGGCACCTCCGAGTATAGCCTTCTGATTATCACTTTCCTGGAAAAAAAATGACATGGAAATTAAATTTCAAGTGACGTCACAATATCAAATCTTTAAACATTTATAACTTCGTTGATGAAACTTCTTCAAACTGCCACTTATATTTTATTTTATTTTTTATTATTATTTATCTGTTCGTTTGTTTTCAAACCAGCTTAACTCCAGTTGGAACTTTCCCTTTAACAATAATATGTCACAGTTGATCGCTTTGGAAAGTTGACAAGAATTTTTAAAGTTCGAATTATATGTAGGAGAAACAATACTATATGAAACAGAGAGACATTGAGGGGCACGTGTCCCTAACGTCATTCAAATGGTCCTTAAAGCTGGTGTATAGTTTCGGGAGAAAGAAAAATTTATTTTGATTCTCATTAAGATAAATTATGAAAGATTGAACCCAATAACTATAATCAAGCAAATTATAGTACTTGAAATCTCGTTTTAGTGTCTTTATTTCATAATATAAGGATAAAAAAGATAAGTCGGGGACCCGTCTCAGGTTAGCGGTCACGTGGAAAACCAATGGGGATTCTCTTGTTTGGGTGTTACACACAGATCGTTCGCACTTATTCACGCCGTAATCTCCGGCGTGCGAATCTGTCAGCAGAGGTCTAAACGGCAGTTAAATTACGCTTCATTAAAAAATTTTTAATGAAATTCATCTGAAATAACGAAAGGAATGTCTCAAGATATCTCACACATATCTTTTAGTGCAATGTGGACAACATGTAACTACATTTGATCGGTTTTGTGCCAATTCCTTTTTTGTTACCAAAACTATACACCAGGTTTAAAGTGCGAAATTGTAAAGGAATAGGAGGTAGTGTGTCATATCTAAACCTGGGGAATACCATAAGCCTCTTCCCCCCCCCCCCCCACAACAGTGTGAATTAAATGTCTTATGTTTGGCACGGAAATGGCAATTATATTAATAACGTGTGTTTGCGTGGCCCACATTAGAATATTAAAATGTGTTAATAGTATGATTATTGTAATCTTTTTCTTTTTTTTTTTACATTGGAATCACAATGTTATCTAATGCATTTTACATCAAATCAAAACTTTGGAGTCTAGTATCCATGGTTATGAACATACGATGATTAATTTGCAACCTCTTCACCATCAGTATTCACTAACCTTTTGTTTGGTGCAAAACAAGTAAGTTGTCACGTAGAATATATGAAACACGACACCTGTGCTGTTTACAACAATCATTGTGAAGTCATCCTTTAAGACTCCATACCAAAGGCAGGCCACATTACTAAACAGAAAACAAAATACGCAGCGTCAAATTTACAATTTCTGTTTCGAAATATTTTCTTCTTCCATCTTCATCTAACATACACTCTAAAAATGAAGGGTAAAAGACTCTATTCTCAGATTTAGGGTCGATTGGGGAAATTATGCCATTCATTGCGTGTAGCCCCCAATGGAAACAGAATTTATTTAATTTTATCCTTCATTATTAGAATGAAGAAGAATTTTTTAAAGGTAATTGTTTGTACTTTGCGATAGTGGCCTTCCTGAAAATATCAATACTGAACCCAGTTTGGAATGAAAATTTTCTTTACTTTTTATCTTTTCTTTGCTTCTTCTACGTTTAACGTATTAAAATAAAATAAACAGGTATACCATGTATATGCTACACTTGCATACAATTTGCACCGGAATCAATAAAACAAAATAGTCAAATCCATAAAGGCTGTCAAAACAAAATAAATTTGGGCAATGAAGCCCGTCTCAACCAGGAAAAGTGATAACTTTTCGTGAGATACAGCTTACATTCATCAGAAGGAGAACTTGTATTTTCCTCGTATATGACCATAAATATCGATGATTTGAAAAACAAAATGCTATTAATGAATTGAATACAGGTCCGACTTACTTCAGCAATCCAAGAAGGAAGGGAAGGAAAGGAACGGTACCAGTAGAACCTGACTTAATGATTGGTATGAAGACTGGTCTGTAAGAGAGAGAGAGACAGAGAGAGAGAGAACACTTTTTAAAAGAAATAATATCACACCTTTGTGAGATACATACCCACACAAACTCCCCACACCTTACCCACTCATAATTATAAAGAATGATGACATAATACAGCACAAACCATCCCTATACTAATGTAAACTAGCTCGTCTAAATGGGGTTATTTTTACTCTACTTTTTGTGTAATGTAGTGGCTTTGTTATTAATGTCACGACTGAAATGATCATATGAAGAAAAACATAATAACACATTTAATAGCAAGAAAAAAAAATAAAGAAAGTGAAAAAATAAAGTTTCATGAAGAAGTGAATCGACACAAAAGTGCAAAATTGAACAGTGGGCGTAATGAACATGCCTCATTTTGTTTTTTAGGGGATGCGACGAAATTTTCATTTGGTCTAATTTTATTTCTTAAATAATGACAAAATGAATGACATAATATTATATGAGCCCAAAGGTGAAAACATAATATAAGTCCAGGGTTGAATTTCGCCTTTTGATTGGTGTATTATTATATTACAGCATAGCAAATTGCAGTGGCGGATCCAGGATGTTAGGAGAGGGCGGGGTCAGATAGGGGGCGCCGCCGAGTTTTCGGATTCTAACATATAGAGTCAATGAGTGTCTTTCAAACTATAGGGGGCGCGTCCCCTGCGCAGCCTGGATACGCCACTGAAATTGTCATGGAATCGGCGCCCATGGATCAAGTTCACTGAGGGTCACGTTCGTGCAGTAGGTCTATTAGTAAAACAGCCGTCATGTCCACTCTACACTCAACACGCAATCCAAACCATGCATATTTAGAAGGTCAAATAATTTAGCCTCAATCATGTCAATAGACCATTCACACTGTTAAATATGACACGGAGGGTGGTAATTGCTGGACTATGACACTATCTATGAGTGACTCACTACAATGTACCTTCCGGGAGGCGGAAAGGGCGGAACCAGTTATATAATTTTGATTTAGCAGCAATAGCGGATCCAGGATTTCAAAATAGGGGGAGGGGGCGTTGCCGAAAATTTTTATGCAGTCAACGATTGGTTTTCAAATTATAGGGGTGCGTCCCCCTGTGCCCTGCCTAGATTCGCTACGTTAGGCCCGACTTCAAACTGACTCGAAACAACAGATAATGAGAGAGGCAGTAGAATGTGGAAAAATTATGATACAGTTCTATCGTCGTTCTGATCATTACCCGTGGTGAAAATAGAGCGGGGCAAATAATTTCAAATCATGGATGTATTTCTTTTCTTATGTTTTTTTTTTTCTTTCCTTCTTAAACTTAACACAAAAGGACTTTATTAGAACATGAACTTTACACTTACACGCCGGAGGCAAAGAACCCAATGGTTGTCACTATGCATACCCATGATAGTATACTGAGCGTATCCATGTTGCATCAAAATCAAAACACTCGTCAATATGGAATATACATGTATAGTAGTCCGTCTTCAGTTCATTCTACGTCTTATGAAGTACCGACTATAGTGAACCATATGTTTCGCCAAATAGAATCAATCCTTGAAAAGGGACATTGCTCCTTATCCAACAATGCGATTTTAGGGCAATGTTTGCAGAGTCAACAAAAATACCCCTTGATCTTCAATATTGAAATACATGAAGTGTCTACATGGTGTCCATAGGAAGTACACAGTGTCTCAACAAAAAGAAGCAAGATCATATTTTTTTTCTCAAAATTCTCAAAAATCAGCAAGCTATCTGATCTGCCTTATTCAACCGAGAGTCTGAGACCGATAAGTGTCATAACGTGTTGCTGGCTCTAGGGCGTAAGAGAATTCATAAAGCATACACTTTATATTTATACGAAAACTCTCAGTCCTTCTTCCATTCTGTAGTTCAAAATAAATGTTCGAATTTCAAAATAATCATGTTCCACAGTATTGCCTAAACTAATACATGATCCTATTTATAGGCCTGTTCTTTCTGGTAGCACTTTTGATATTTCATCGGTTGCACTATATAGGCCTAGTCAAACAAGTTTTGTTTAATCTGTAATTATCACTTACAATATTCGACCATGAAACCGGGTATCTCTTTTATTACGGTAAACTGTGTTTCGTTACTGGATCAAATGAAAATAAGTTCATAGTCCATTTTCTTTACTAAGCAACGGCAAAATTGTTCGTGCGAGGGGTAACACGGAGCAAAAAAAAGGCCATTAGACTTTGAGTTTCATGTTCGAAGTTAATTCTTGTTTTCAACAATATTATTATCCAAAAGAGAATTCATTTCTGAATAGGCGAAGCTAGACTACACATCCTCATCATTATAATTACTCTTTGACATCGGAATTTCTTAAAGAAGAATGAAAAACAAACAAACAATATAATATAATGAAAAACATGTTGTTCTCTAGGCCAACAATGCAGAGCGTCCCAGGAAAAAAAATCCGGAACAGTGGTACGTCAGTTGCTTTCTCAGTGAAAAGAAACAATTCCTTAAATAATTTTTCTTCTCTTTCCCTCTCAAACTCTCTTTCTCACACACATACACACACACACACACTCTCTCTCTCTCTCTCTCCCTGTCTCTCTCTCTCTCTCTCTCTCTCTCTCTCTATAAGCTCTCTCTCACTCTCTCTCTCGCTTTTGTTCAACATCAAAATCATTTCCTGTAATTTTATACAATCATTTTAGATTTTCCTTTAACTTGTAAATAATAACCATGAATTTTATATACATCTGATACAAAATTTGATTCCTTATTTTCAAGATTTCTCATTTAGTGTACATGCAGGTAATATGGGCCACCTAAGCTCATTTGCACAATTTGCATAAAATTACAAAGTGACACACAGCCTAATCTTTGTATGAATAAACAACTACTGCTATAACTTTTATGGTGAAGAATAACAATTATCACCAACCCCCCTGTCTGCAATATTGAAATGTTGACGTAATCACCAAAGTGCTCATATTACCTGCATGTGCAGTTAATATGGGCATATGTATTTAATGTAATTTTTTAAAAACTACAATGACTCTGCTATGTCTGGAATTTGCTTAAAATGTTGAAAATCGTTATCTTTAAGATATCATTTGAAATTATAATACCCTTTAGTAAATACTTTGACCAGATATTTGATTTAAATTTTGTGCTTGTTTGAAGAAATGTTACATGTTATTTTCATCATACAAATAAATATACAATAAGTTATTTTTATTAATGATATACTGCAAATATATAAACAAATCTTAGCGAAGAGATTGATGCCTCATCCCAATACCAAGTACCAGAATCATTTCCACCATGGTGGACTTGACCTGCACTAATTTTTGCTATGTCAACAAGCGTTCAATGCCACATTTGCACCCCTTAATTACAACAAATTGACCTGTACACGCTATTGTGATCAAATTGAAGCTATAAGCTTACTAAATACACAAACAATTAAGGTTAACCCTTCAAACAGTTTTTCACCGTCACATTCTGTGAAATATCAAATTTTACATCAGGGTAAATTACCTACCTTGTTGGTTTTTAGCAATTTTCTCAGAGAAATTTCGGCATCAGACTGATGCTCTCACGACGATAGATTTTCGTAAACAGTTCATATGGACAATATATGGCGCTCACACCGGTCACCGGTCACGACATGATTGCTTCACGTAGCCCATATTACCTGCATGTACCCTGGTACATGTCTATTTGCCATTCGAATTGTTTTTATATCTTTTTTAAATGTGCAAATATTTTCGTAATTTCGGCCACTCGCCGCGATAAAAAATATTTAAAAAACCTTCAATTCAATTGACTGGTTTTAGATATAGCTATTACCTGATTACATAGCATTTCAAAAATTATTTTCTCTTGCACTCTAATTACGCCATTTTTTTTAGATATAACATACAGATATTTTCATACAACTTTGCACAAGTCAGTGATTATGAATTGTGCTGTTGACACAATTTGAGATAATCTGGAAAATTGGCCTATTTTACGTGACTGTTTTACTGACTGTCACAATAACGATTTCCTTATTCTTTTAAAATGATGAATCTTTTTAGTGACGATTGAGTGATTATTTTGAATAATTTACAAAAGATTGAAAAGGTTTTCTTTACTAATAAAACGTTTATCCGAGGGTTGATGATGGATTGTAATTTAAAAATGCATCCTTTTGTATTAGCGAATCTGCAGTGATCGCTTACTAAATGTTTCCTGGCTAATTTAACTTGCATCCTCCTTTATCTTAATCTCGTTCAATCAATGATGAACCAGCAATATGTTCATTTGGAGGGAAATAAAAAGAGGGAGAGAGAGAGAGAGAGAGAGAGAGAGAGAGAGAGAGAGAGAAAGAACGATTAGAGTGATGTGGTATTTTAAACTATTTGAGAAAGATAAACAAACATAATGAATTATAGATAACAGCAGGCAAAACAGGTCCAAATGGAAATATTTGTTACCACGTCATTCTGAAATACTAAGAATGGACTTAAAAGGGATATAAATTTCAGAAGAAAACCGGGGTCGCCTCGTTTGGATAAACATGGAAATATAAGTAAAGTTCGTTCAACAACTATAATTGATTACAAACTGAATTAAATATTAAGCCATATGAATTTCAGAAGAAAACCGGGGTCGCCTCGTTTGGGATAAAATGAGTTATAGTAATGCACTTCATATTCAACAACTTTAATTGATGACAAGCAGAATTATAACCATATAGCAATATAGTAGAGGCCTCTATGTAATCTCGTGAGATTTTCGTGCCAAAAGCGATTTTATGAGCTAACTTTGTTAATTTGGGGGTGCTGAATCCAAAAAACTTTGATACCAATTTTTCGACCACGTCTTAGGCCGCCATTTTGAATTTCAAAATGGCCGCCATAGAAAATTGTATTTTGACCTTTATCTTGTGAGATATTTAAGCTATATTGGTTTTCCTGACCTTATTTTGTCAATTTGGGGGTGCTGAATCCAAAAACTTTGGTACCAATTTTTCCGACCATGTCTTAGGCCGCCATTTTGAATTTCAAAATGGCCGCCATAGAAATTGTATTACCTATATCTTGTGAGATATTCAAGCCAAAGAGGTTTTCTTGACCTAATTTTGTCAATTTGGGGTTGCTGAATTAAAAAACTTTGGTACCAATATTTCCGACCACGTCTAATGCGGCGGTCACAACTCGCCGTACCATCGACGTGCAACTCCCTACGACGGATTCCGTAGAAAATTCGTGAGCGTTTGCACGATTTTTCAGACACGCACGTCGATGGTACAACTCTTTGAAGATTATTCGACATGTCCAATAAATTGCGATTGGATTCTACGATCGCCTGCATGGCACGATGAAGGCACATCGCACGCACCTTCAACGTGCCTGCATGGCAAGTGGTTGTAAGTCAATCTTGCGATTCTGGTAGGGGTTTGAGGTTCAAATCAACGCACGTTGAATGCACAATCATTGCACAGGCAAGGTGCGTTGCAGTACAAAGTGAGCAAGATAGCTGCAAGACCTACAGTCGTCTTGCCTTCAACGCGCGTCACAAGTGCCTTCATCTTGCATCACACGCAAGTTTCAGATTTCTTCTAATGAAACAGCCACCCCCCCCCCCCCACCTGGTCAACCATAAACGTATGTTCGTTTAAGATTTTAGGGGTTCAGTGCTGGGGGAAAATCCGAAAATCATTGGAATACGGGGCTTTTGGTATTCCCCCTAAATCATTCTTTAATTAGGGATAGTTTTCAAATCTGTCGAAAAAGGGGTAATTTTGGTGCCTTCCCCTCCAAAAGCCTGTCGTAGGGTGTAATTTTGATGCGACTTCCCTTCCAAAAGCATGTGATAGGGAGTATCCGGAACGAGTATGCATCGTGTACATTGGTGGCAATCCCGGGGGCGGAGGATCGTCCCCCTAGATTTTTGAGAGCTTAGCATTTTTTAATGTAGTGATCAGGTAGTGAAGACAGTATGGAGGCAAATTGTATGTAAAATACAAAGCTAATAATATTAAAATTATGTTATTACAAGGTTTATAATTGTCTTTATTTTCAGTTTTTATGTTTGTATTGAAGATAATCCGACTTGCGGATTTTTGTTTCAATAAATTTGACTGATTTGATTTGATTTGATTTACAATGTATACGCAAGAACTTTTAGATATACGAATACATAATCATGTACTGTATGTACAGTGGTGGCCACAATTATTAGAACACCAAGCATATTTAAATGATTTTAGTAATTTTCATTCATTTGGCCATTTAAATACCTATAAAAGGGTTGGAATGTCTCCGAATATCATCATTATGCTTTAAAAACTAAATAACAAAGCCATGCGTTGGGTACTCGCCCCCAAGTCGCCCTTTTTTTTATGTTACACCACCGATTGAAAAATCTAAAAAATCTTGCCCCTTTCAGGATCAAAGTGTCATAACGTTAAATATTTTAAGCCTCTCCCTACAAAAGTATATATTTTCTGAAAGGAAATTTCCTGAGGATGTCAAAAATGGCATTCATAACAACACAGGGTGAATGAGTTACATCTTATGTGGGGAGTTTTAAATTAATTTTGAAGGGCCCGAATTTTTAATTCAGTGCCCCTATTTAAGTCCCCCGTTCCAATGACCCTTAATATTTCAACATATTTAAATTGCTCATTAAATTTCCTTAAAAAAATATACATTTACAATGAGTGTCTTCATTAAATGAAAATATAGTCTTAACCTTCAATGGGCATGGTTATTTTGGTCATCTCACCACCAAGGGAGGGGCGAATCCACCCTCCCCATTTGAGCAAATTTTCTGAAACTTAGCATGTATTTGAGGTATATTAGAATAAATAAGCCTGCTAATTTTAATACTTCTACCTGAAATACTTTTTGAGCAATCGGCTTATGTAATTGGCATTTTACTTTTTTGCATTTGGGCTACATGTTTAATACACAAGTCTATGGGGAAACAAAAAGCGAATGGCGCAACTCTTTTTAATGCTGCGCATTACCAGACGGTCGAAACTATATAAATTTGGTGTCTACATATACGTAAGACCCTATGCTAAAAAGTCATGAAAGCTCATGGCACACAAAAGATATCTTTAATCTCATTTCGGGAAATGAACTAGGGCATTGATAATCCCATAGAATTTGTGTAGGTTCAGGTGTTCTAATAATTTTGGCCACCACTGTATATTTGGGACTCGTTTTCGTTTGATTTTATCATTAATTCCCCTTCTGGTGTTTCCGCTGCCCCCAGTCGTAACGTGAAATCGCCGCCATTTATCGTGTATATATGGTTCACCTCCTGAGTCAAGGGTGGTATTGTGATGGACGGCTGGATTTGCAGCAGCATTAATATGTAGCAGTGGATACGAAGGAAAAGGTGTTCCCTCCAGAAGAATACTTACAAATTTAAGTCCAAGTGGAGATTAATATATCTCATATTTAATTTTATAATCAGATTAGGCTGACAGAACAGGGAATCATGTCAGACGAACATCACTTATTTAATTGCAATAATATAAGAATAACAATAATTGACAACAGTTTATTTCTTTTCTTTTTTTTAATTCAATTTCTAGAAGGCCAGGCACACGACAGAATGTACCAAATACAGAAGGCGGGTTTATTTCTTCAACAAAAATATAAGTGTAGGCCCTTGAACAGTATTCAGTGCAAGACATACAATGTTATTTCCTCCGGTATGGATTTTTAAAATATTACTATTATTATTTATTTATTTTTGTTGCAGTCGATATCAAAACATGATTTTTGCACAGAATAATGGCAATCAATTATTTTTTTAAAGCAAATTTAATTGAGGTGGTTCCCTAGCTGTGACATCTCTAATTAACCTTTCGACGTTCCTAATGATTAGCCAACATTTTCCACCAAAAAAAAAAAAAATGTCGCCAGAAGCAGGGTGTTGCTTTGTAACATGCAACCATGTATGATGTTAACAAACTTTTAGAAGATCTTTAACTAAACCCTTGTAATGTAGCCTGAGATGCAATCTGGACAAGTATCAATTATCATAAAAGAAATAGAATGAAGGGGTGCGGAACGTTTTTGTAAGTATGTGGTCATTTTCACATCTACTGCCGTGAGGCGGGGGTGACCCCTTAAGAGCCCCTAAAAGAAGTTTCCCGTTTTCCAAAATGTTTTACGACCTATTGCATAGTCACCTTCAAACTTAACATAGTCCTTACATGTTACTGTTAATTTTGGGGAGCTGGATTGTTGAGATATGAAGGGAGTAATACGAAACTAAGAAACTCGCTAGAATCTAAACCATAATTTAATATTAATTATACATGTATAGACGGAGAGAGAGAGAGAGAGAGAGAGATAAAGAGAGAGAGTGAGAACAGGAAAATGTTATACATGGCATTGGCGGCGATCCGGGGGGGGGGGGACGGGGGGGAACGTGTCCTCCTCGATTTTTTTTTCTGGGGGGATCGTCCCCTTCGAGTTTTAAAGCTTAACATAATTTTATGTAGTGATTAGCTTGTGAAGCTAATATAGAGGTAAAATGTATGTCAAATACAATGCTAAATGTTATTACAAGGCAAAACTTTCGGCTTGCGCTTCGCGCTCGCAAACATTTTCATTAGTTTCTGCATAATATGCGTACTATGCGAATTTTGAGTGTATTATTTTTTCACTTTCGGTTGTTTCAGTCCCCCCCCCCCAGTCGTGACATGAAATCGTCGCTCTTGATACATGGGCCGCGGAGCATGGGTGGGGGGGGGGCTTCAGCCCCCCACTTCTTTCAGAAAACGTGTACAAAAACACAAATGACGATAGAATTTTAGCCCCCCCCCAAAAAAAAAAAAAAATAAATAAATAAATAAAATAAAAAAATTATATGTCCCCTGCCATAAACATCATTTGCAATGCATAGGTGAGCATTCAAAAACTAGACGCTCCCATCTACTGGTCATGAATATGCATGCCAAAACAAAAGAGAAATTTTCTCTTGCCACGTACGCCTTTCGTGCAATGATTGTAAGAACACGCACATACCATGTGCAATGGTTGCACAGAGCCTGCACCTTCTCCGTACGTTTGCTCCTGCAAGTGACGTCATCAATTATGCAAAGAAATTGCAAGACGAACGTACGTGCAGGTACAAACGACGTACTTAGCAGGCACGATGGAGGTACCTGTCCTGCAACCCGTAGGAATAGCAGAAATTGGCCTGCATGCAACGCAAGCTACGTTGATGGCACGTGCCCCGTAGCCTACGACGAGTTGTGACCGCCGCATTAGGCCGCCATTTTGAATTTCAAAATGGCCGTAGTAGAAAATGGAATTTGGGCTACATAGTACATATATATTGTGATTCATATTTTAAATTTGATTTTATAATCTGACTTTGTCAAATTTGGGGTGCTGAATCCAAAGAATGAGGTTCCATTTCTTTGTAATCACGTCTTCAGCTTTGAAATTCAAAATGGCCGCCATAGAAAATTACATTTTGACTTAAATTTTGTATGGTCTTGTACGTAGGGGCCTACATTGATAGGCTACCATTTTGAAGTTCAAAAGGGCTGACATGTACACGTAGCTTAACCTATTTTCATTCCTATATATATATATATATATATTTTTTTTTTTTTTTTTTTATTTTTAAATTAAACTTTATGACTAAGTTATAATGGAACAAAAACAGCAATTAAACCAAACTAATATGAGACCATATGTTAAAGCTGGTGTATAGTTTCGGGAGAAAGAAAAATTTATTTTGATTCACATTAAGATAAATTATGATAGATTGAATTAAATAACTATAATAAAGCAAATTATAGTACTTGAAATCTCGTTTTAGTGTCTTTATTTCATAATATAAGGATAAAAAAAGATAAGTCGGGGACCCGTCACAGGTTAGCGCTCACGTGGAAAACCAATGGGGATTCTTTTGTGTGGGTGTTACCCACAGATCGTTCGCACTAATTCACGCCGTAACCTCGGGCGTGCGAATCTGTCAGCAGAGGTCTAAACGGCAGTTGGATTGCGCTATATTCAAACTTTATAAGTGAAATTCATCGGAAATATTGAAAGGAATGTCACAAGATCTCTCACACATATCTTTTAGTGCAATGTGGACAACATGTAACTACATTTGATCGGTTTTGTGCCAATTCCTTTTTTGCTACCAAGACTATACACCAGGTTTAAGCCAATATGTTATAAGACAAAAAGCTAATATACTACCTTATATGATGACATCACGTTTTCAGGGGTAATTTGAACATTGGCAAACCCATTTTGACTAATGACCATTTGACCTCATCTTGCATGGTCTAATTTCATTTTGTCTACAATCAGCTTGTCTAATTACCTTTTGGCCTAAATGCCACTTCGACTATTCAACATTTTGGTCTAATTCCTATTTGGTCTAATGGTCGAATCCTGCAATAGACTGGTTGTAGACAAAATGTTCATTTGAAAATGTAATTGGTCTATTTGGCTATTAAAATGTAATTACATGTAATTTCATCAATGTAATTGATGACCAATGATTAAGTGGTCATCAATTTAGACCAACTGAGAGTAAGTTTCATTCCTATAGGGTAGATGTAGGGAATAGCGGACAGTAGGGAATATCGGACAGTCACCACATGTCCATCCCTAGCTGCCAACATAAGATCAACTGAGTTGAAATACCGGCATCTATTGGTCAGGTGGTCTGTCTGGGAAGTGAAATGGCTGTATCGACAACAACAAGTGAGAAATCTCCGAGAAAACTACCAAAATCCGTCAAGGTAGGAAAATTTGCAGCCTGAATGGCCTGATGTAAAAATTGACATTTTAGAGAATGTGATGGTATAAAAATAGAATTGGGGCATGACCTCTATTTCATGCATTATGGACATGTGTGGAGGGTGGGCCAAACGTGTATGGAGTGTTTGCACTATACAAAGCCTGTGTATTGGGGTGGCAGTTTGTTGAAAAGTGCTAGTCAGTCATTTTTTTGTGTAGGGAATACCGGACACCACATTGACGGTCGTTTGTTTTACTTCCGGGTTGAGTTGCTAAGCATGTAGATCAAATAGTATTGCATATATAATGTATTATATTTATTTATTAAATTGTTTGACAATTTTGAAATGTCTATTTCTCTTTATTATTATTGTGATATGTCATGATCTACATGAGATATAAAGTTATTCTGATGTTGATTTTGATATAGAATACAACCTTCTAAAAATGAATAATGTTATAAAAAAAATCAATACAAACATGTTAAGTTGATGGTTTACATTCAAATCAGTGCTTCCAGACATATCTTTATACAAAAAAAGGGTAAAAACATACTGTCCGGTATTTCCTACACTGTAGGGAATGCCGGACAATTTACCATGACGTCATTATTTGCATATAACTGCCTCAACAAATATTTGATTACTCAATTTTTTTTTTGAAAATAAAGTTGAATGATGTAGCTAAGATGAGAATCTTTTTCTTTTGTGATTTTTTTGTTTTCATGTCCTAATTAAGCAAATGAGCTTAAGTGGCCGGTATTCCCTACATCTACCCTATTTGGAAAGAAGTACCATACATATATATATAGATTATATTTAAAAAGATATTGTTTCAAGTCCACCCTGGCTGATGTCTGAAGCCTGCGTTGTTATTTTACGTGCTCCTCTCCCGTTTCATAGACGAGGAGAAAAAACATTCCATCCCTCTAATGAATCGTTAAATGGAGGTCCTGTGTTGAGGAGAGTCACTACTTTGCACGTTTAAGAACTCACTGCACTATTTGTATAGGGGAACCCATGGTGTAGTGGTCCCTGCACACCCCCTGCTTCCAATGTTATATCTGGAGGATACACCTATGGGCCACATTGATGCAGTTCGCTCTTCGCCGCCTAGGCAAAGGTGATGCCAAAGGAACAATAATAATATTCACTGACAGCGAAAAGGCTAAACTGCTTTTTTTAAATAGATAAATAAAAAAATAATAAAAAACAAAACAAAGCAAATGGTAGATTTGCAGTTTTCTTTATCTGGATTTAAGATTAGGAGGTGTAACAAGCACAGCTAGAGGAACGAAGCATTGATATAATCTAATAGGGAGGCTATGGAGAAGAATGGACGAAAATTAGTTGGATGGGGAGCAGATACTAAACAGAGTGGATGAAGAAAGAATTTAAACCGGACATCTTGGCACAATCAGTGAAGCATCTGCCTCATGAACGGGAGACCATGGGTTCGATCCCCGGTTGAGTTTATATACCAAAGATTTTAAAAACGGGACACATTGCCTTCTGGCCAGGTGCTCAGTATTTGGAAATGGAGAGGGGTAATAATAGCGTTACAACCATGTATATTCTGCAGGGCCCACTGGGAGAACAATTGAAGTGGCTACCCTGGGTAAATCAGTTAATATTATTTATTATATCAATTTTCAGAGGACAAATCTGGATCTTAAAAGTAGAAAATCTAGATGCACACATCACAAGGAAAGCAATTATGCTGAGAACATGGAAAATTAAGCCCAATGGGAAAGGAATAAGTGTAAGCCAAGGATTTTCATTTGGTGTCTGACTACTTTGACAGGTGAAAAAAAAAGCATAAGAAATTGATATAAGAAGGTCCATGACAAAGTTTGAGAAACAAAGAATGGCTCTTTTGAAATTGGTACATGTTGTAGATTTTGAGCTACAAAGTTTACTCTTTAGATGTTTGGAACTACAGACAAAGGTTAGGAGGGAACCTTCTGCCCAAATATTTTACTTTTTCCTAAATAACTTTGTTTATTCATTTTGGTGGCTTTGCTTTGTTTGTCATAAACATTGTACTATAATATCATGGGTTGTTGCCAAAAATATCCTGGTTCAAGTATTCCTTTCAACCAACTGCAGATTGTACGATACATGTACATGTATCTTTGAGCACTTTCGATTGTTTGGCAAATCATTTTCTAGTGCATGAAGCAAAGATAACCTGTGATACTTCATGTAGATGAAGGATCAATTGAATATTTCTTTGTCAATGTCTGAGAAACAAACACCCATATCTCTGATGTTCCATGTTGCTCTAGAGGTACAAGAAGCATAAGGGTGGGCCTATTTGTTTCCTTATG
>CALNVZ010003425.1:11602790-11675004 GCA_940671915.1 Paracentrotus lividus
GCCATTTTGAAATTCAAAATGGCGGCCTAAGACATGGTCGGAAAAATTGGTACCAAAGTTTTTTGGATTCAGCACCCCTAAATTGACAAACTTAGGTCAGGAAAACCAATATAGCTTAAATATCTCACAAGATATAGGTCAAAATACAATTTTCTATGGCGGCCATTTTGAAATTCAAAATGGCGGCCTAAGACGTGGTCGAAAAAATTGGTACCAAAGTTTTTTGGATTCAGCACCCCAAAATTGACAAAGTTAGCTCATAAAATCGCTTTTGGCACGAAAATCTCACGGGACTCAATTTTTGGACATAACAGACTCTACTAATATGTGATATGGTTGGAGATGAACACGGCTCAAATATGCGATAATAAACGAACAGACATGTACCGCATATGGTTGAAGCTTTTAAATTCAATATGACAAGCATCACTTGGTGCATCTCGGTATCATAGAATATGGAGATGAAAAGTATACATTGTATACAGTCGAATATTTTAGAAGCATAGACGGGGCATAAAAGGGATATATAGTAATTGTCATTGGCAGCGATCCCAGAGGAACGGGGGGACGTGTCCCCCCCCCCCTTCGATTTTTTTTCTGGGGAGGGGGATAGTCCCCCCTCGATTTTTAAAGCTTAACATATTTTTATGTAGTGATTAGCTTGTGAAGCTAATAAATAGGCAAAATTGTATGTCAAATACAATGTTAAATTTATTATAAGGCAAAATTTCGGTGCGGGCTTCGCGCTCGCAAACATTTTCATTAGTTTCTGCATAATGTGCTAAGTATGCGGATTTTGAGTGTATTATTTTTCACTTTCGGATGTTTCCGTCCCCCCCCCCCCCCCCCCCCCCAGTCGTGACTCGCCGAGCTTGGTAATTGTTTTTTGTTTTGTTATGTTTTTTGTTCTTATTTCATTCCTACTAAATTATCTACTGCGTGTTATGTTTCCCACCACCGCCCATCCACACATGCAATCGTTTAAGCATTCAAGCAGTGTCACAAATTTCAAGTGTGAACAAGCTCATAATAGCACTGTAATTTCAATTAGCTTCACCTGCCACCAATTTCATGACCATAACTCTTTGTTTTAGCTATGACATAGTGTTGAATGAAATTTAGAAAATTTTAACAAATCAAACATTTTAGGGGTAAGCTCATAATACATGGCCATATAGTGTAGAGCTCGGGAAAAGCTTTTTCTCCAAAGTTGCTTAACTTTAAGCTTTTCTAATCATTTTTTTTCTACTTCTTACATGTTTCTAGTTCTACCCCGCAAATATAATGATTATCATGCAATTAAAAAAAATAGGAAAGATGTATAAGTTTATGCAATTAAATTTTAAAAATGCAATTCTTTCACAATTCAATCAAATACTTGGTTGTCCAAAGTAACTACTTCAACATAACAACCAGCGAAGAACACAACTTCAAATAACTGATAATATAGAATCACTGATATAAAAACGACAGCATGTACAACACAAAAGAAAATTTGTCATAAGGAACTGAAACCGAGTTCGCACTATTTTGTAAATATCGCCCTCTTCTGTCTTATCCCTTACACTTTCTTCAGCGTTGTGGCCACAGAAATATTTCTGTGGTTGTGGCATGCGCCTGTAATCAAGCTAATACCCCCATTCCACTGACAATCGGACTCTCATCTTGAGCTCACCTGATCCCCAAGATGGCAATTTTGATGAGTTCCGATGAAATCTCACCCGAGGAGCCTGTTTTGGTGACCCTGATTTGTTTATTATCCGCAGGAAATCGGATGAAAGACTGGTATCTGCCCGACATCTGTCCGCCGTTTTTATCGGCTTGTCCAATTCACGAATTTGCTTTCGGAGGGTAATTTGGGGGCTATCTGACTCTAAACTGGCACTTCCAACAGCTATGTGATACCGGCCAAACTCTAATCTAATTAATCAGTCACTACTCGGAGATCGATCGTACATTGACCTGATACTACCAACATTCCACAGTTGGGTTGAAAACGACACTTCTTTTCGAAAAGTTGATAAAAAACCGCTAATTGCAATAAGTTGAGTACCTGACCACCCGATTTTAATCAGATGTCGGCCAGAGACGTCGGACATCTGAAAACAATAGAATCTTATACACGTCGGACGGACTGACACATATCCAATATTGACTCGAGGTCGAAAATGGAAATGGTGTCCGGTCAGTCCGATAGCGAACTAAAGCCTGAGCTTAGTTCCCTCACCGGACTATTTTCCCTCTTCGCATCGCGTCCAACACGTCGGACAAAATATACCTGATAGACGTCAAACACATGAGACCACTCGGTGGGCAACCAGAAGGATTAAAAAACGCGTCCGATTAGTGAACGACGCTCAAAAATTCTCAGTGGAATGTAGGTATAAAAAAAGTTGAAGTTATAAAATGACATGGATCGGACCCTGGTCCGAATCTCAGTCACGTTTTTCAGATGGTGACGTTAAAAGTCAATCCCAGATGTAATTATTTATATTGATTCACGTCTGTTGAAACCCAGAACGCCGGCCCTTCCTTCCACATAGGCTTTCTCTCTCCTCTGAGTGAGTCAGAAAAATGTAAATAAAAAAAAGAAGAAATAATTTATAAACCCCAAATTGTTGTACATATTCTGAAAGAGTAACTCCTCCCGCATCTTCTGATTCCATATTTGTGTGGTGTGTGGTTTATGTTTACGCTTGGATGAACACGGCGCATTGTTGGCGAACATGTTTCAATTTCGAATTGTGCAAAAGTGGAGGTAGAATTAAAACAACAAAATCTGTCAAAAAAGTAAGTCTATCCTGATTAAAATAGCATAACTTTTTAACAAAAATGTTTTGCACTAAAATGCTAAATACATTGGCAGAGGTGTTCTTACACCTATCGGCTACATTTTGTGTGAAAATGAGAATGATCTGTAGAGTAAAGCATGAGTGAGCACACGTCGAAGACAAAATAATCACCTTTTAAAAGTATTAAGAGGCCTTTCTGAGTTTGTAAGTGACAATTTACTCTTTGATGTGTGCTCCCTCATATCTTTGTCGAGCGAAAATAGGAGGACAATTACAAATCAATGACCTTATTTCAGTAATTGGTTGAATAGGCCGAATATCCCTACGGACTCTGTTTAGAACACGTCTTGACAAGGCCGTTTGCTTGACAAACCAATCTCACATCGTCCACTTGTAAATGACGATAATCCTCGTATCGCATCGGTAAATGATTCAATGGTTAACAGAATATGAAATAAATTTGTGTTTGATTGCTTATTCATGATTGTAGATTGCGAACAATTCCCTATTGTTGTACAGAAGAGCACGGTATTAAAACCAAAAGTCCACGTTGTCATTTGTTCTTAATTGATAATGGTTGAAAACAATTTCTAAGACAATATTATTTTGCTGCCATGATATATTATTTAGAAAAGAAGTAAATAAATGCACAATGCGACTATTTCAATTCACCGTCAACTGAAGCAAAATACGTCGGCCTACGTCATTTCTCTGACCACGTTATCATAAAATCATTATAAAATCAATATAAAATAATTATAAATTAAATAACTCTCATAAAAAAAACTATAAAATCATGTACGCTTCCTTTCAACTATTATTTATTAAATAGTATAATCCAATATATCATGCACTGAGAGGTTATACCTTATTATGGATCCCAAACGTGGCAAGAATAGCAGAGTGCATTTGGCGCATTACACATCATTAGCAATGATTAGTAGTAGTAGTAGTAGTAGTAGTAGGTTATTATTTATTTTGAAGGGCATTATTGTTTCATAGCGACATGATAATATTTAAACCAATCACGAGTCAGGATTTGATGTGCATGATAGGGATTAAGACCCGGTAAAAAGATTGGTCTTGAACCATCCCGAGCCTTGCGGTCTGTGACGTACTCATGATGAAAGATGGTCACCTTTTTTGGCAATCCAGATTATTGCCATGTATCATAAAAGAGATACGATCAATCTTACGATAGATTGTACCTTCAGTTGTTTTATTGATCGTACCTTTTATGTTTCCAGGGCATATTATCTTAAAGTTTAATGTTTGTGTTTAAAATAATTATTTTTTAACGCGCTATATAAAAATCTGCTGTTATCACTTTTTGTATTTTCCTGACCCTTGGTCAAAGATATCCTGACAGAACCATTTAATTTTGAATTCCTAAACTTTCTAAAATCTTTTTTTTGTTTACACATATCGTCCCAGTGGCAAAAATGCATCAGATCTGGAGCGGGCTCATTTAAGATGTAATTCTCAAATGCAATTAAGGAAATGCAATTAACAAATACAGCAAAAAATGTTATATCAACCAAATTATTACCATAAAAGTAAACCTTATCGAAGATGGTATAGGTTAAATGCTAAATGATTAATTTCTCATTATTGATGCACCTACAGTTCAAACAAAATGACATATCATCAAAAAATTTAATTAAAGCCAGAGGCATCATCCAAATCAAGTCACTTTTCAATTCGTCATAATAAAGGAAGTCGTGCTTATAATCAGCTGTCAAACGACGGAGACATAAATTATAATATCATCTCTACCCATCGTCCCTTTCTAACTCTATTTTTAATTTTGAATACAAAAAATAATAAACCTCAAATTTGTGGTCATCTTATTTTTATCTTGTAGATTGAGAGACAGGATGGGATGGAATTACTCTCAATCAAGTTTCAATTCATGGCCATTCCATTCAAGGTGCTGAATGATATCGGTTTCCCTCCAAACCTCAATTTAACTTCTCACCGATGACGTCATCATTCAAGGCTAGGAGTGAACTTGTCCTCTCAGCTATGGACAGGTAATTCCTTCCGGTGGTCAAACATTAATTTGTCGATGATACTTTATTGATGGAAATTGAAACAAAATGTTAGTGAAAAAAATCGTAAGCTTTATTACCCATATTTCTGGCCAATGAATAGCATAAATGATTAGTCTGGTTTGTCGTTAGATAGGTAAGTCGTTAGATATCAAAATTAATTTAAGTATAAGTATAAGTATTAGACCAAGCGGAAATTAGACCATATTGTTAGTAGCCCAAATGTGTTTTAACCCATGTGGTATAAGATAGAGCAGTGGATCAACTGCTGTTAGACCAAATATGTAAACTCAGCCTATACAACGTACGAAGTGTCTACTTCATTGATAATTGTTGTTTGTTACTTTGTGGAGAACAATGCGATGCTGCGTAATTGATTCTCATATTTCGTGAACAGCAAATCTGATCTGAACTTCGAAACGAATAATTTTGTTACATGGACACGTCCTGAAAACAATCTCTATAATTACGGGACGTCTGAACAAACATGTGAAATGATATTCAGACATCCCATCACGTCCCTTATGTAAATATGGATTCTAACCATCACCAAAGCCCTCTGTAATTATCACAAATGGAAATTCTTAGGTTGTGGGCATAGATTCATCAACTGTATACATCGAATAAGGAGGATAAAGGGTCTATATTTTCTTTGGGGGAAATGGTTTAGATGACATAACTATCCTTTAAAAAATGATTTTGGTAAACATTTTTCCCCCATAATATTAGTTTGTTTTTTTTAATTCTCATTTCCCAATAATAATGGTAAAAAAAAAAAAAATACTCCCGATTATAATAGGTATCGGGTTCGAACCCCTATGGAGTCCCGTTTTTCTTGCTCAGTTTTTCATATATACAGTCTGTGTCAAATAAAATGGTACAGTTGGAAAACATTTTTTATAGTGTGAAGGTTAATATCAACGTGGTATTGTTTATTATTGTCATAAAACAGAAATGTCACTCTTTCTTCTGCAATTTTTTTCATCACATTTGGTGTAGTATTTTTTGAGATATGACTAATTTTCTACAATCAAGGAAATCCATTTTTCGCACGCCGTCCCATGCTTTTGTGTACGATTTCGCATAATGACCGTGAATTCAGCGCTCCAGAACAATAGAAGTGCGTAATTTCGATTTGTTCCTCGTCGCACAAAACTTAGCATAACTTTTGTTTTACAAAAGCAAATTATACAGGACAAAGCGCATCAACAAGAAAAATCTTTTGGCTTTAATTTGGTACCACAAACACACATTATATGAAAAGATTTCACACCTAAATGATTTTTTCCCCGACTGTACAATTTTTTTTGACACAGACTGTATATCTTTTTATTTCTTCAAATATCCAAAGAGCTGCGTCACTTCACCTTGATCCCTCGCATTTATCCCCAAGATGATTTCCATCCCTAATATAATATGGTGTATGTCTATTCCTTCCGATCACTCGAGCATTGAAAGCCAAAGGGTTCCCCGGGACGGACACCGACATAAGGGTTTGCCATAGCTCAGTCGATAGAGCACGTGTCTAGTAACTAGGAAGTCTCGGGTTCAAATCGCCATGATCTTGATCATCCCATTTTCTTTGCTATTTTTTTCATACGATATACTTCTGGTCAATTTCCCTCTTTGTTCGAGATTATATTTTAAATGAGACAAAAACTTGTAATTTTCAGTTTGATAACTTGTAGATCCTGATAGCTGCTTTCTACAGTGTTTAAACGGAATTCACGATATTTTATTTAATAGTCGCAATAGGAAGAGGAGACGGAGTGCAAGGCCAATAGCCAGTGATTAATTTATGGTAATCATCCAATCACTCTTCCCGCCAAGATCATTTCCTGGTGAAGATTATTCAACCTAAAGGCGGGATAGATGTCTTGGCGCGTAAATAAAAGCATCCAAGAAAACGAACTAAATTATACCCTTGTAATACACATAGCTGCCAATATCGTTTGGTGGGTGGGTGCGTGCTGCTAATTTCATAATGCCCAACGGAGTCAACAAGCCCGACTTATTAAGAGACATTGAGGGAGTGAATGGGGGTGATATGATACCGTAATGCACTCTCCGGTGGATAATAACATGTGAGGTAGGAGCTAATATCGCTCTGTTGACTCAAAGCCTCTTTAAATTAAAGTGGTTGTCAAGAGGCCAGCAGGGATTTAACGATGGTTTTCAAGAAATTACATCTATTTTGTATTTTGAGTCGTTTGTGAGATGGTAAATGCATCGTCCTTCTCTAATCTGACAAAACTACGATATTTCAAATTCGTGTGGCTGGATGTTTGCCTCTTCCTAGTTATGGATGTCTCGGAATTTCGCCAAAAGAACTTGGCACTTGACATTGACATTATTTTGCAATGATTCCACGTCTCATCATTAAGAAGACTCGCCATACTCTTACTACGTCGACAAGCGTTGATACACCGACATCAAATTTGCCTTTAGAGTTTGCCAAAATAAGTTTGGAGTTCTCCGCAAGCAGTTGAAGCAAGCATGATTTTATGAGATGATCACGAACCACTGATTGTGTTTTGATGAGGATTATATTTGAATATGCAGCGTGAAGATTTCCGGCTTTTTGTAAGTGCAGTACGTTTTGTAAGTTTTCTTCGAATTACCGCTCATTTTCGATACGTTGATCTTCGTCACGTGGGTTGAATGTCGAACGATTCCCATATTACAGCTGTTTAATGACAGTCAGAGACAAGCCAGATACTATCAATAGAAAGGTCATGTACTTTGTATGTGTTAAACCAACATATGAATTGGTAGTTTATATTAAAAATGTTACCAATCCCACGCACATAAATAGATTAATCCTGCCCTACACGAAGTTTGATAAATTTCGGCGAGTTGGATTATAAATTTCCTCCTAACGAACGCGGATGCTTTCTTGTTAATGTGATTGATACGACAAATATAGCTCAGGCAATGTGCACCAAAGGGAGATATTGCTTTCAAATTGAGATTTAAGCGACTTTCAACATAGCTAAATCTAATTGAGCCAAATTTAGAGTTGGGTTGGTTAATGAAACCGGAGTGGATGTATTCGCAATTTGATAATAGGACCTACGAACTGTATATATGATGGGGACCTTTCCAAGGGAACAAGAGTTGGTCGAGCGGTAACGCCCGTATTGCTCATAGTCAGCTCTATGTAGTAATAGCCTACAAATGGACACAAATCTTACCCTGGTCCGAATCCAGTAACGTCTTTCGACCAACCGCGATTATCATTGTATTTCATGATGGAGGACTCGAACATGACCACGACCATTTATTCGTTTGGTGTTTCTAAGGTGATGAGCAACGACAAACCAACTCCAGTACCAACTTTCGAGTTCACTGACTACAATCAGCGTATCGTAGTCGCCTTCCTACTGGCGTGCATCTTCATCATCGGGATCATCGGCAATGGACTCGTCCTCCTAGCGGTCGCAGTCTCGAGAAAGCTCCACACCTCGACAAACGCCTTCGTGGTCAGTCTTAGCGTCACAGACTTCTTTACATGCCTAGTTCTACCCTTTCAGATCAGTGGTGTCTTGAGCAGGACGGGCTGGATGCTCCCGTATGCACTCTGTAACATCGTAGGCGGCGTCGCAATCAGCTCCGCCATCGCAAGCGTCATTACACTCGCGCTCATCGCCATCAATCGTTACGTCATCATCACGTCTGAGCGTCGCAGGTACGAACGGATCTTCTCACCTCGTAACGTGATCTTAATGGTCGTATTCTCGTGGCTGTTCCCGTTCCTCACGATGGTATTCCCCCAAGCGATCGGATACGGTAGGATCGGATATACCAACAAATACAAGCTCTGTTTAATGGATGGAAATCACGATTATGCTTTCATCTACGAGTTCGGAGCCGCCGGCATTCAGCTAACCTGCTTCATCGTCATTATCGCCTGCTACGGATTGATCTACCGATTCCTACGACAGAAGATGTTCTTCGCACGATGTCCTTCCCCGAAGTTTACAACCAATGGGGGAAATAACCGTCGCATTGCCCCGTCCTCGATTGCGACCGAGATGTCCAATATGCAAATGGTAAGGGAGAGTGACGTCGAGATAAACGGCAACGTCAACGTTGAAGAAAACGGCGCGAAGTTACCTCCGCGAAGAGAGGTTCAAATCACTCGAAATCTGTTCTATGTCGTCTGCGGTTTCTTCGTGTCTATCATTCCGTATGCGATCGCGGTGTCGATACCGAACAGTGGGAAGGTGCTGGTTTATTTGGGTGTGATGGTGACCGCATCGAGTATTATCAACCCCATCATCTATGGATTCAATCATCCTCATTTCAGGGTTATTTTCAGGGTTCTTCTGCGTTGTGACTTGGCAAGAATACCTGAACCGTCAACGTTGCTGAGGGCGTTTCAGGGAAAAAGGTAACTGTTAGCTTCTGACGTTAAATCAAAGAGAATGTAGTATGTACAATCTCAAAATTAAGACGTACTTTAACGCTTTTGTATCTATGAAAACAAATAATTTAATCTTACAATCCTTTGGTGTATATTATCATGTTACCACTATTAATAAAAAATAAATTAAAAAAAAAAAACGAAATAAACTTATCGTGTCTTTGAGGGAGATGGGAAGGGGTGACAGATGTCATTTTCTTGGTTTCTTGCCATGTTTTAAAAGATTGCAGCCACATTTGAAGAAGAAAAAAATCCTGCTTTATCAAATAATGTTTATTGTTAAGTTTGGGTATAAACTACGATGTACAGCTAAATAGATTTAACAGCAAGTGACATACGATAAAATAATGATCGATTTTCCATGATCATCATAAGTAATAACTTTAAAATGCAACGATTTTACGGTGTTAAACTTTACACATTTACTCTTAATGAAAATGTATAATGAGCTAAACAGGATGTATTTGACATTACACTTAATATTGTGAAATCTAGATATCATGTTTTTGTTTAGCTTTTTATATTGTACGCAAAACGCAATGTGACCAATATGTACATAATTCGTGTATTATATTCGGGCAAAGTGCAAAGATTACGCAACGTACAATGTACCTGGCTTTGCCATTTTTATATTTAGTTGTCGGACCAAATTTAATTCATAAAAGTGACCATAAGAAAAGACGAGCACTTCTTACATAAATCATTTCCTAAACAGGTGTTCGAAATATTGGATTATAATTTTATTTCACACAAAATCGCGTTTGAAAAGGACCTTACACAATTTCAACATTGAACATTATCAATTTACACAGGTTGGAAAAGGTTGCAAAAGGCAAAATCAAAATTAAGGGTCGCATGTTAATTGCTTTATACATTATTCAAAATATATCTATCGACAACATTGGCAAACAATGAATAATAAATCGACCGCATCCAACCATGTTTATAATGAGAGTGAAAGTCAATTAGAAGTTCAAGGTCTAAAATCACATTTAGAATTGCTCATGACTGCCATTTAATATCGGAACATCCTAGGTTAGAAGAGCCAGCCTAACAACAACAACCAGCAGAAGTAGTAAATGACAAAAACCATGAATAAATGTGAATTATAGACGTGAGAAAAACAATCACTTTTTACTCACATTCATATTTTAAACATTAACATCTGACTTCTGTGTTTTAACGAAGATTCAATTGTTGGAGAAAGGGGTGTATACTGTTAGGATCACGTGTTTCATAAATTTTGCTTCACTTTGCTAATGCATTTGAAATACTTTTCTTTTGGAACATTTTATAGATCAAAGAGTTATGATTTATGAAGCTATGAATGATCATTTGGAGGAAGTGTATTAATGTCCTGCCACTCAGTATATTAATAAAGACTGTTTCAACTTAAGAGCATGTGGTGCATGTCGTGTTGTGTAACAACGGGAAAGAAAGCGATTGAATTCATGAAGAAACAATAACTTTGACAGTTTAATCCGATAATTATTCAATCGAAAAATATCCGATGAAAGATATTCCTACGATTTTCTGAATTATTATTGGAAAGGGACGTAGCTACGATGGGATATGATAAGGTAAAAAAAAGCGATTATTATTTCAATTCAATCGTAGCAATTTCACACACAACTGACACAATCCCATCTCTTTCTCCCCATCTTTCCCTTACCCACATCTTTTACCTTTTATCCCCTTCCTCTCCCATAACCACTCTCTTTCCTCGTTCCCATTCTCCTTCCCCCTCTTTCAAGTTCAAGTTCAAGTTTATTCAAACCAATCAGAAACACAACTTTTCAACAAATAATTGGCAATGAAAGAACATGATGGGTTTGAAGCAGTTTGTGTCCTTGCTAGAGGTTGATGGATTACGTTTCTTTGACGTGTGTTGTACTGATGAACAGTAGAATTTACAATAAACACGTTTTTTGAAAATGAACTATTTTGAGCCGATTGAGATTTGTACATGAATATCAAAATATTCAAAGAGACTAATTCCATGCTCCATGCTCTGAATTTCATTGTCCGAAACGAAGATGACCGGATATTTGTTTTGCCCCTTTTCTCGTGGGCCCGGCAGCCGCTGAGCAGCGCCAGAAGGACGTTGCTCTATCCCCCTCCTGTTGAACGTCAAACAGGGAAGCAGCAACTACCATTAATTTTTTTAACGTCTTTTGGTATGACGCGGCCGGAGATCGAACCCACGACCTCCAGATTATGAGGCGGGCGCTTTATCCACTGAGGCAACACATCGGTTCCAATTCATCAAGAGGCAACATTTGAAGTTGCAAAAATAAAGGAGTACTTGGACTTTTGTAATTTTGTAATTTTTGTAATTTGAATTTGTACTGATCCTGATGGCTTTCTTCTGAAGAACTATCAACTTGATTGTATGGCTCCTATAAGTATTACCCCATGCAACATTACGATAAGTTAAGGTGGGCATAATGACAGCATTCTAAAGAGTTACTGAAGTTTTCTTTGGTAAAAAGAAGCGTAACTTGGAAATCACACCTACCATGCCTACACTCCTCGAGACTTTGGTACAAACATTACTAAGGGGATCTTTCCAAGTTAAATGATCATCAACTGTAACTCCGCGAAACCTTACATATTGACTTCGGTTGATCAGATGACCACCGATTGTCAAGGCATCAGCATTATCTGGAATTCTTTTCCCCTTTGATCTTAAAACAACATATTGAGTCTTACTGGCATTTAACAAAAGTTTGTTGCAACAAAACCACTTGAATATATTGTTAACTTCTTTATTTCGCAGACAGAATAAGATTATGCATATTTTTGTTGTGAGAGAGCAAACAAATATCATCAGCAAAAAGTGAATAGGTAAACAACTGAGACGAGTTTATAACATCATTAACATAAATCAAGAACAATATTGGTCCCAGGACTGAGCCCTGAGGTACGCCATATTTTACTTCACTAGATTGAGACTTGAGTCCATTAACCATTACAAACTGTAATCGATTATGTAAGTACTTTTTAAACCAATTTAAAGCAATTCCACGAATGCCATAATGCTCAAGCTTGCTTATCAGTATATTATGGTCGATAGTGTCAAAAGCTTTCGACAAGTCCAAAAACACCCCAAGACAAAACTTCCCTGCATCAATCGCATTTATATAATAGTATTTACCAAATTCAAGACACCCATACTGGAAGAGCAATTCTTTCGAAAGTCAAATTGCATTGGAATCAGAACATCATGAAGTTGAAGGAAGTCATCCAATCTTTTATACACTATTTTCTCTAGGATTTTTGAAAATATGGGTAACAAAGCAATTGGTCTACATTTCTTACGATCACCTTTCTTGAATACAGGGATTTTCTTAGCTATTTTCAATTTATTTGGGACGATACCTTGAGACAAGGACTTATTAGAAATATCGCAGAAAGGATCAACAATACATTGAATACCACTTTTACTGACTTTGGGGGAAATGTCGTCTGAACCACTAGCCTTGGATGTATTTAGGATTGAGACAAAATTGTATATTTTATTAACAGAAGTTGGTCTAAAATACAAAGACGAGGAGTGATTCTACCTGGACATAAATTGTTTGTATGATGTTTGGACAAGAGGAATTTCCCTGTTTATTTTCGATGGTAAATCAATGTAATATTCATTAAAATATTTTGCTTTTCGCACATCTGATTGTAACAGTAAATCGTTATGATACATATCATTTGGTAGTGATGGTTTCTTCCCCCTCCCAAGCAAACAATTAATATGTGTCCAAATCTTTCTAATATCATTCTGAGCAGTTTGAAATACATTATCATGATAATCCTTCTTACTTTGACGAACAAGGTTTGTCAACAAATTTGTATAGTCTTATTAATATTACTCACTCTCGCCTATCCATATGTGGGTCCATTGCGCCTTTACCTTATTCAGGGTAAATTAACGCCTTAAATCGGCCCCAATTGACCCGGAATGGCGTATAGTAAAAAAAAATGGAAACATGTAAACCCTTCTTTTAGAATGCATCTCTCTCTTTCTCTTCCTCTCTCTCACTCTCTCTCTCTCTTCCCCTCGTTTTCTCCCCTTCTATTTTTGCCTCACCATCTTTGTGTATTTGTGTCAATCCCCAAATTACTTTTAAGAGCCTTTAGCTGATGTAACAAAAAAGGTCTAATAAAGTCTAAGTAACAATACAGAATATCATAAATAAAAAGTGAAGCTGACAAAAACTATTTTACATCTAAGTTAAGTGGGAACTCATTACATTAGACAAAGAGGTTCATTACATCAAGTGTTGTGCCTGAATAAATGCATAAATCTATTATGGCACATCATAAAATAGCATCCGCCAATTTTAAAATGCGAACAGTTTTTTCTTTTTTCATGAACACATTATGGGGAACTCCATTATGGGGAACCCATTAATGCGATGTATAACGTTTGTTCTGGACACGTCGCAGTCACGGTTACATGAATTTGTTTGTGCTGTCAAAACTCAACGAGGAATGGAGTCAAATTTTGTATTATTAATTATCAGCCCTGGATAATCTACACTGTATGTAGATTGATCAGAGAGGAAGACAATTAAGTAAGTTTTTTTTCCCCACAGGCAGCCAAACCTACATTTACCTAGAGATGGTTTCATCGTTTTAAAATATTTGGTTGCATCTTTATTGAATAGTGTTTATAGATAACTAAGTAAATCACTATGATTGAAATGGCATAAAATTATATTTTGTGTCCTCTTCCAGTAAATATCGTATTTTGATACTGATCAAGATAGAGAAATGTTAATGCGTCCCGCCCCCAAGAAAAAAAAAGGAAGAAAAGAAATTAAAAGTACAGATGAGAGTAGGCCTATCCATATCTTTTCATTAAACTACTTCATTATCTTTCATTATTTTCCCTCGTTCTTATTCTGCAAATTTCTGGGCTTTATTCACAAACACAAGTTTTTACTTTTTTTTAGATTTTTACTGATGTATTTACTTATCTTTCAGGTTTTAAGTACATGTACTAACTTTTATTTTTTATTAACACGAAGAATTCAACAAATTCATGAAACATGGAAATAATTACAAGAATAATGGGAAATATCCCATTAATTACTTGTTTTATGCAAAGAGCACGACCCACTATCAGCTGCTACCATTTTACACAGCACATTCTATCTCTATCCGCTAGTACAGTTATGTTCCTATTAATTTTGTTCACATTATTGAAATTACAATTTTAGTTCGTGTGTTCGCTATCAGGTTAATTGTGATTGAACTTCATGGTATTGAAATAAACGTTTTCCTCTTCTACGATTTTATTTGATACAAACTGCATATTGAATCTATATAATGTAGGCCCTACATTAAATTTGATTGACATGTTCTTGATTTAATTGTTAACATTTTCATTTCGTTGAAATCACAATTTGAGTTTTTGTAGCATCATATGCAGTCAAGCGCACATAAATATTATAGCGGACCTGGGCGGTTTACACGAAATATAGTTATAATAAAGACTATCAACAATATTATTTCAAAAAGCACTGATCAATAATACTGGCTTCGATAACAAAAATTTCTTACTATTTGTTTAAGATGTAAAAGGACACATTTGATGCAATAGCGAAACAAAAAAGGAAGGAGAAAAAAAAAGCAAAATGATGGAGTGTTCACCTATCAAGCATCACTTTGAAAGTGTTGCGATCACAGGAAAGGCCTTCAATAATGTTTGCTTTTTGTCGTCTAAATGGAGGGAAGTTCCTGAATCTAATATTTGTGTAAAATAAGATCGATTCATCAAGGCTAGACGATACTGTACACAGTTAAAATGGACACCCACATCATACATTCGCTACATGTCAAACGGTTAAATTGTCTTTCGAGTTAACACAATTTTGAGCATTTTTTTTTTTCTGAAAGCAATTTAATGTCAATATAGACAGCAAGTCCAGACACAACTAAAATGTTTTCGATTTCAAACTCAAATGAATAAAAGAAATTACTTTCTTTCTTTCGTTTCTTTCTTAACATCGCAAACGGACACAAATAGCATATTGCATATTTTGAGGACGACTACAGTATGGAGAATATATTGGGTGCCTTTGTCGCGTGCATTCAAAGCCATTAGTTTCGATCGAAAAAATTACAATGATATATTTGCTTTTTCGTCAGATAAGGGTTTATGAATATTGCCCCTGATGTCCTTTGGCAATGCCTTCACTTGCCCTTTTCATGTGTACGTTGGTGCTAATTTAAAAACTCGAGAGAACAAGATTTTGGTTGTTGCAACAGAAAACAAGTAAAGATCAAATATTTAGAATGAAATTAATTTGATTGGTTTGATACTATTACATGCATCTTTTACGGTACATGTACAGTTAAAGACTATATTCTATGTAAGGTAGTCCTGCAGATAAGTAGTGCGAGATATTCGGTATAAACAACATGTCCCATCTCCTTAATATATTAATTGACATGACTGAAGTCAACGACTGAAAATCCTTCATTATCATTTACCACACATAAATTCGATCCCATTATCGGATTAGATACTCCAATTTGATAAAATTTATTGTGTTTGGTCGGATATTAATAATACAAAAATATGGCACAGTATTGCGCCCTTAGAAACACCAGTATGAAGCACACTATTTAATTCATCATTATTCCTTGTTACCTCCTTATTATTAGAGAGGGATCTCACTTCATTTTGAGTGCTATTTTACGTGTAGAGAGTATTATAACTCTGTATAATTGATATGATAGAACGTCCTGTTATCTTGAAACAAAGTACCATTGTGTATAGTATAACGTTATTGAATGTGTAACACTTGAAATCTTGGTCACAACTCACAAGTGTCATAACGAACGGCTAAGGAAGCTGTGCGAACGTTTTTCAGAAAACTTTGTAAGAACTTCGTAAGAACATCTTAAGATGGCCATATGAAATTACTGTTCGCAGACCTTTCGCAAATCATTCGTAAGTTCAAAAATCGGGCGATGGTCTTGTCCAAGATTGTATTCAACTTCGTACGAGACCCTCTTTCGTACGAATCTTTGTGACCACAGTTTCAAAATTATCGTCTTAGTTTTTCAGGGAGGGATCTGCTTCATTCTGCTCATCAGTGCTTGTAGGAGAAGGACCATCAAGATAAATCACAATGTTATTGGGTTCAAGAGCCTTACTTCCTTCCACATCATCAACGACATCGTTTCTAATAGAATGGTCACCACCTTGATCGACAGGACTCTTCGTCTCACTCTCTAAATCACCACTGGTGCCCTTGGTTGTATCTGAACCATGTTTAAACTCAGTGGGATGTCTCAGTTCACTCGAGTCTCTTTTGATGTCGTGATGCACATCATTGTCTTTTACTCCAATCTTCAAACAGGCATCTTTCTTCATTTTATGACCCCGTGTCACCTTCTCGTCACCTTTCAGCTCGACATCCGTAGCGATTTCTACTTCGCTGCCCTCGTCGTGCGTTTCTTCCTCGATGTCCGATCGATCTTCTAGGAGCTCCCGGTTGAGTAACATAGCCGCGAGCCTATCATCGGCTGGGTGCTTCACGAATACCCCCGGATCGGATCGCACTCTTCCAGGTGCTCCCACCAGCCCGATATTCCCTCCACCCAGGGCCACTTGGGATCGCTTTAGTACCTGCTGGCGATGCGGGAGCAGGGTGGCGACCTTAAGGATGCGTTTCTCCATCTCCTTGTAGCTCATCTGACGGGATCGCTTCCTGGTTCCAAGGAGGCTGGGGTTGAAGAGGAGAGTGTAGGCCACCTGCCATCGCATGATGGCTCGAGCATGGGGTGATAGGCTCTCTGGAAGAAAGAAGAGGATAAAATGAATTGAGGTGCGCTTCTGGATTCTTCGTGGAAGTTTTTAAAATGTGATCGGTGAGCATGTACTGATGTGTCAAGAGGAAACCCTGGAAATTTTATTTTTATAAGCATCAGAACATGCTTAACAATACGTAAAACTGAAAGAAAATAAGTCATTAAGGAAAGAATTTCCTCTCAGCTTATAAAGAAGAAACCCTAACTTCGTGGATTTGAAGATTGAATGTTGGCATGGGAAAGTGCAAGACGGACTGAGATGTTTTGTTTGTATGGGTACCCTGATAGCAAAAACTGGTAAAAATAACGTCATATTTACGTCTTTTTCTTCCTTGCCTCACGTCTTTTTGACGTCAAAACACTCTTGCACCGTCTTATGAACGACAACTTGCACCAACGCAAGACGTCTTTAGATGGTCATAAATTGACGTGATTATGACGTCTTTTTCTGGTCGACAATGACGTCTTAACGCACGTCTATATACATAATCCTGAGCAAAAAACCTGGTAAAAATAACGTCATATTTTACGCTTTTTTTCCTTCCTCACGTCTTTTTGACTCAGAAATTGACGTCTTTATGACGACAACTGCACCAACGCAAGACGTCTTTAGATCGGTCATAAATTGACGTGATTATGACGTCTTTTTTTGGTCGCACAATGACGTCTTAACGACGTCTATATGACATATCCTGATAGCAAAAACTGGTAAAAATAACGTCCTATTTACGTCTTTTCTTCCTTGCCTCACGTCTTTTTGACGTCAGAAATGACGTCTTAATGACACAACTTTGCACCAACGCAAACCGTCTTTAGATGGTCATAAATTATGTGATTATGACTCTTTTTTTGGTCGACGATGACGTCTAAACGACGTCTTATAACAATACTTCTGACAAGTAACAGGACGTCCATAATCATGTCAATACATCACGTGCTCCTAAAAGTCTTATTTTTAATTAAATAACAACGTCAGAATTCTTTAAGATGATATGACATGATATTGACAGTTGATTATGTGACGCCTTGGCGCCAAAAGACAAGAATCACAATTACGTTGATATACATTGTTTTAGTTCAAATGATTTCCGGCTTAAGCAAGGTAGACTGCGACAACAGAGACTTTTCACAGAACAAAAACACCTCACATGTGTCAGAATAAAATGTGAAAAATGTAATAGACACATTAAAATTAGGAACTCATTTTACAGGATTTAATACATACTAAAGATTGCATAACTGGGCAAATATCATATTTCAATAAACAAAAAAAAATAAAATAAAACAAAACAAATCCCCTCACCCCCCCCCAACCCCCCAAAGAAAATCCTTTGAAAATAATGTTTTTGGCATACATAAGTATCGAGTCAAAGCAATAAACAAGTCAAGGAAATAAACAAGTCAAAGGAATAAACAAGTTAAAAAAAAAATACTGGTTTATATAATAATTATTATTATATACATGTAATAATTATGTAGATTATCAAGCTTGAATTATCACGATGTAAATGTATTAATAATACTATGTCCAAAAATTATGCGCGTTCAAGTGTCAAAGAAACACCTGTACTCAAAATGAGCAACTAACACCATTGACAGCGAGTTTATGGCATAACCAGTATAAGTACATGTATAAAATCAAGATAAAACAAGAAAATACTGAGCTACAATAATTTATGATTAACATCTCACATTTGGATGAAAACATACATCCATTTGTACAAAATTAATTCTTTGTTTATGTAATGATCAGCTGACGATGGTGATATTTGTTGCTAACTTGTAGAATAGATTATAAAAACCAAAAATATTGACTTATCTACATTGTAAGTAATAAAAAAAATACAAGCTAAAATACGAAAAAAAAAATAAAAAAAAAACCTATTAAAAAAAATGATAGTTTCATAAAATGGGATCTACTCAATGGGCAGTTCCAAAGTAACGGAGTGACATTCAGAAGCATTTACAAAGAAATGGTTCATGACAAAAGCTGATGGTACCCCCTTTCAAAATGAATAATTTTTTTTTGATAGTGATCCTACTTATTAATGATATGATATGAATAATTCAATAATCATGGTGTACGGAGTGACGCAAATGGACATGCATATTTGAGCAACAAAACATTTGCTTAAACTCGTGAAATTTAAATTGGCTATCACAATTTTGAGTTATTGATTGGTTCTAATTTATTCAGGAGTAATAATATCACCATTGATGAAAAAAATTGGTTGAATATTTGTTAATTATACTTACAACACTTGAACACCCTTGTCCGGTTACGCGAGTGACGTCGGTTCCGGTCTTTTTCGTGAGGAGAAATGAATTATAAAGAAATACCTTAACACCACCACAGTTTGTTGGCAGTAGTTACCATACCACAATTAACTTAAGCTTAAAAAAATTGGCACAAAAGTGACGAGATATAAGAAATTAGAGGCATTTAAAGCCCCATACGTGCAAATTGGGGTTGATCAATTATTCAGCGCAAAATACTGAATCGCAAATTTTTGTTTAACTTAAATGATTGGTGTTATTGTAAAGAAGCCTTTGTGTAATTTGAGATCCTAATTTGCATTTTTAAAGGCCACGCGGCACATAAAATTTCAGCTCCCATCCCTTTTTTGCTTTCGAAACTGCCCCCAATACAATAACTGCTGCTCAACGTATCATACAACTGAATAAGGAAAGACAATACATATGCTAACCCTGTATACGCAATAAACACATATTTGAAAAATGCAAGAGTAAAAAGATTTGGCAAATAACATAAGCTCAGGCATTTAAAAAAACAAAACAAAACAAACAAATAAAAGCACTTTAATTAATAATTATAAAGGTTTAAAAAAAAAATCACAATGAGCCAGTTAAAATACAGAATGTCTAGTAAGATACGGCTCATAAGAATGAAACAAATACAGTCCAATCCCATTATTAATGAGGTACTGGGACAAACCTAATAACTGTGATCATAAATACCTAATATGGAACACATAGGCACATACGACTTCACATGTGCATGTTGATATTGCAACCAGGCAAAATCTTGGCTGTTAAAAAGAAAGTAATAAATACACAAAAATATGCTTACATGTATTTCATAATGCTGAAAGTCACTCAAAATAAACTTTGGTGTGATATACATGAACATATAATAATACTGTTGTTAAATATTGGCAAGTGATCATGAAAAAATAGCAGAGTAAAAATCACCAAAGATACTTGTTACATTCCACTCCTGTTATACCATGAAGCTACTCGAGACCAAAGCCAAAATCACTACCTCTCACTGTCTACATTCTTGTATTCAAAACTAGAAAGCCTCACAAACGGAGTTCACATGTGTTTGTGCTTGTAATATTGGAGTATACTCGTTATCATAACTTGACAGACAGACAAACCAAATAAATAATAACGCTCAGTAAATGCATATACCACAGGTAAACAATACTGACACGCAAGACAAAAAAAAAAAAAAAAAAAATCTATAGACACTGTGGAGTTAAATAAAACAAAATCAAATAATTCCTGTACAATCCACACTTAATTTCCATAAAGTAAGCATACCATTCGATTTCTGAAAAATGGCACATCTAAGCTGGAATTATAACTCGATTATGTATTTCAAAAAAAAAAAATAATGAAAGTGATGCAATGGATGATCAATTTGACCTGATACGCGAAAGGAGCACCACTCTGTCGCCCCGAAATAGGCATTGTATCAAGCCACATATATCTCATTGCGAAAATTACGCCTAGAATGTTCACTTTCATAATCTGTAATGCATCTTTGACCCAAACCATTCGGGTAACATAACATGCTATCACCATCAAGCGTAGGCGGTTGATCACTTTGCCGGTGCCTGTAGCTCAGATTCTATGAACGAAGCATTGCACAAAAATCCTAGCATACAAACTATACTCGATAATGAACCTTCCTCGTAATCCACATCTCGCTCAATGCTATGCAACATCGTAAGACTGCGTTCGCAGCGGTACTGTATCTACCTCTACAGCGCCTAGTTAGAACCTCATCATACGCCCTGCTGCCGATTCCTGCGATTCGCATAGTCGTGGTGTCCAACCCTTCACGACCAACACGGTCTTGTACACAAGAACCTGACGATCGTACTACGTAACACACATAAGTAGTCGTTCCTGATGTACTGAAACCAATTTCTCACAGGCCCAGCGTACAATAGAGCCTCTTCTCTCACCAACTGAAGTAGATTCATCAGTACTGCCAAAGAATGCGACTGCGCAATTGCGACCAAAATTTGCTCATGCTTCACTCTGCTGAAGTAGAACTATGACCAGCCCTCGTACCTGCTGACCGCGTCTTCTTAGTAACGATACTTGGAAGATTACTCAATACACCATGTCGATGAACGCTATTGCTCCTCTTCAGGACGTCCAAACGCAAGGGAACACCTTTGTGTGTCAATGCTCGAAGATAGTGCGGTCACTAGTAGAGTTTGGCAAAATTGGAGTAAAGTACAAGCCAAACCCAAGAATAGGTGTAAGTGAGAGGAACATTTGTAGCCACTGTGCATGCGAATCGCATCCAACATGAAGCCAAAACAGTGTAACCCTCGACATACATAATAGATACCACATCATACAGCTCTAGCTTGTAAATCGCCTGTATGTCCCCACTCGTATGAACACCTTGTTCTCACCCATGTACTTGCATGTCTCCTCCAGTGCGCCAAATCCAGGCAGCCCTGCGTGTGTGTTGTGGGAAGGGGGGGGGGGTACCTTGTCCATGCTCTTCAAAGGAAGTCTGCGCTGAAAAACCACACAACAAAAAGAATAGACAAATGAATTGGAATAAGTTTTAATTGTATTGTTATGTAATTCTCCCATATGATCCATTCAAAACATTTCAGATCATTTGCTCTTTACCTATCAAATGAACGGTTTACTTCTGACAAGCCACAACAACCACTTCTAACTAGTAAGTTTAGACTCTGTTTAATAAAATTGAAAACGTACCTGTCTACGTGACCATAAAATCGAACTTTTGCAAAGTGAAATGTCTTGTATCCTACTAAACATGCTTTGTAAATCATAAAATTACGCATATACCGAAAGCTCCTCTTTAGAACTTCAATCATTAAATAAGTGCAGATTCTGATACCACACACGACACTTTACAAATAGGTAAATTGTTGGAAGCATTTTTAACCCAGTCATAAAACCCTACATTTGTGTTACACTCATTAAATCCACAGGTGCTTTGAAATGACCCGCACTCATCATGCATAAATACGAGGCCACAAATAACAATGGATAAATAATACATTTCACTCACTCTGTTGATTGTGCCAAGAAATAATTGCCACATGTAGCATACATCTGGCTGACCATATTTCTTACTTTCTAACCCAGAAACACTATGAAGGTCATTTTGAAATATGAGAAGCACAAATAAATGGATAAATAAGGTTAAAAAAAATAAACAAAAATGATTTAAAGTCAAATAAGTCGGTCCTCCTAAGTATGATGATAATCTGCTTTTAATATGACACGTACCTAGTATAAAATAGATAAATGCTCTACAATTTCTTTTCCACATAAAGACTAGTACAAGTTAAACAAAACTGTATATAGAAATATTATAGTATCATAAAATAATACTCTACAGCTCTTCTCCATTGCTAACAGTAGTATTCCATGCATTAAATCAATTTGTAATCTATTGTTATATATAACCCCCATTTGCATTGAAATATACAACATGAAAGGCAAATTTTTGATCAACCAATTTTAAAACGTAGAATAAATACACAGAATCCACACAACTAAATAGCAGTCAATGGCCCAAACGTCTTTGAATGAATAGTATATTACTAGATTGACATATAAACCACAGTATTCAATATTGAGGACACATTTATACCAGATCGACATTGAAGGCCATGATCCATACTTACCAAGTAATATTGATTTTCACAGTTTGTTGGTTTATATTTACTTTGCTGGTTTTTTCCCTTGACTTTTTCATCATTATAATGACACTATTTCAATTTTAGCGCTTATTTCTTTATGGACCTCGAAAAGATAATTAAAAATGATTTGATTGAATTACAAACCTTCATTCTTCAATGACATGAGCAGTCACAATAATTTCACTACACTGCTAGCCTTAGGATCACGAAACTAGGTCGTGGTGGCGAGTGGTCGCACTTTTTCGGAGCTCCCGATATTATCTCACTTTTGTGGCAGATTTTATCAGTTTTTATCGCTAAATCAAATCTTGAAGTGACTTATGGAAGCTCCACATGCATGAACTCAGCCAGGGGTGGTAGTATGGTTGCTCCTATTATGGTGGAAAGCCTCCATCATTTTCTTTCCACTGTTTACAAATCTGAAGAAAAAAAAAATAATATGTCAGAATTAAACACTCTTCAGTTTAATTATCAAGTTCACATTAATGCCCACACTACTTCTTCTTCTTCCTCCGCTGTTCTCGGAGATCAGCAAACTATATGCGTCGTGAGCGTAGATCTAGATCTAGATCTAACTTCTGTAAATAGAACGTTAGAACTTTTCATCATGTTCATCATCAAACTAAAATTCGAAATTACTTTATTTTGGCTCAAATTTCCACAGATTCATATTTGTTAACATAATATGGTAGATGTACTCTCTTGAACAAATGTATTAGGGCAAACAGGAGGGTAATCTTAATGGAAATATACCCAGTTATTGTATGTCCGGACAGGTTGTGTGTCTGGACAAATGATTTTGATTGACCATGGCTTGTAAGTGGATTTTGACTAACCATTTGAGACAATTTACAAGCAATCTTTTTGTAGTATTTTGGAACAAAATGTTAGAAAATATTCTACAGATGAAGTAAGCATTATTTGGCTTAATCCTGAGACAAACAAGCAAGATTAATTTTTGTTAAGTGTCCGGACAGCGACGCGTCCGGACAACCAACCCCCCATCTACAACAATCGTTGCTCACGTGCGTGTCAACACAAACACTACGCAGATTTAGGTATATGGGTTCACACTGAATTCACAATGTCACACTCACACTGGCTGCACTGCAGAAGAAATTTTGAACAGCAATTTGACAAGATAAAATCATGATATATGCGATTTCACAGATGAAAATGCTACAAGAATTAGTTGAATACTACAATTTCTTACCTTACAAAAGGTGACATACTGAAGTTGAGTGATTTTTACCTGTATTTTGCACTAGCAATAGCACTGCCCTCCAACACGAAATTCAAATCTAGTGTGTGTGCACACGTACACATCTCTGCACTGCGCATGCGCAAATTAACCTTGTGCATACTGTACAGTCTGTTATTCAGACCAATTAATTGCAGTGTTGTGGTTGGGGTTTGCCTGCAAGATTTACTCCCATAATACTCAACTAGAACCTAAACTAAAGATAAAATATAGAACTCAACTCATTGAGTATGAGCGTGGTCGCCTCAATAGTATAAAAAGTATTTAACACGAAATGTGTTATCCCAGTAGTGACACATCTCTTGATGAATAGTGTTGAATTCGCCCTAAACCAATGCATTCGTGGTAGATTAATAGTTACTGTTGAATTTTCATTGTTTAAATTTAGCATTTTTATAATTTAAAATTTATGTTTATTTTAATTTTGTTAATTTAAAAATCGTCCCTTCTTTCTTTTGAAAGAGAGCGGTAGAAAGGCAGAGGCGGCGTCCTTTTCAGAAAAGAGAAGTGCTATAAACTGAAAGTACTATCTGCACCACTATATGTAGTTCAAAAGCCTAATTATGTCATTTACAGCACATCTTATATAGCAACCTTGCACCTTCTCTAGTTCTATAATAATTATAATAGGAGAGGCATCTCCCACCGCCCCAACCCCCCCCCCCCAAAAAAAAAGGAAAAATAAAAAAATAAAAAAAATTAAAAAAAAGAGAAAAAATAGGCAAAATATAAATGAAAATATGCGCAGGAAAGAGGGGAGTAGAAGTAATTTAAAATTAAATTATATTATATATACATTATTTATTATTCATTCATTCATGTTATTTTTTTTATAATTTGTGTGGTGGGGGGGGACTACCTTGATACAAATTAAATAACTTTATTACTGTCATTGTGATGGGTGATTCTATAATTATCCCTTTTTGGGTGAATATCATGGTGTGAAACATCCCAATAATAAAGGTCGCACAATATAATATATAATATATTTTAATATCTCCTATATTGGGGAAGAGGGAGCGTAGGCTGCTCAAAGGCCATATGTAATTGGGCTTCCTCTTCGCCTGTTTGCTTTATTAATCAATGGGTCTCAATGGAAGCAAATGGCTGGAGGCATAATCACCACTTGTTTTACTTGGTGTCAAATGGTCCTAGTAATTGGTTCAACGGTCATAATATACGTTATCTGGCGGGGTTGCTTGTAAGCGACAAAGACTTACGATTTGATTAAAAGTTACGAAATTGATTTTTTCTCCGATATTTGTAAGCCTGCAAATTCAAGTTAGTACAGGTTTATCATGCTGCCAACGAGTTGAATAGATCATATATTCCCTAACCATAGCCCTAACCCTTTCTTTAATATATCCAAAAACTAATCAATGGACTGTACCTGGATTTTTCAAATGGGGATTACAAGAAAAAAATCAATCGTAACTTTTTATTCAAATCAGTAACTCTTGATGTATACAACCAACACTGGTCAATTATAATTTTGTAAATTTATGCTACGTCAGTAGAATTGGTTCAATACATGACGTCATAAGTGAAGTCACGGTTTCATTATTCTTGGTCCATATAACAAAAATGCATATTAGATTGCTCGTAGATTGGTCAAGACAAATGAGAGTCAAATCACGTCATGAATGAGGTACAATTAAATTGCAAATTTACTCGTTCGAAGATTGGTCATAAAATGACGTAATAATTACGTCATAATCTGGATCATACATAATTTTTCAAATCTTACTCGTCGTTATTATTGGTCAATAAAATACGTCATAATTACGTTATAATCTTGGTCACTATAAATGTGTTAAATAGCTCGTCGTTAGATGGTCAATAAATGACGTCAACATAATTACTATTATAATCTGGAGGTATATAATAATGCAAATTAAATTGTCGTATATTTGGTCAATAAATGAATCGTCAAAAATTCACGTCATATTTGGTCATTCGTATCCGTTTGTCCAAGATTTGCGACCAGTTTATTACCAGTTTTACGACCAATTTATGACGTCTTTATGGACCAGTGTCTGCTATTCAGAGGTATATGATTTGATTCAAAATACCGAATTCGTCATGGTTCACAATCCTGACTATTGGCGAAATGTAATGGTCAATTTGCAACCATGCCTCATTTCACACATTCTCCGAGAGATTCAAAAAATCAATATATTATTATTCATTAATGAAGCACGTTTTAAGTTAATCAATTACTACACAATTGTTCATATGTTTAAAATAGGGATGGATGGGAAAATCGACCTTATTCGCCCTTACGGTATAATGATCCATCCCCAGACACACCCCGTGTTAGGTCGTAAAACACTTTCATTTTGGCATTCATTATCGATTGGCTGTGTTCTGAATTTTCAATGGTTCTTGTAATAATGATTTATTTATTCAATTTAGTTTGTCTTTTCGTATATATTTTACAAAACACAAGGGCAAATCATTATTTCAGCTCCCCCCCCCCCCGCATAAAAAAAAAGGAAAAAGAAAAAGAAATGGGGGGGGGGGGAATCCTTGATACCCGTTTGAGCGACCAAAGCTTCGCCCTATAGGTACTATATCGTGACCTTCTTAAAGGCCGAAGGCCGGAAAATTTCAACTTAATATGCAAATGAGAAGTCACAGGTTTATACTTTTCTTTGTATATAATTATAGGTATATATAGACTGACTGTATTTTTACATTATTGGACTTATCATTTCATGGTAGTAATAGGAAATGTGTAAAAGGGGGCAATAATTACCCCAGTCTCCCCTACATGTACATGTACTGATAGTTGGGCTATATTTTGACGTGAAGTGCTTCTCTAATAATACTTAATAACATTTTAGAATACATTTTATCTCTAGAGACACTCTGTATCAAATGGAAAACTAAATTCACCGAATTCTATGTTGTATACCATAAGCAGACACGAACCCTGTTTGCTTTTATCAAACTAAAAACCATTTACCCTTAATTCTCGATATATCGAAACGCCATTTGGGCAAATGTTAAAAGCCTCAAGGGGTTGCAATATGGGGATTAAATGCTAACTGTTTGAGAGGGCATGCATAATAAGTCAAGATTTCATTCAAATGTAATTCTATAGGTCTAATGGGCTTCCAAGGGACCATGTTCGATATCTTGTGAAAGGACATGGAAATGAATGAAATGTGCAAATTTTTTCGACCTTCGTTGCGTGCCTTGTTGAGATATTGCTCTTAGCAGAAACCTTACAGAAATGTGAAACCTTCGCCGTTTTATTTGATGAATATGGATGTAGGATGATTAACGATGAAGACCCTAATTAACCCTTTTTTGCGAAATGTTCGCAATAATGTGTCTCAATTAAAAGTAAAACCAACACGGATTACATTTTATTTTGTTGTTGGCTTTTACGAATTGCATTAAAAAAATAAAAAATAAAAAACAGTCATTTTCGACGGATCGATTAAAATTCTGTTTTATTTCACTTTATTAATCTAGACAATCATAACTCCGTTTAATTATTGTTTGAGATTGCCTGTGCAGGTTTTGGAAAGCGAATAGTCTAATCAAATGAAATCCTAGTATTTTGAAAAGGGTTTAACCGTAATGTTTAGATCGAGTACAGTCAATTTTTGACACCCCTTGGTATGCAGATCACAAAAACACAATGCTTTCGCCAAGGTAACCCCGATCTTCCCCATCCTCCAGACAAATATTTTTATTATGGCTTAAAGCGTCTCAATTAGAAATTACACATGAATTATACATTTCATGACCCTTCTAGGTATTTGGCATTGGACATGTATTTTCTAAAAAATTTCTAAAAACTCCCTGTCTTGAAAAACGGTCAGCTTCACCCAGGAAGTGAACATGGAAGAAAAAAAAAATGAAAATGAAAATAATTGCAAGGCAATGGCCAGATGATGGCAAGTGTTGAGACTCAGAACTGAAGAAGCATGATGAATAAAATGGATGCATGATTGGTGATGATGTCACAATGCTCTAGTTGGTGACGTCACACATACAAACTTACTGCTCAGTGTGCTAAAGCTGTTGTTGGTACTGCCATAATCAACTACTTCATGCGACTTGGTCTTTGAATTAGGAAGGTCTACATTTCATGCAAACAAATGACATCACGCATGGAAAGGAAAGAAGAAAAATAAAAGAAGAGGGATAATATATATCAGGAAAGCATCATGCATGTTTGGGAGGAATATTTTTCACGGAGGATTTAATTTTCATGGATTTAAAGAGAAAGCAATGGATCAAACAGTGGCGGATCCAGGGTTTGAAAATACGGGGGGGGGTGATAGGGGGGTGTCGCCGAAATTTTCTGATTTGCATGTTACGATTATGTTCCTGGTCGGGGGGGGGGGGGTTGGTCACCTGCACCGCTCTGGATCTCGCCTCTGATTATCAGCATCATTAACAATTACAACAGTGATAATTTTCTTTCACACACAAGTACTCAAGATTCAATCTAACAAGGTAAATAAGTACTTAAAAAAAAAAAATCGAACATGAACGAAAAACTAAACTAAAAAAAAAAGTGTTAAATAAAGTTTTAGTTGACACAGAAAGGGTTAAAAATAAAGGAAAGATGATTTTGCACACTCATTTGTTATGAGGAGCCGGATGCATGTGTGTGTATAAATCACCCAACCCATTTCTGGCAATGGCCTTAATAAGATTTGGTAACTAATCTAATAGCGTGCTGCAATATTATATGGATGTATTTATGATAGGATAATTCAAATGGTGCATGCCAAGTGATGCTCGACCACTGCAACACATCGGAAATTTCAATATCCCGCCATATATTTTGTAATTTTTCTCTCCTGCTGATGCGGTGTTTCCTGAAATACTATCCACTTTTGTTGTACATTGAAGGGTTCTTTCAATTAACGAAGGGAAGTTAATCTACCCCTTCCACACCTATTATTTAGGCTGGGGTACATTGGTACATCTTTAATACATTTTCATATAAGAGTAAAAAGTAACATGAAACGACATGGGTGATGTCAAGTTCGGTGTTGGTAGCACAATCAAGAATGCCTCCCATAGCTCCAGTATCTATTCCGAGTCATTTTTAAAACAAAATCGTCCAAAATCACATTACTGAAAGCTCAACACCGAGTGAGTCTTGTTCCAAGACCATACATTCTTATTATCATTTTGGTGTCATGCTGATGTTAACACCGACCCAAAACCAACGACAAAACGTCAGCACCAAACTTGAAATCAGCCATTGTAGATCAGATTTCTATTAAAGTGTCAACACAACCTACCGATATCGTGCTCAACGAAGCTGTAAGACGCTGTCATGTCCGAGGTGTCCGCCCTGGCCCGACCTAGTTTAGCTCTCTTACGGCTGATGATCCGGTTGGTGAGTATCTGGCAGAAGACGACCAGGACCGGGTGACTGTGGGCGTTGATCATGTTTAGGTTGCCGATGTAGGCCTGGTATGCTAAGGGTTAACAAAGAGGAGAATAATCTGATAAACATCATTTTTGTCACTAACATTTAAGTAGAAAAGGATGAGACTGATCAGGATGATGATCATAATGATGACAATTATGCTGATGATGTTATTATGACAATGTTAGAGATTTCTGTTCACGAGAACGGTGATAAAATTGAAAATGCAGTTGTTCTTGATGATGATGATGATGATGATGATAACGATTGTGAAGGGGATCATGATGTTAAGTGAAATGAAGAGCAAGGAAATGAAAAGGATGGTACTGAGAATGATGTTAAGAAAGATGTAGACAATGTTCAAATAGTGGTGATGATTATGAAGATGATGCTGCTGCTGATGATGATGTTGATGGTGACAATAAAAATGAGGATGATGATGATGATGATTATGACGATGATGATGATGATTATGACGATGACGACGATGATGATATGGATCTTGATGATGATGATGATGATGCTGCTGATGATGATGATGGTGATGGTGCCTGTAAAGGTGATATTGATGATGATGATTAGGATGATGATAATTAGGAGCAAGGGCGAGAAAAGGACGATGATGACGATGATCATCATCATCATCATTACAATCATGACGAGTATAATTATGATTAATTATGATTAATAACGCATTGCTTAACTTACATTGATCAAGATGTTCGTATCCTCTCATCAAGATTGGACGATCAATCCGACATAGAAGAAAGATGCCAACAAATAGACCTGTCAGAATCCTTATTACACATGACAGCATTCCCACCAGGACGTTCAGAAACACCAAGAAGTATGAGAAGATGTGATAAAAATCCCTAAAAAAGAAACAAAATTAATAAAGAGTCGAAACACAAATGTCTATAGTTTTTGGATAATTATGATTCGGATCAAGATGAATTAACGGGATGACATTTGAATTTGAATCTCTTCTAAAAATTAAAGCACTTTGCTACGTAAATAGTGGAGTATACATTTCAGCCTCTTTCCTGCCCCCCCCCCCAAAAAAAGAGCTATTGGAAAAAATTATTTAAAGGGAAATGGGTTGTTCAAATGTTCGCGAAACTGGGGCCCAAGAGGGCCCCGAAAATTCGAGCCCAAGACTCATTGGGTTTCGGTCTCGATGGTTATTGTTCGTTTTCATTTTTAAGGGGAAATGAAATGAATAACATCGGCTTTGTAGGACTTTTGTCACATCAATGATACCTACATATTTTTCATTAATCGGTGCTTTTCCCTAGGTTCATACGTAAATAAAATCAGTCCATGGATATAATAAACATTAAAACTATACGAATATTATTAGCCGGTTCATTGTTTAATTGACAATAGTATTCTATATTGTTGGTCTAGTATAATAGAAAGTATGTCATTATTTTCTTCGGAAGGACCTCTTCCGATGGTTAATTAAAGCGCCATTGACATATCGCATAATATAAATGAAGAAAAAAAAGCGTATTTTTAATTCGTCTATTAGGACTATTTCAACAAACTCAATTAGTTGACAGGAATGCTACATGCAACAAGGTTACTTCAAACGCTGTATGAATCCTTTGTCCAGCTTATTCATTTAATTTGATAACAATGGACGTTATGTTTGATTAAGGAAGCCCAATTCGGCAAAATATATATGAATAATGCGTTTTCTGCACTCAAGAAATAATAATGAAATGTAATTAGATCGATTCGTTGAACTAACCTGCCAAATTCCCCTGTTAACTTGAAATGTTCCCTTATATCTTGGGAATAAAACATTGATTTTTGTTTGTTTGTTTTTTATTCGGGTCCTCATCAAACTTGAAATAAACATGGTACATAAAAAGGATATGCAATGGCGTTCGACTCAACGATTGTTATAACTTTGAAGAATTGTACTCATACCTGTGTTGAAGGGCTAATGGTTTATCTTTGTCGTTTTGGTCCAGCTTTGGTTGCAAAAAGACCTTCTTGGCAAGGAAGGGTTGACTGCCAAACACCAGGAAAGCAACACAAAGTAACGGTCTGATGAGAGCAGAAAACAATACAAAATAAAATTAATTATTCGTAATTAGGATGACTATTAGAGTTTCTTATTCGTCTGACTTGATTTCAATCATGAAAGCTTATTCACAACATATACCCGATGTAATGCTTATTACCTACCATCTAAGATGAGATTCCTTTTACCCTTCATTTATTATTATTTTGTTTATGTTAAATAGCGCCTTTTTTCATACTCATGAGGAAATGGAGCCATGAATGAATATTTTATGAATCAATATTTCGGTCTCATTGAATGTTCTATTTTGGAGTAAGCTATATTTTTTTTTTTTTTTTTAATAATAAAAAAATTTTTAAAAAAATAAAAAGTGTTGTTATTTCCTCGACTTGAATATGCGAAAGGCATTGTTTTAAAAGTTGAAGATCAAACATTGTACCGTACATTACAATTATGTTGAAATGGAAATTTTGAAGATAAATTTGAACAACGAAGGGGACTGACAAGAAATTCAATATATGAGTTTGCCATGGCTCAGGCGGTAGAGCACATATCTAGTATCTAGTAATCAGGTGGTATCAAGTTTGAGTCTCGATGGAATCGCATTTTCTTTGCGCATTTTTTCTTCAACTTTCTGATTAAGTAAAGAATGTGAATAATTATAATCTCACAAGACGATATTAAGGAATCCTGATGAAATCCCAAGTATCTTTGATGATAAGTATGACCACGGCACCGCTTGAAGCGCACCTTTTTCAAAGTTGAAGATATCGAACCGTACATTACATTATGGTGAAATTGAATTACAACCTTCCAAATGTCAGATAAAGTAAAGAATGAGAGTCTTACAAGACTACATTGAGGAAGCCTGATATAAAAGCCCAAGCATCTTTGATGATAGGTATGACCACGGCACCGCTTATCACATAGATGAAGACAAATGACGATATGTTCATTATCACGTAACCTGAGAGAGGCAGAAAAGATCATGATCTATATTTTCAACTACATAACTATAATACAACCTTACTTAAAAAGATTAGTTAAGAAATAATTTCAATTCATAAAAAATATTAGTATGCAGCATTATACCTAAGGGACTGTCATGGCTGTGGAGCGTTTTTGAAAGTGGAGGGCTGAGCCGAAATGGGGGGGGGGGGAGCTGTTGCACGACAAATGTTGCGCCACCACAAAATGTCCCCCGCAACAATGGCTTTTTGTATACGTTTGCTGAAATAATTAGGGGAGGGGGAGGGGTGTCAATCAATAACGTTAAATTAAAAAATAAGAACAAAAACAAAACATACAAAACAAACAAACGTATGATTTAGCGGTGGAAGATAATGTTTATGATTGCAGAATATATGTCATGGCCACAGCTCTCTGCATCAACCTAATGCCTAGATCACAGTTCGAGAGGTCCCCGTACGTTTTGCCCAATCCTACGGCTTTTCGTGGATTTAGAGACCTCACGGGTCCCTGATGATTTTTCATTCTACCGCTATTGCGGTCACATATCCTACGGCGCCCGGTCGGTTAAAAGTATAAAATATGGATTGAAATCCAAATACGCCCGTGAAGAGACCGTAAGAGTGCCATTCGGATGCCGACAGATGTTCTTTCGGTGTCCGCTCTGATGAACACGGTGGTTATTATAAGGCTGGCCAGTATTTCTATTTGCAGAATTTGCAGAAAAATCGCTAGGGTCCCTTGAGGAACCCTTGGGGTGCCCTTTATGGTCCCGCAGGAAAGCCAAAAGTAAACCCATAACGCCATCGCCATAGACACACTGCACCTTTTTTTACCGGATCACATACCTATTCTGGGCCCGTTACGGCGTAGTAGAACCGTACTATAATGCCATTTTCGGAAGGTGCCTGTCCGGCTCCCTTATGATTCTGCGGGCGCGGAGGACTTGTTTCACTACCCGTAGAAAAGCCGGAAAGATCTACTGCATGTTCTCGATTCTTCCCGGCGTTTTCATGAAATCGGTAGGCAGTAGACACCCTGTAAAAGCCCTTGGAGTCATCTGAGGGGCCCGCACAGGCACCTGCAGGTGACATGAAGGTTCCGCCAGTTTTTCCTTTCAATCCTCATTGTAAAAAAAATGACTACGGTCTTGCGATGTTTAAGGTTCCCCTGGGCTATCCTGCGGCACCCTGCCAGGCTCCTGTTGTAAAGTTTGTCTTAAACTCTTTTTAAGTATATAATTGCATTTAAATTATTTACGTTTCAACCACCAAATACGACATGAATACTTGTGAATTATTAATTTAAATAAGGCGGTTTTGCATTCAAAGGACAAATCATGTCTATGAAGTCTGAAACCACGACGGTTATCACTCAAGCATTATATTTATATATTAAAGACATTTATGTGGGACGTTTTAATATTTTGAAAATCTGAGCCATACAGAGCCCGTCTCAAATAACTATACACTTTGGAAAATGCTCCCAATAAATAATGTATTAATGTATTCAGAATGCTCATGATCGTTCAGCTATCATTATAGGCATCTAGGCCCGATAATATATTCATGCTGACAATCTTGGAAAGAGAAATTTAACAAATACTAAAAATATGTATACAATATGATTTGGAAAAAACTTGTGCGAAAGCCACATGGAACCCAGTGGGAATTCGTCAGGCGCCGTGCGGACCACGACCGGGTACCTCCTGACGTCCTTGCGGTGTCATGTTGCACCCGCCCGACACCTCCCGGCTTGTTAACAAGATTGACAGAAAAAGGTTGCGGAGCCTACTCGGCGCCACGATAGGAGCCGATCGTCCCGCTTTAGTGACTCCACGGGCTTTCCAAGGATGTAGACGTTCTAACCGATTTGATAAAAACGCCGGGAGAATCGAGAACATGAAAGCGCAATAATCTAGGGGCCGCGCGTATCGTGTAAAAATACACCGGTACCCGTAGGATCGTAAGGGGACCCGGCCAAGGAACCTACTACGAAAGTGACCGAAATGGTCAAAAAACGTCAATTTTACACGCCGTACGGGCCCGAACGATACTGTGATCGCGGCATTACTTGATCAAACTGCGACGAATCCAGTCACGTATTTTCGGTCCAGACGTAAATAATCACATCTGATTGATTACACGTGCTGTCGAAACCCAATCAACCACTTTGAGAGCCTAGGATGGGACTTCCGAACCTAATAAGCTCTATATCTCTATTGCAAGTTTGTTCCCTATGAATAATCATTGTTTACAATAATCATGAAACTTTTTATATCTTATATTCTGAAGGTGTAATGAAAATATATACAATGTAATATGATACTTCAGAAAAACGATTGTCTGGATATTGGGCGTGCCTTAAAATTAGGCGTGCATAATGAAATATTCACATATTATTACAATATATTGACTCTAGAACAAAGTACTGACATCAGACTTACCCGACAAGTAATAAGCGATTTGAAATCCACAATACTGCAAGCTTCAGTCTGTTGTAAGATAACACAATCAGATTTAAGGGTTTATAATATTTAATAATATTCATGGGAGCATCACCTGTCCATGATTTATCAAACGAGATGTGCTGTTGTAGATCGAGTGTTTTGTTTGATATGTTTTTTTTTTTTTTTTTTTTTTTTTTTTTTTTTTTAATTCATATTAAAGCGGACTTAAAAGCTACAGAGATATAGTGGCGATGATAAGCATGATTGGAAGATGCAAATGTCACTCTTAAAGGCGGTTCCTGCACGGAGTATCGCTAAGCTAAAACGAGGATTCAATATGCACTCTGTATGGTCGCGGCCATATTGTGCACGAAGAGGCTACCAGAGCATGACCTAATTTGCATACGTTGTAGTGCTAACACAACCAGCCAACGCGATCCGCGCTGTGAGAGCATTCGAGATATGTACAAGCGTGTGTGTATGTTGATCCGGTTGTGATGTCGCGTGTATAGCTACCTTTCCGCTTGCACTGTACAGGCACATGGCACGGGGACAGCCCGTTTTCTCATCCGAGAGGCGAATCATTGCCGATAAGAAATTGGATCATGACTTCGGGCAATCGTTCGTGCATCTAGCTTTCGGTTTTGGACCACTGCGTAAGAGTCCACATCGCTTAGTATGAATGGGCAGCTTGCAAAGTGCGTTGCCGCGTACGTATTTTGAACTCCCTCTACACTATGAGGAACGTGCATCTTTAAAAAGCGAGAGCATATCGAATATAAAAACGACATCAAACATTACTCCCTAAGTTCCTACTCTCATGACGGGGGAGGGGGTGCAGAATAACTTATCAGTATTTCAACCATAATAAACGTATATGTATCAAACTCAAATTAACAGTCCTAAAAATAGATTGGAGATATCAGAAATTATTGAAACATAGTTTATGATAATCAGTCAAATACTTACCATGCTCTTGACTGAATTAAGGGATGCGTCCGGTAAGAACTTCCGATCGCCTTTGTAAAGTCTTGAAATGTGTTTCCTTTAGATATGAATAAGAATGAATAAATAAATCTATTAAATGGAATGAATAGATAATGAAAGCAGTGGCGCCCAATTGTGCCTTGAAGAAGTTAGAATACATTATGTGTACGAATGTATGACATTTAATCTTTAAGAGAAAATGATGTACTAGGTATTGCACAGAATATAATTTAGAATGATATCAATTCTGAGTAAATTTAGTTGAAATAATTAATTCTTTTATTGTGGTTACACCTATTGTTATTCATACTCAAATAATAAATATGGAACACAGATAAGATAAACTTTGAGAGTTGAATTATTAAACCATACACATTGTGAATCTATACAGAGGAATCAGTTCCAAGTCAAGGCTTAATATTGTTTTCCATGACTAATTTACATTTGTTTATTATCAAACAAAATGTTCACTTCATGCTAATACGGGATGTGCCTAAACATTGAAAGAATGTCTGCCACATGTCTCACAAGCATTACCTTAGTTCTGCATGCTTAAGAATGCATAACTTTGAAGAAAAAAAATATTCAATAAATAATAACAAGACGAAATATTACCTGAAACACACGAAGATATGGGTGATATAAGACAGGGATATGACAATAGACAATGCACTACCCAGGTACCAAGACACTGTTAAAAGAGAGATACAATTTTAAACAAGGTGATTATAAAACATGTTAAAACGTGTGTTTTTGCGGGGGGAAGGGAGATTTTTTTTCACTGTTAACATAGACTATCATCGTCATCATCATCATCTTCATAATCGTCATATTCTTCATCATCATTATCATCTTCATTATCATCATCTTCATCATTATCATTATCATCATCATCATCATCATCATCATCATCATCATCCTTTTCATCATCTTCAGCATCATCATCATCATCATCATCATCATCATCATCATCATCATCATCATCATCATCATCATTATCATCATCATTATCATCATCATCATCATCATCATCATCATCATCATCATCATCATTATCATCATTATCATCATCATTATTATCATCATCATCTTCAACATTATTATCATCACCATCATCTCAATCATTGTCATCATGATCATCTTCATCATTTTCATTATCAACACCACCACCATCATAATCATCATAATCATCATCATCATCCTCATCACCATCTCCATCATCAGCATCATCCTCCTCGTCATCATCATCATTAACACGATCATCATCATCATCACCATCTCCATGATCACCATCTCCATCATCATCATCACCATCATCATCATCACAATCACCACCACCATCGTCGTCATGGTCATCGTTATCATCATCCTCATCATCCTTATCATCATTATCATCATCGTCATCATCACCATCATCATCATCATCATCATCATCATTATCAGCATCATCATCATCATCATCGTCATCATCATCATCATCATTGTGAGGTTTTATTCACCATGAGCTGCCGTTTCATATCGATCAAGTGCAAGATAAGTCTGGTTAGCTATGATTGGTGGGATATCTTCACTCTTTACATAGACTGCATACCATTCACGGAATTGGTTAAAAGCATTGTTTATAGCCTGGTCTAACCCGTACGTTATCCTGATGGCGATCTATGACATTGGAATACAAAAGATTTATCACTTTTTAGTTTGAGAATAATGAATAACCTGTGGACCATATTAGGTGGTATAATTTTAAGATTGTGAATTATTTTCGGTAAATTTGGAATGCCCAAGACGTCACGTGGAGGCCTCATTTCAAAGAATTTGTGGAAAAAATCCATAACAATATAACTGCCAGTAAGAGAGGTGATCAATCAATGAATAATTACGTTATGTGTTTCAGGTGAGAAATCGGTTGAAACCCACTTGTACAGGGCTGCGGAGACGCCCCATCAGAAAATAAGCACGTGTATATTTCGGGGTCATCCTGATAGTCCGCGGGTCCGCTAGTCCTCGGGTCCGATAGTCCGCGGGTCCGATAGGTCCGCTTCACCCCGTGGAGCCAGGGGGGAAGGGGTGCGAGAGATATGATGTTCGTTATACACGAAAAAATGAGGATAAAGGTTCGTTATTTTTTTTTTTTTTTTTTTTTTTTTATTTTATGGTGTTTTTTTTTTTTTTTTTGTTTTTATTCTTCTCTTCTTTTTATTATTCTTTTTTTTTTTTTTTTTCTATATGGTTATTATCTATTTTTTTTTTTTTTTTTTTTTTTTTTTTTTTTTTTTCGGTTTTTTTTTTTTTTTTTTTCTGGTCTTTTCTTCTTTCTTTTTCTTTTTTATTGGTTTATTTTTTTATTTATTCTTTATTTTTTTTCCGAAAATAGAATTATGGTTCGTTATTCCGAAAATAGAATAAGGTTCGTTATCTAAACCGAAAAGTTCTTATTCTCAAAAAAGAATGAGGTTCGTTATTCCAAAGGTTCGTTAGTCCAAAAATGAAATAATCTGTGGCGAAGCCGGGAAAATCGAAAGGGCAGGTGTAGTGGAGGGGAGGGTAGAATCACCATTGCTGTTCAATTGTTATGAGGGTGGGGAGGCTGATCTATCGTTACCATGCAGGGGTATACGTACGCAGAATCTTCCAAGGGTGATCATGGCTTATGGGATCTAATAATTTTCATGCAAGCATCGATATAATGTTTATCTCTCATTGCCAGATCTATAAAAACACTAAAATTAATTGATTCCGCAATTACATCCACCCGTCTTTATTTCATGAAGAAGTTATTTCGAAAAAGTATCGGCGGTGATTCTTCCGATAAAGAATAAGTTTCGCTTCTAAAAACGGGCCGTCACACCCCTGACTAAATATATTCCGCAATTATATCCACTGCGTCTTTATTCATGAAGAATTTTTTATTATTATTATATATATATATATATATATTATACAGTCTGTGTCAAATAAAAAGGTACAAATGGAAACAATTTCTTTTTTATAGTATAAAGATTAATCACAACCTGGTATTGTTTGATATTTTGTAAGCAGAAAATCAGACTTTCTCTGCATTTTTCATAAGCTTTGTAATGACCTACTTTTTTTCATCAAATTTAGGGTTGTGGTTTTTGAGAATGATAGTTTTCTACAATCAAGAAAAAATTCATTTTTCGCACCCGTCCCATGCCTTTGTGTGATATAGGTTCGCATAATGGCCATTAATGCTCAATTTCGATTGTTCCTCAATCCCCAACAAAATTTAGATATAACTTTTGTTTCTACGAAGGCAAATTATACAGAACAAAGCGCATCAGCAGGGAAAATCTTTTGGCTTTATTTTGGTACCAAATAACACACACATTATTTGTAATATAATATCTATCACACACCTAAATAATTTTTTTTCGACTGTACAATTTTTTTTTTACACAGACTGTAATATTATATAATTATTATTATTTATTTATTTATATTATTCATTTTATATACTTAGTTATTGAGTGATAAACGGCCAATTTTAGTAGCGAAAACTTATTTTTTTTTCGGGTGAAGTCGCAGTCGAATAACGTTGGGGAAATAATTCTTCAATTAATAATAAAGACGGAACGAAACAAATTGCGGAATAATATTTAGTTTTGGACTGTTTAACAGCCCGACTTTAGAAGCGAACTAATCATTCTATCAGTAGAAACTCGCGTTGATAATTTTGTGAAATAAATTATCCGAAAATCAAAATTAACAGCAGAAGAGCTTGTCAAATAAAGACACCCTCCCGTCTAAAAATCCCCCTTATCTGAGGTATTCACAGATGGGACAAACACACAGTCCCCAACAATTCTTAATCCATTCGCTCAGGCAGCAATAACTCAGATAAAATCAAAAATCGAGATGCTTGATCTACGCCACTTCTTGATGCAACACATGCTTCGCCCCAAAAATGTATCATCCTCCACTGAGACTATTTTTGCATGATATCCTATTATTTTTGAATTACAACACCGTTTTTGTTCTAAAATAGGATTATTTCATTTTCGGATGACGAACCTTTGGATTAACGAACCTTATTTCATTTTCGGAGTAACGAACCTTCCGAATAAGAGCCTTATCCTATTTTCTGAATAACGAACCTTATTCTATTTTCGGAATAACGAACCATAATCTGTTTCAGAATAACGTACCATATTTTATTTCGGAATACGAACCTTATTCCATTTTCGGAATAACGAACATTACCCCCCCCCCCCCGCGGACTATCGAACCCGCGGACTAACGGACCAGCGGACTATCGGACCCGCGGACTATCAGGCTGTAACCTATATTTCTATGTTGAAGAGACAATCTTCAATACTTCGAGACAAGTTGTAACATCCTTATACTAGGTCTACTTGGATAATTTCCATCGTGCTAGGACGAACTCCAGATCTAAAAGCTTAGACTATTTAATAAAAACGTGTCATTAGTTTAATATGATTATTTGATTTGATTGTTGGGCTCAATATTATCTATGAATCCATGACAAACGATAGCCACAAAGTCAAGCACCAGCGACTAACACAATACTCTATATAGCAGATTATTCGAGTCGGATAGATGAAATTTTGCGATGGTTCATAATAATAATAAACCATCCGTTCCCACTTCTTTTCATAAATTCTGAAAAATAAGAGTTTGGGATATTGAATGTGCAACACATAGGAAAGAAAACATTGTCAATAACGTTTAAAAAAGCTGTTTTATTCTGTTTTGTATAATTATTTAAAAAGATTCAAGGGTACAATATAAATATTTGTTATAATTCATTATAATTATAAATATAATTATAATTATTTCCGTTGGGATTTTTTTTTTTCTTGTCAGAAATATATTTATATACTTATGAGACGCAATTCCAATACTTTTGGGGAAATAATTACCGCTGATTTATCCAAAGTTATCGAAGAGTGTTAAAATCATTACTACTTTTCCATTAAAGAATAATCAAATTCGTTTAAATGATTTTTTTTTTTATTTTTACTCAATTCTGCTAAATAATGTCTTGTTGAATAGGTCTTGATTTGCTTTGATATGATATGATTTGATTTAATTTAATTTAATTTGATTTGATTTGATTTGATTTGATTTGATTTGATTCGATTTGATTCGATTTGATTTGATTTGATTTGATTTGATTTGAATTGATTTGATTTGATTTGATTTGATTTGATCTGATTTGATCTGATTTGATCTGATCTGATCTGATTTTATTTTATTTTATTTTATTTGATCTAATTTGGTTTGATTTGATTTGATTTGAATTGAATTGATTTGATTAGATTCAATTAGATTAGATTAGATTAGATTAGATTTAATTTACCTTGGTGGTGGTGGAGGTCGCAGGAGAGCTTTCACATGCTGAGCCTGGTAAGACTGCATTAACTTTTCTTCACTCTGAAACAAATATGAACAAAACCATTAAATATTCCTCGATTTCGTTAGTATCAATACAAGTTGATATCAAATGGACATTATTTATCAAATGATAGTTTTAAGTGGCGAACCCCGTAAATATGTACAAAAGTAAATTAAAGGAAAGTTTTTGATACTTGGTAAACTAAATATATCAATCAGTTTTTGGACAAGTGCCAAGATTGAAAATCTATTTTAAAATATATAAATTTTACATAATCAAAATCAACGAAATTTAAAAATATGTATATATTATTGAATCAATGAATGAATGATATCATTTCAAGGACATACCGATATCTTAGTTTTCTGTATCTTCTTCATAATGGATAGGATGAGGTAATAAAGAAACCTGATCATGAGCAGGAATGTGAAGATAAGAACGGGTAGCTGGATGATCACGTCCTCGTACGGAAAACCCTGCAAGAAAATACGGTAAGTAAAATAAAATTTAAAAAAAGAAAAGAAACCGGCGTTAGGCAGGGGCGTTTCCTTTTTTTTTTTTTTTTTTTGGGGGGGGGGGATGGAGGATGCAAAGATGTCATTATTTATCAAATTCGGTGTCGATCATTATTTTAATTTTATGAAAAGAAAGTTTTGTATGACAAGTCGGTCACACGTGTTTACATTTTTATGATATGCTAATTAAAAGGTAAAGCAGATGTGTTTATATTATGATTAAGCACATCACCGGATATGTTTGTTAAATTAACCTCAAAATCGTCTCTCCGTCTCACCCAATCTCTCTCCTTCTTTATTTGCCTTTAATTTCTTCTCTGAGTTCTATAAAAACCACATTCACTCATATATTTTCTATTCTTTGATTTTCTATTTCTTTGCTTTTTTTTTATTATTCTTCTTCAAAATATTTGTTATTTTATGTGACTTACCCTTCCGCCCTCTATGTTTGGGCATGTTATAATGTGTGATAACTGCACTGAGAACCTGTGTTCAAGAAACGAAGGAGTAAATTCAATTGATTATGATTATAGATAATGACGGTATTGCCTTTTAGGCTCAGTGTTTCTAACTTTTATACTATTTTCCGGGTTGCGTTATATCTGATAAATAATCTCGTAAAATAAAGAAGCAAACACCTAAATTTCTTCCTTTTAATACTTATTCATTTATTTTTTTAAATAAACGTTATCTTAAAATTTCTTCGAAAATCAATATAGAAGATTTATTATATTTTCAACGGCGAACAAAGTGGCAGAAATAAGAGCCTCCTTTTCTGAATAATTTACATCAATGATTTAGAGTGGATATATCGTTATTAACAACAAATTTATGACTTTGATCACATTAGGTTGATCCCATAAATTCCCTTCAAAGCAACGAAACATTTCTGTGAATTACATTAATGCCAAGGTGGTGGTGCAATGGATGCCTATACCCCTCCTCCAGCATTTAAAGACCAGCCCTGGTTTCACCCTTAAAAGCCTGATTGTAAGTTTCCTCCCATACATACCAGATGGCTACGTAGATGAACCCAAGAAGGGAACCAACCAATACTGAAGGAGATGAGATACAGGCGAAGAATGGAAATAGAACAGTACCAAGCTCAACTGTGGCCACCGCACCAAGTAAAACTGAAATATGAAAATAAAGTCTTAATTTAGGGTTCAATGAATTAATTTTGCAAACAGGGCCTTCCTCTTCAGAATAAAGGAAGAAGAAGAAGACCCCCCCCCCCCGTTGCCACTTAATTTCGATTCTCCTCAAAGAGAACCTGAAAAAAAATTACTACTAACTTTTAGTTACATGTAGTAACTTTACTTTTTCTTCCAATCCCTACACATTAAGCCAACAGGAGAGGACGCTGTACTGTAAAACAGCTCAGAAACATCAAGAGTTAAAGATCGTAAGCTAAGTAGGCGTATAACATAAATACGCATAATAAAATTCAATTTTCATAACAGTATCCATAAGAAGATGATTGAACTTCAACCAGGCCACTTCTCCCAAATACTCGAAAAGCTACCCCTGTTTTAATGGCGCGGGTGATGACGTCAAAGGATGCTAAGGGAATGCTCCGACAAGGCATGATTGGGTTTCGCCTTTTTTTTGTGTGTGTATTGCTATGTCACAACATTAGACCCCATGTGTGCTAGAATTCTATTATTAAGAAATAAAAGGACAAATTCAATTATGCCTGGCTGCCAGGTGGCTGTAGCATTCCGTTAACATCATTTGACGTCATCAGCCGCGCCATTAAAATAGGGGTAATTTTTTTAGTATTTGGGGCGGGTGGCCTGGTTGAGGTTCGATCATCTTTTTAATAAAATACTTTCTAGATGGACAATTGAAACGCATAAATTGGGAAGTTTTGTCTTATGTAACATATAAGCTTTAGTTTTATATGTAATTTGGGTCTTCATTTTTCGGTCCGGTCGGGGACTTTAACACATAATTAGATAAAACAGCGACGATAATATATAGAGGTTGACTTTACAAGTCGCATTTAGCAGTCATTTTGCTGAGTCGCTCACATAATAATTTACAACCCATTTATAGTGGATTATAAAGCCTATGTATAAAATAAATTTGAATAATTTTTTTGGTGTATATAAAAAAAGACCATTGGCGGCGATCCGGGGATGGGGGACAGGGGGACGTATCCTCCCTCGATTTTTTTTTCTGGGGGAATCGTCCCCCCCCCCCTCGATTTTTAAAGCTTAACATATTTTTATGTTGTGATTAGCTTGTGAAGCTAATAAAGAGGTAAAATGTATGTCAAGTACAATACTAAATGTTATTATAAGGCAAAATTTTCGGCTCGCGCTTCGCGCTCGCAAACATTTTCATTAGGTTCATCTGCATAGTGTACGAGGTATGCGAATTTTTAGTGTATTATTTTTTTCACTTTCGGGTGTTTCCGCCCCCCCCCCCCCAGTCGTGACATGAAATCGCCGCGCTTGAACAAGACACTCTTCAAATAGAATAGGGCCTTTTATTAACAACTTGAAGAAACTTTATTATATCAATCTTACTTTTCTCCCATGGTTCTATTTGGTCTGTATTAAGATAGAGGCTGGTAAACTCCCCAGAGAATAGATCGAAGATGATGGAGGCTGTTGCGCCGAAAGCCAAGGCGTGCGACCAACGATGCTCATGGTCGTCAAGGAGGTTGATAGGGCTAGAGAGAGAAAAAAAAACATGTTTTTGTTGTTCTGTTTGTTTGTTTCTTTTTAAATTCTTTTATAAAAACTGAGATTGTTTGAATACAAAAGTGAAAACGAGTGAGTGTGAATACCCTATAGCCGATAGCAATGTAGGCCTAAAAAGATTGATTTATTGATTGATTTATTGTTTCACATTTCACAAAAATACCAAAAGAAAATTCATAAAATCAGCGAGATTAAGCATGGAGACAAAATAACAATTATTTCATGATGAGGTATAACGTGAAGTCTCGGCATACACGAAACAAATTAAAGTATAGGCCTATCAAAAATATATCGAATCAAGCATTTGCTAATTATCCCATAAAAACCTTTGATATGCAGTATTATATTTAAATAAGAGGATTCTCAAGCGATTCATTTTCTGAAATCAAAACCAATTTAAATATATTTGCTTTCTCTAGTAAGGCGAATTAATCATTAACAACTATACTAAGTAACTTCCTTGTGGAATATAAATATCCTCACTGACACTGGAGGTCTATGTACTTACAACACAACTGCAAGCTGTTTTATGCCAAAGAGTGACCTCAAGCGAAAGTTGTATATCTTCCCAAAGAAACTCAATATGAGGAGGATGAGCACCTATTATCAAACGAAAAAAGGTTCTTAAAATGATTTCGATTAAGAGCATAATAGTCTCATTACCGGATTATTAACTGAATGACATTATTGGATAACATATCGATTTAAATAAATAAAAATCTCGAGTATTGCTAATATTTTTGGGTTAGTGAATAACCATGTACTCATTATTATTCTGTATTGTTTTGTTTTTTCGGACATAACACAACTTATTTAGTGAGTTGTTAGGGATGGTTAAAACACGAGTATATTCCCTTAGGGAAAGTTGGCACCAATATCAACTGATATAGGGGTAAATAAAAATCAGGATGGGGGAAGGGGGAATACCTTTATTTCATAATGTTCGTCCAAATTTGATGTTATGACATTCCTTCGTGCCTTTTTTTTTTGGGGGGGGGTATTGTTTTGAGGCCCAATTTAGTGAAGGAAACACTGAAAACCTAAACGGGTAGACCGACTAGCTTTAAAGCTAGTCGTAGTGATGCCCAGACTGACTAGCTTTAAAACTAGTCGGTCATGACGGACTAGCTTTCCTTCAACACAACCCGGTTATTACGGACTAGCTTTAAAACTCGTCCGTCTCTACATACTAGCTTGAAAACTAGTCCGTCAAGTTAGTCCGTCATGACAGACTAGCTTTAAAGCTAGTCGGTCACGACAGACTAATTTTAAAGCTCGTCCGTCGTGACCGACTAGTTTAACGGACTAGCATAAAAGCTAGTCGTAGTGATGCCCAAACTGACGAGCTTTTGAGCAGGACTAGCTTTACAGCTAGTCGGTCATGGTGTGAAAGCTAGTCCGTCGCGCTTTTCTGTCGCGATGTTCTTGCTGCTGTCTTGACAGACTAGCATGACGGACGAGGTTAATATGGTTTCACCAGCTTGTCAGAGACGTCAAATCTGAAATATTAGAAGACATTATAAAGATACGATTAAAAACAAACATTTTGTCACAAGAATTTGAGCAAAAAAAAACACAAAAAAAAAACAAAACATTTTATTATGATGATATAAATCAGAAGACAGAAATTAATACAGGAGGCACAATTAGTTAATATTATGCCAGTCATCAAATAATGGGGGCACGGGGCCCAAGGGTCGCCGCCATGGCTTGCACCATCATGACTTTTTGTTGTAGGCCTACCTGATTTGGCAAGACATAATTTTTCGCGTTGGTGATTATAGCATTAATCTGTGTGAAAAAATAACGCTGTCTGTGAACTGAAACATAAGGAATTTAAAAAGAGTACTCACACAGTCATGTCACAGGAAAGAGATCGCCATTATAATCAAAATCTTAAGCTTTAAGGGCCTGTCCCACAGGAGGCGATCGTTGTGGCGACAACCTATGCATGTTAGAACCTGCTAGAATCGTGTCAGAATCGTAGGTGACCGAAGATCATATACGTATCTACGACTCTGTCTACGATAGGCTACGACAACGACTTGCTTCCACGCAAACAATAGGCTAACAATAGCTGGTATCCGATAATACAATAGCCTCGACCTTCGCGCATCTCGCGGCTCGACTTCTCTTGTCGCAGCTTAAAATAAAAAAAAATATGAACTTGCGCACTGTGGCGATCCTTGCGACTGACACAGGCGATCGAGTGTTTTCTACCTGATGGCGGCCCGTCGCCTTTAGGTTCGTGATAATCCTCTCAGTCGCGCATTATAATTTGGGTCGTGAGTGAATTTTGAAAATTTCAAAAATCAGCGGCGACTGTTCAGTATCTGAATGGGAGGCCGATCCTGATTTTGGTGAATGTAGGTGGCGACAAAGACCGTAGCGGCTTAAATTTCACTGGGCGTTCGGTTCAGCGATGCGTGCAACGTACGCTGGAGCGCGGCAACCTACAACTGGCCGCCGTTCCGCTGTGCTAAACATGTTCTATCTGGCGACAATCTACGATAGCACATTGTCACGACAAGAGAAGACAGGCTACGGTCATTGACGTCAACCCGCCTGACGCCGGCTATTGTTTAACTTGTTGAGAAACCAGCGGCGAACAGAATTTCGCTACGTATTTATTGGCGACAGACGCGATAATTCACGATCTTATAGGCGATTGGACCTGCGCATGGTGGCGATGGGTACTAAAAAGTAGTTCGCAGGTTGTCGCCACAACGATCGCCTTCTGTGGGACAGGCCCTTTACGGGGTATATCAAGTGTGCGTCTGTACAGTTTGCTCATCAAATGGAATTCACATACAGATAATGCAACTAATAGTGATGTCCTTTTCGCAATGCGCATGTTATTCAATCAATTGTCCCACCTTCTATTCACTGGTGTTGCTAAGCCGGGCATTCACCAGCAATCTATAAGAATAGACGGTTTATGGGTTCTATAGTAACGAAGTATTCAATTAGCCTGTAATTAAAGAATGGAACAATATTTCTAACCTACTCATCAATGGCATACTATTCACGATTGATGTTATTTCGGCTATCGTATTGCTCTCAGATTGTCAAGCCAAAACAACCTTTGTTTGAGAATGTTGATTGTATCCAACCTCTATTCACTGTTGTTGCTAAGCCGGGCATTCACCAGCAATCTGTAAGAAAATACCGCGGGTTCTTGAGTTCTATATAAATAGTAACAAGGTATTCAATTAGCATTGCGCCTGTAATTGAAGAATAGAGAACAATATTTAGAATATACCGGTACTCGTGAACTGCATACTTGTCATGATAGATTTAAAGTCTCGTAAGCTGTCAGATTGTCAAGCCAAAACAACCTTTGTTTCAGAATGTATCAACTTGATTATGCCCGGAAACAGAATAAATAGAGAAGGTACATTGAAACGACATTGCAACTATTTGTATCAAAAGCTAGTCAGTCATTTTAATGGGTAAACTGGGTCCACCCAGCTACTTTTATCGAGCTAGTCGGTCACGTCGACGGACTAGCATCAAGCTAGACGGACGAGATTTAAAGCTCGTCCGTCAAGTTGAGAGATGTAGATTCAGTTGTATGCTAGTCCGTCTCGACGGACTAACATGACAGACTAGCTTTAAAACTAGTCCATTTTGACCGACTAGCTTTAAAGCTAGTCGGTCCATTGACGGACGAGGTTAGGTTTTCAGTGAAGGTAGGCTACCCCAAATGTATAAGGCTCATGGAGCTCCAAATGTTTTTTTTTTTTCTTTTCTTTTGTTTTATACCTGTGTTTTTGTTTGTTTGTGCCTGTTTGACTTTTGTTTTTGTTTTCACGGAGAAGGGGGGAGCATAACATTGAAATACTCGAGATAAGGGAATCAACAATCTCTGATCGAAGGGTCCCCAGGTTGGCAAATCTTGCATGCGCGCATTTTTTTTTTTTTTTCTATGTCGCCATTATATGGCCGAGTCACACCGACTCGAAACCGACGCTAAACTGACACCAAACCGAACAAAATATTACATTGATACGAATGACAAGCTATAGTGATCGGTTTGGAGTCCGTTTCATTGGTGTGACTCGGCTATTAATTTGCTATGACTTACCGATGGTGGTATACAACAATGAATGAAGAGGGTCCAGTCGGGCCCACTCGTGCAGTTAGATGTGGCTGACAGTTGTATATCAGGGGGTGAAGGGGTACCTTCCTGCTGAAGCCCGCTGTATACCCCCATTACTCTCGCAGCATCCATTATATCTGCTACTACACGTCTCGAGGCTAGTGAGCATATAGGAAAAAAGAACGTAATGGAATATCACCACCCAGTGAAACATATTAATATATCTGATGAGATTTAAAACATGACAAAAAATAATCTTTACGTACTCCCCCCCCCCCCCAATTCACACCTTTGAATACCACTTTTTTATTCAAAGAAAAAATATCGAATCGCGATGACCAGGAAATCCTTTTACTTCTGGTTTGTAAAATTATAGGCCTATAGGCTCACACGATGGAACTGATGTGTGGAAGTTCATAATGCTACCATACTCATACAAATAATTTTATCTATGGCATTATTCAATGGAATTCCGTAATGTGTATTGTTGGCAGCGTTCAAAAGAACATGGTTCATACAATTCTCAACATTAATTTTCTTTGATAACACTTGTAGTTATCTTTTCTGAATAATCTATGTCGACAGAGTCAAAGGTCGTTGTGAACAAATTTTGTTTATGGCGGCACGGCGAGAGCGCATAACTCATACATACATTTTATTGAATTTAAGAAATCCAATTTTAAAGTTTAGATATAGGTCTTCACATTCCAATTAAACAAATAATCATCATACTAGATAAATAAATAATGAATAAATAAAAAATCTTCAATGCGACTTTGAACCTTGACAAACTTTTTTCGTTGTGCAATCATTGATGTCACCTTTGTAGTATCATACATATGTGAAAATATATTTTATTTAAAAAATAATTTAACAGTTTATGCACCTTTAAATTGATAACATATTCATAATGAATAATGACACAAAGTCAAAGGTGAAAAGTTTCAATTTGATTGGCAATTGGGCTATGTTGCTTTTGTCAAATCATACGCGCCTATACCCATGTATGTATTTTGCACCTTTCACTTTGTCTGAATATATCCCTGAATACACTTACAAATACTACAGGGAATCAAGGGAATGTTGTTGTTGTTGTTGTTGTTGTTGTTATTGTGGTTTTTTTTAAACAATGATATCAAAATAAAGAATATCTAAAAATATAAAGCCTGGAAATTGGATTTTTTTTTATGGGGTTATTTAAAATTTATAGGACACACACACTCTCATTTATATGTAAATTGAGTCGTATAGGTGTATCTTGAGTTCCCCCAAAAAATAAGTTTAATAAAAAGTTAGATTCGAAATGTCTTGTAGAGGCTTGTTTTCGGAAATTTCTTTGAATTGGGGGAGTCACCATTATGGTGCGCATATAAGTAAGAATATGGTACCATTATGATTTTGGGCTTTTCGACGTTTAATATTCCTTAAACAATATTTATATAAACTGATATTTAAGTTACAATTTATCTAAAATTAGAAATAACAATGATAAATGTGACGACCAGAAAAGATATCCTGTTAAAAAACCCAAAAATTAAAACAAGAAAGTTTTTAAAAAAAAAGACCCTATACCATTTTACGCCAGTTTCGTTTTAAGCTCTACGAATTCTGACAAATCTTAGTAGAACATATAAATCACTATTCATGGGCTTCGGAACCGGGGGGGGGGGTAGAATCCTCGGGGCGGCAGAGCCCCCCCCCAAAAAAAATATATATATAATTATTAAATTGGGGGTGTCCAGAAATATCGTTGAGCCCCCCCCCCCAATATTTTGGTGGTGTCACGATTCGGGCATCGCCCTTATAGTATAACCCCAAGATTTGTATAATTATTGTTTGTTGTCTTTTTTTTTGTGGAGGGGACTCTCAGACATTCATTAAGCCCATCCCATAATCTTTTACTGAGGATATCAAATGTTTTAAATGAAAAGTTTATATTTCAGGTCTCTATCTAGGTTGGAGCTCAGCCATTGAGCCCCCCCCCCCGGCGTTTGAGAGGGGCTTTGATATGTTTGGGTCCCCCTTCTGCTCATAATTTGTTTTGAAATGCTCATATTTCAAATTTCTCTTGTCAAACTTTTCAGCTCATGCTGCTCGCTCGCCAGATCGGATGGCATGTTTTTCTGTTTAACTTTTTTTTTTTCAGATTGACAAGAGGTCCCTAATAAATTGGTTAGTGCTCGAACAATGAGCCCCCTCCCTCCCCGAGTGGTTTTGGGTGGGTCAATATCATTGAGCCCCCTCTCTGCTCCCAATTTGTTAAATGATAAATATCTCCTTTATAAGCATAGCGGATAAAACGCTTAAAATGCACACTTTTCAGGTTGATATATCAAAAAAATTTCATCTCGCGCTTCGCGCTCGCATTGTTTAATGAGATAAATATCGTCTTTATAAGCATAGTGGGGAAAAACCGCTTAAAATGCACACTTTTCAGGTTGATATATCAAAAAATTTCAGCTCGCGCTTCGCGCTCGCATTGTTTAATGAGATAAATATTTTCTTTATAACCATAGCACAAAAAGCGCTTAAAATGCAGACTTTTCAGGTTGCTATATATAAAAACTTTTGAGCTCGCGCTTCGCGCTCGCGTTGTTTAATGAGATAAATATGTTCTTTATATGCATCAGCGAGAAAAATAACGCTTAAAAACATTTTTTTTTTTTCAGGTTGATATATCGCGCTTCGCGCTCGCATCGTTTGATGAGATAAATATCATTTCTTCTTTACGTCACTTTCTAGCACAAAAACGCATTGTTTTTAGTTGATATATCAATAGTTTTCAACAGTAGGAATACTATTTATTTATAAAAAAAAAAAAAAAAAAAAAAAAAAAAAAAGATTAAAAAAAGACTTCGGCATTTTCAAAAACTCTGTCAACGTATGTTTCGGGGGGGGGGGTAATAAAAAAAAACTCTTAAAATAGTTGGTGAAAAATTGAGCCCCCCCCCCCAATCCTGAAAATCTTCCGAAGTCTATGCTATTATTTCAAACAACTTACCATTCATATCCATAAAGCGTATCTTAATACATGCAGCGATCCACTGAATCTCTATTATCCTCCCCACACTATACGCATGCTTCTTGTGATAGTTCACGGGTCGAAGTATATTTTCACATATATCACGATCATATGACTATACAGTGCGATGATAATGATCCAAAACACTATTCTCCTTAGCCAGTCACTGGGCAACGCTGAAGTGACTATTATACCAACCATTGACAATGAGTATGTTTAATCAAAATGTCAGGTGACAAAATATGATACCGAAACCAGTCGACTGAGCACCACTTAAATTTATATATACCGGTAGCATTCGTGCCTACATGATAATATTCAACATTTCTCTCCAGTATCGTATGTGACTGATGTTGTCTTACAAGATAAATATGACCTATACACAGTAACCTTTGTAAACATCATAAGGTATTTTCCAAATTGTAAGGTTGTGGCTTTTGGCGTAGCTAAGGGGCAACACACCTCCCAATGAATCGAAATGAAAAAGGTGCGAGCAAGGCAATATTTGCCGGGGTAAAGATGGGATGAGAAGGGAGTGTTTCCCCGCTCCTCCCCTCAATACTTGCAATAATTATGGCCATCGAATTCTGACAATATTTGGACTACACCCGTTGCACCCTATAATTCTATGAGCCCTGTCTATGCGAGTGGGTGATGTGTATACGTACATGGTAGTCCTTTTCGATTTGTTATGAACAACAGGATGATGATGGGTATTAGAGAGATAGATAAGACAAATGTGTATGTTTGGTTATTTCATTGTTTACCCATTCCATGTAATCAGTATTGACTCATTCCGGTGTGTAATCAGTACTTTAGAACACGATTCATAATGCTACAGGGGGTCAGATGGGGTAAAGACTTAAGCATAATATCTATCTATTAAAATAATTATTTCTATTTTGATAGTACTATACATGTCAAAACTAGTTTTATGATAATATGGAAATTATGCATAATACTTTAAACTTGTTGAATAGTCGTACATCCGTTTTTTTTTTTGTTTTTTTTGTTTTTTTTTTTTAGAGAATGAGAGAGACGGGGCGTCTTACAAAATATATATATATATATAATATAATATATATATATACATGGGCTTCGGAACCGGGGGGGGCTTGGGGGGCGCAGCCCCCAAAAAAAATATTGGGGGGCTCAGATATCGTTGAGCCCCCCCCCCCCCAATATTTTTGATGCCGTACAGATATCGGCGATCGCCCCTTATAATATAATCTTATTTGACTCAGATAATATTGAACCCCAAAATCATGTATCATCAATTGTTTTGTTTTATTTGTGGAGGGACTCAGACACATTAAGCCCTCCCCTAATCTTACTGGGAGATCATTGGGCTCTCCACCAATCTTTTTTTATATAAAAAGTTTATATTTCTGGTCTCTATTGTCAAAATTTTTAGCTCGCGCTGCACGCTTCGCATATCATTTATTTTTTTATTTTTTAAAAACATAGGAACTACTTTCTAGATTGGAGCTCAGCCATTGAGCCCCCCCCCCCGATGTTTGAGAGGGGCTTCGATATGTTTGAGCACCCCCCCCCCCTTTCTGCTCATAATTTGTTTTGAAATGCTCATATTTCGAATTTCTCTTGACAAAATGTTTAACTCATTGCTGCTCGCTCGCCGGATCGGATCGCATGTCTTTCTGTTTGATTTTTTTTTTCATAATGACAAGGGGTCCCTAATATATTGGCTGGGCTCAAACAATTACCCCCCCCCCTCCATCCCCTCCCTCCCCAAGTGGTTTTGGGTGGGTCGATATCATTGAGCTCCCTCTCTGCTCCCATTTTTTTTTTTAAACGCTCATGTATCAGAGTTCTTTTTTTAATTTTTTAAACTCGGATGTCTTTCAGTTTATTTTAACAAAAACCGCTTAGAATGCACACTTTTCAGGTTGATATATCAAAAGTTTTCAGCTCGCGCTTCGCGCTCGCATTGTTTAATGAGATAAATATCTTTTATATAAGCATAGCGGGAAAAAAAAAGCTTAAAATGTACACTTTTCAGGTTAATATATATAAAAAATTTCAGCTCGCGCTTCGCGCTCGCATTGTTTAATGAGATAAATATCTTTTATATAAGCATAGCGAAAAAAACCAAAAAACGCTTAAAATGTACACCTTTCAGGTATATCAACATTTTTTTAGCTGGCGCTCCGCGCTTGCATTGTTTAATGAGATAAATATCTCCTTTATAACCATAGCACAAAAAGCGCTTAGAATGCACACTTTTCAGGTTATTTTATCAAAAATTTTAGCTCGCGCTTCGCGCTCGCATTGTTTAATAAGATGAATATCTTCTTTGTAAACATAGCGAAAAAAGCTTAAATTTAAATGCACTGTTTTCAGGTTGAATATTAACAATTTCAGCTCGCGCTTCGCGCTCGCATTGTTTAACGAAATAAATATCTCCTTTTTTGGCCATGGCACATAAAGCGCTTAAAATTCACACTTTTTTAGGTTGCTATATCAAAATTTTCAGCTCACGCTTCGCGCTTGAATTGTTTAATTAGACATCTTCTGTGTAAACATAGCGAAAAGACGCTTAAAATGCACTGTTTTCAGGTTGATATATCAAAAATGTTCAGCTCGCGGCCTTCGCGCTCGCTTAATTGTTTCATGAGATAAATATGTTCTTTATAAGCATAGCGAAAAAAACGCTTAAAATACACTGTTTTCAGGTTGATATATGAAAAAAAAAAATCGGTTCGCCTTCCGCGCTCGCATCGCTGATGAGATAAGTATCTTCGTTATGTTCTTAGCACAAAAAAAAACGCACTGTTTTTAGTTTGATATATCAAAAGTTTTCAACACATCCAGAATTATTTATTTAATTATATAATAATAATCATCGTAGTTTGATAAGTAGGAATTGATTCTACCATTTTTTTTTTTTTTTATAAAAAAAAAAAAAAAAAAAAAATTAAAAGGAGACTTCGGCATTTTCAAAAAAATCGACAACGTGTGGTTTAGGGGGGGGGTACAAAAAAATCCCAAAAATAGTTGGTGAAAAATTGAGCCCCCCCCCCCCCCCAATCCTGAAAATCTTCCGAAGCCTATGCTATATATATATATATATATACTAGATTATTTTTGATAGGGGTTTATAATGAAGGAAGAGGGAGGGGTAGGGTTATTCTATTGGCCTTTGTTTAGCCACATTCTGAGATATCTCGATGTAGGCTTCTACAATATTCTCTGTTCCCCTCTCGCTCTATCTACACAGTCTGTATCTACATGTATCTATCTCTCAAGCTCTCTCTTTTATATCTCTCAAGCTCTTTCTTTCATTTTTTTTTTTTTTTAAATCTTCCTCCCTGTTTGTCCTATTCTCACCCAGTTTAGGGGGGGGGGGTCTGATGCGGCACATTACGTCATACTGACACTAAAAATGGACTCAGTAACTCATGGAAATTGTGCATTTCATGTAAAAACTTGATTGGTTGTAAGCTAAGCCCTTCTAGCTCTCCACGGACTATGTGACTCTCAGACTCCTTTTACCTCCATTTCAACACTACCAAGTCTGGACTCGGACCCAAAACAGGTAGGTTTGAAAATAGTTGTAAACCCATCTTCCTTTCCTCTTCCCTCCCTCTTCCCATCTTTTAGTCCATACATAAGTGCAGTCGAAAAATTTCTCGATAATGCAGAACATGATATGATGAAATATAATTATGTTTGCATCATTGCAGGCTTTATTAACGATAAACTTATCGCCCAAAATTTAAATGTCATGCATGGAAATATCTCTCACGACATAGCGATAGCAACTGAAACTGATTTATGATTACCCTCATCCTACCTTCTTCTTACATGACATATTTCCTTTAAGAATCGGTCGAAGTCCAAACAATACTTACTTATTCTTATCGCATTTCGATTTATATACATGTTTCTTTTCAATTTCCACTATCGGTCTGATTATTGATTTCACGTCACTCGAATAGCGCATTGAGAAACACGCGAAGCCTAAACTATCGAACATGATATCAATTAACCATGTAGATTATTCCGATTAATGGATTCAATCATTAATCTTTATTCATTCATTTATTTTCAACGATAAACAAAAGTATGTACGAACAAATAAAACAAATATCTATAATAGTTTACAAGCTTTTACAATAACATTAACAACGAGAAACTAAAAATAAATTAATGATTAAAACAAAAAGATTGATTAAAAAAAAAATGATAGGGCCCTTATATTGAATAACGATATAATAATGATAATGATATTATGTTCATATTCCATCACACAATAATAAATTAATGATTATTGTGGTGATGGAATGTAACATAATATCATATCATTATTATATCGTTATTCAATATAAGGGCCTATCATTTTTTTTTAATCAATCTTTTTGTTTTAAATTCTCCTTCCCCCCCCCCCCCTTTCAATTGGCATAATCATCCAGCTGTCGACACCTTTGATGTCTGATGCTCTAAATTTAGTCGCAAATTCAGTCGAAAAATTCAGTAAGCTCACATGTGTTGACCTCCTAATTTTGTTCTACAAAATCAGGCCGTGGGATCCAGACCTACCTAAGATTATAACCATAATCTGTAAAAGATTATCAGTGTCGAATTTTCAGAAATTCATATTTGGATCCTTGACTGGAACATAGCATTTATTGACTGAAAACTTTGGGGAAAAAAAACTCTAAAAGTGTGAGGAATCTGTCGCCGATCGTGAACCTATTGCCCCACATATAGGAAATTGCGTTGGACCCTCCTGGCGGAGACGATTTTAGACCGAGTTGATTCCTGTGTGATGCTGATGCAATAATATGAAGGATGGCTGCGACAATGGAGATGGATTGTTGGAAAGGTGACTGGGGATTGCCGTCGGTAGATAGAGGTTGTTTGAAAGTCTTGGTAAGAATAGTCTACAGTGATGAGTGTGAGTGACTTAAATGTGAGTGTCGATGTTTCCAAATTTTAACAATCAATAATCATCAAATTGTGAATTGAAATTTTGAATGATGAAATTGAAGAAAGCAAAAATCGAGATTTTCATCTTTTTTAGAGCCCCAAAATTTCAAGATTTTTTTTGTTTGTTTGTTTTGTTTTGTTTTGTTTTGTTTTGTTGTTTTTTTGTGTGTGTGCATGTACATGTTGAGGTGTTTCCTGATGGTGTAATTGAATAAGTGCTGCAAGCTGAAAATGTGACATTTAATGAGATCCCTTTAAGTTAAGTTTAAGTACTGAGAAATTTTCATAAAGCCGAATTAATTGTGATTCTCATATCATGCATGCTTGCAAGAAATTCTTTTCATTTACAGATGAAACAAAGACAGCTTCAAATAGATCAATGTCAGATTATTTAAATTATGTAAGGTCTTAATATGTTTATGCAATCATGAGAGAAATAAACGGTCGACAAGAGGGGTGTGCTATGTTTCTTCAGCCCGCATATATGCGGGCTTGGTATAGATCTACAACGGATTAAAATTCCACAATAAGACCAATCTATGAGTTATATTTTGGTTTGTCTACAATAATTGTAGACCAACTATATTTTGATTAGGATTTTTAATATATTATTGAATCTTGACTTCAGATGTCTTGGATTTTAAAATAATATATAAATTTATCTGTGTGTCTAAATCTGAAATATCCCAGAGTTTTCATATTTTATGAAAAAGATCCCAATTTTTTAAACCCAATTTGTGACTTATGAATTATTGTTATAACTTATAAATAGGCATATGCCCAGTTTGCTGGAGCTCCCATCAAAGTTCATCGTGACAAATCGTTGTGGAGAAATTTATCAGGTAAGAATTGTATCTTACTACTTTCAAACAATTCTCTGGGAACTACATTAGACATTATAAAACTTCAGTGCAGTCCATTCCTTTCTCTGCTAAAGAGGCACAATGGCAAGAGTAAGAGGGTATTTTATTTTTCATTTATTTCGTCTTCTTTAAAGGTAGTATCAGCCTTTTTAACAAATTGCAAAAACTAATGCAACTTGGCATAACTGTAGAATATGATCGACCTATACTGTCTATTCAATCTTACTGTCATAGGTTGCCTAGATCAATAATACGAAACGAAAATCTGACTACCAATCTTGACCAGCTCTCCATCAACATCGTTGATATAACTGAACAGCGCGTGCAGCACGGACCGTACACAGCAATATACACACGGCGCATCAGCGTGCATTATTCTCTGCGCTAACGGTCAGCGGTTCGCACCGTACGGTATATTTTTCGAGGTTCAAAAAAATAGGAATGAATTTTGATAATCGCAATATAATGACAAACATACACATTTGAGCTTAATCATGTTGTGGGAAGATATAGTCATTGGTATACTACTATATCCTCTAAAAACTAGAAATTTAATATTTTTGCCTGCAAAAGGCTGACACTTCCTTTAACTCTTTGCCCGCCCCATTAATTTTAAGCATAAAAAGAAAAAATTTCTATTTAATTATTAAAAATAGTATAACAATATTTGCTTAGTATGAACTACGAGAAATTATGCCGCAGACCCGTACTTAGCATTATCAGTGATTTTCAGATTTTTTCGCCCAGCCATTACAGAGAAAATGAATTATTACGATTGTATAGTTAATAAGTACAATTGTGACTATAGTCGAACTTGGCAGGCAAAGAGTTAAACAGGGTAGCTCCATCACTATTCAAGCACTGTTTTACAAGGAGGCCCTGTGTACATTCAAATACAAACATATGAGAAACATATTTACAAAACAGTTACAAAACTTATAGAATAATATTACAATTGAGAAAAGGTACAAGTACATGTAAGGAAAGGTGCTATATAGTAAATACCAGAAATAATGTGTAAATTGGAGAGCTATTATGGCGTTACCAGAAAAATTTAAGTGTAAGCATTCTTTAAAATGTAATGTGCATGAATCTATAAATACTATATAACTTAATCGATGATGCTATATCTAACAAAAATGTGCGTTTAGATAATAAAAGTGTACATATTGAAGAACACCAGTTTTTATATTTCTGTAATCAAAAATCATAATTAAATTGTATATGCACATGAAAGGCCAACCAACATTTTCTTAATATTAATACATTGAAACATAAACTATAATTGCTACATTTTGTCCATACAAATACAAACATCAGGTACAATCAGACCTTCTTACTGACAGGTGTTTTGTACATCTTATTGGTTATACATGTTTGAGGTACAAATTACAGAACGTTTGTTTGGTAAGACTGTTTCTTATCTGTATGTTTCAATGGAGACTGTAAGATTGATACAAATCTTCTGAATAAACTATCCAGCCAAGACTTATTGGAAGTCTTCAGGTTCTTCAGAGTTGAAGATCAACAATCAGTCAAATCAGGAAAATGAAACGTTATGGAGTTTTGGAATGTATGACAGTGATTTGATTTTCACAGTATAAACAATGTCTGTTAGCTCTGTTGGCAAGACAGCTTACACCAAAGCCAAATTGAAGTAAAATTCTTCTCTCAAAAAAAATTCTTGAAAGAAGTTTGAGTGATGATCATGGTAGCTCAGCTAGGGCTAGTTGAGTAGTGTATAGAAATTGCACAATAATAGTCAATATGGATAATCAAATTTTGTAAATTTTCTTCTTCTTTTTTTTTTTCAGCACAATATCCGGTCTTCTATTCTGATGGCAGAACTTTGAAGTCAGCAGACAGTATCATAGCCCACTTGAAGCAGAATCAGTTTGATCCGGATTCTGAGCTGAATGATCAGCAAAGGGCGGACATCCTCGCCTACTCATCCCTGCTAGAAGAGAAGTTACTACCAGCATTGGTGTGTACCAATACTAGTTCTCGCATTACTACTTTTTGGTCAAGTTATAGAGATTGTGGGAGAGGGTGTGGAACGAGGGCTATTCCATAAAATAATCAACCATTTTGATCATCTGACCCCCATTATTCTCATTCCTTACTTTAATGAACTAATCATCGCGTTGTAATAGGAGGACGTCAAACCTTTTCATTAGGAAAGCAATTTTAAAAAAGTCATTTAAAGAAGGTTCTGCATCTAAGGGGTTAGAAGCAAATAATTGCTGATTAGAGTAAAGAAAGGGGAAGGTTTATATTAAAATTTTGATGAACATCTAATCTCTGTAAAAAAGAAAAAGAAAAAAAAAAAAAAAATAGATAAAACCTGTCATTGTGCATTGTGCCATAAAACATTGTTGAAGACATTGTTGAAGATGTTTTAAATCATCTTCTGAATGAAAAAAAACAAAAACAAAACAAACAAAAACAAATCCTTTTATTTATGATCAATCATATTTACAACATAACTTACATGTATGTACAATAGTCTAAAGAAGCAATTCTCCCAGTCTCGATTTTCAAATTGTGCAAATTTATTAGTTTGGTACGACAAGCTAATTGCTTTGGTCCCGGCCCAAACATGTATTATGAAAATCAACTTCATATTACATACTTGCCAACTGTCCCTATTTAGTAGGGACAGTCCCTACTTTGGGGGAAAAGAAGGAGCATTTATCACCATTTACAACCCTTTGTCCCTATTTTTTGAAAAATCTGTGCACAGTAATCTATAGGAAATACAGAATTGTCCCTATTTTTAAAATTTGTATTCCCACTTTGTCCCTATATTTGGACTCACAATGTTGGCAGGTATGATATTATCTCAGAGTTCCCTTAACCCTAATCAGACTGGGGGGGGGGGCCATCATGGCCCCCCTCGACATTTTTGGCGACCACTCCGCCGCACGAAATTTTCTGATCGCGCCGCTTGCTGACTTTTTACTTTCAAGTCTCGGGCATCTTTTGAAACCATTTTCGCAAAAATCGGTCGTACCGTTACGACGCTGCACGATTTTCAAAAATATTCGTCAGACCGAAAATGGCTCAAAAACGTGATTTTGTGTACAAAGTCAATGCAAATTGAGTTTTCTCACCTAATTCATAAAGATATGATTATTTTAACTTTCATTGGCTGAAATCAATTTATTTTAGCATATTTATGCTTAAAAATGGTTCTTAAATGATTTTTGCATAAAAAAAAAAGAAAAACAAAAGGTCGAAAAAACAAAGAAATACATAAGAAATTCATAAAACAATAAAATACATAAGAAATTAATTTTGAAACGAGAATTGTTTTCTAGTACAATTGTTAGGAATGCTATAAGGAATAATAATACACAAAATTAGCATTCTAGGAGCTTTATTTTTTCAATTAGAGCAAAAAGTATGATTTCATGCATAAATTAGCATAATTAATTCATATAAAAAAAATTAACAGCGCAGTCTTGTACATTACATGGCTCACTACCATCGTGCAAATTTTCGGCGCGGTCGTGCGATCGGCGGCCGAGATCTTAGGGGGGGGCCATCATGGCCCCCCCCCCCCCCAGTCTTGACAGCTACCAAAACACCCCAGTCTGATTAGGGTTAAACGAACCTGCTTTCACCTTTGTTTCCTCAGCAATACACATGGTGGGTCGATGCCAAGAACTATACTGAATTCTCCCGTCCATGGTACGCGAAGACCACTCACTTTCCTTTCAACTATTTCATACCGGGTCAATTACAAAGGAGCGCTGAAAGCAGCCTAGAAGCCACGAAAGGAGGACTGCACTTAATAGATGGAGAGCTCTCTCAGAATGTAAGTTAGGGGAGGTCAAAGGTCACCTTATTAAATTACCGTGATACACAGGATAACTGTGCAAGATCGTCCCTGGGAGTAACTTCTCTTTAGTTTGAATATAACCTTGAGTTCTGATAGGGATGGAACCTACAAAAGTAGATCCTAATGGGATTAAAGAAAACTTACACTGGATGTTGAAAACTTCAAATGTGTGATTTTATTATATCCCCCCTCCCCCCGCCAGCTGTTTACGCCCCTATGTTTAAAGAAATGAGCAAAGAATAATTTAACATTTGATGCATAGATGTCATTTTGCATTTTTACAAACTTGTCCAAATTTTAGTTTGGTTTTGATACATTTGATTTCACTAGATTGTTTTAATAATTACTGGTTCAAAGACAAAATATATTTTATAAGATTTTTGTTTCTGTTTTGTTTAGCTCATCTGGAGAGCAAGATGAGCTTATGCCGTAGCGTCATTTCAACATTCCAAGTCTGATTTCAATTCTGTTTGCTTTATATGGTAGCACTAGGCCGGGGGATTCAAAACTTCTACACAGAATTTTGAAACTCATTAAATTTGCTATTTAATTTACAAAAAAACGCTTCTTCTTAATTTTGTTGACAGATTTTGATTTTTTTTTTTTTTTTTTTTTTTCCATCTGGTAGAGATACATGACGTTCACCAAACTTCTACACTGAATTTTCAAATTTTGTCTAGAAAATTATTTATGCTATTAAAATTAATGCGAAATTTATTCATAAATCCCAAAGATTGCTTCTTATTCGTCATTTCTTTTTTGTTTGCTTTACATGATAGCTCTAGGTGGGGGATTCAAAACTTCTACCCAAAATTGTGAAAACTCATTAAATATGCTAATTTATGCGCTTTTTTCAAAATTTACAAAAAATGCTTCTTCCTTATTTGTTGACAGATTTTGATTTTTTATTTTTTTTCCATCTGGTAGAGCTACATGAGGTTCACCAAACTTCTACACAGAATTTTGAAATTTTGCCTAGAAAATTATTTATGCAATTAAAATTGATGCGAAATTAATTTATAAATCACAAAAATTGCTTCTTATTCGTCATTTCAAGTCTGATTTCAATTCTGTTTGCTTTATATGATAGCACTAGGTGGGTGATTCAAAACTTCTACACAGACTTTTAAAACTCATTAAATATACTAATTTATGCACATTTTTCAAAATTTACAAAAAATGCTTCTTCTTAACCCGTTGGGGACTGAGCCCGAATATATTCCGGCTGAGGTCTAGGGGAAATGTGTGTTATAGCCAAATCAGCTCGTCTCCAACAGGTTAATTTTGTTGACAGATTTTGATTTTTTTTTTTCTTTTTTTCTTTTTTTTTTTTTTTTTTTTTTTTTTTTTTTTTTTTTTTTTTTTTTTTTTTTTTTTTTTTTTCCATCTGGTAGAGCTACATGAGGTTCACCAAACTTCTACACAGAATTTTGAAATTTTGTCTAGAAAATTATTTATGCTATTAATATTGATGCGAAATTTATAATTATAAATCACAAAAATTTGCTTCTTATTCGTCATTTCAATTCCGATTTCAATTTTGTTTGCTTTACATGATAGCTCTAGGTGGGGGATTCAAAACTTCTACACAAAATTTTGAAAACTCATTAAATATACTAATTTATGCACATTTTTCAGAATTCATAAAACTGCTTAGATTTGTTGACGGATTTTGATTTTTTTTTTTTGTATCATCTAGTAGAGCTACATGAGGTTCACCAAACTTCTTTACAGAATATTGAAATTTTGTCTAGAAAATTATTTCTGCTAATAAATGCGCAATTTATTCATAAATCACCAAAATTGCTTCTTCTCCTTCATTTGTTGTTCAATTTCAATTCTGTTTGCTTTATATAATTTAGCACTAAGTGGGGGATTCAAAACTTCTTCGCAGAATTTTGAAACTCATGAAATATACTAATTTATGCACATTTTTAAAAATTCAACAAAAAAATGCAGTACTTCTTTATTTGTTGACCAATTTTGATTTTTCTTTTTTTTTTTTGTTTTTTGGTACCATTTGGTAGAGCTACATGAGGTTCATCAAACTACACAGAATTTTGAAATTTTGACAAGAAAATAATTTATGTTGATTTATTCGAAATTTAAAAATCGTGTTTATTTCTTCGTGAGATGCCGGATGAGCATCACATCATTGATGTGCTAGTCTCTATCTAGAATACTGAAAACTTACACATGTTACAAACAAATGCAACATGAAGAAAAACTTCTTATAAATTTGAATTTATATGTTGCAGTACATAATTCAGTTTGTGATGTATTTTGATCAAACTAGTTTCCAATTAGATTTACCCATGAAATGTATATATTCGGGTCGGGAAAAATATCTAAAATCACAATTGTTTACTCAAAGTTACATTAGCATTTTAATTTGTTTCATAATTCTACTACAGATATCTAGTTTCTCCCACAGATTCATTTTCAATGCATTTCATAAGTCTTAGAAGTGAAGTAACAAAATAAATTCAGATGGTAAATTTTTTTTTTTTTTTTTTTTTATGCAGGTCATGAAGGATGCGAAGTACTGCCTCAATTTATTATCTGAGCGACTAGGACAAAATGAATTCTTCTTTGGAGAAAGGTAAGAGACAAATTCCTTTAAGGAGTCATGGAGTCGAAAAATAGCAATTATAGATGCCTTTGATTTAAACTCTCTTGTCAACAATCTTTCATTCTCTGGTTGTTGAGATGAAAGCATTGTGTCACATGACATCATATAAATAAACATTCTCAGAAAGCCTAGGAAATGTTAGTCTTATTTAGAAATTCTGAAACTTTTAAATAGTTTGAGCCAAAATAATTTAAAAGAAAAAAAAAGGGGGGCATTATTTGTGTCTTTTTAAAAGTGTACAAAATGCTCTATATTTTTTATTTTATTTTATTTTTTTTATGTGTTGTTTTGTTGTTGTGTTTGTTTTGTTGTTTTTATTTATTTATTTATTTTTATTTTGGGGGCCCCTTTTTATGTAAAGGGAATTAATTTGCAAAAATGTTTCAATGATGACCTGCTCCTTTGATGTTGATTTGCATGGTGATAACAAAAATTTATTATAATTCCTTCTCGTTGACACAGTCCCACATCATTAGATGCCTTAGTATTCAGCTACCTGGCTCCTCTTATACGAGTGCCCTTCCCTAGCAATGCTCTTCAAATCCACTGCAAAGCCTGTGAGAACCTTGTCATGTTCTGTAGCAGGATCTTGCAACGATACTTTCCTCAGGAACCCCAAGGTAATGTCATAGTATATTACTTAAAACAAGAATTAAAATTATAATTTATCGAAAATGCTCATTTTTCTAACGTAATTTTAGACATATACATGTAGGTCAGTCTCCAATCCCTTTCAAATTTACAAGCCAATTGCTTGCCATACTATCTGGATATCTACGATTTCATATCCAGATTTTGAAAACCATTACCACAACGCTTTCTAAACGGTATCCTTCTGCCAGGCTCAGAAAGTACAGCGTATTTTGGGTTATGAAGTTCCTGCATTCACCCTGCTGGGTGTCCCATTCACTGAGGCTTGCAACAGATGGGTGGTAATTTGATTATGCATGGCTGTTAACCTAGCTTTGTTTTTATTGTTTTAGGATACCATTTTACAGCCTTTACCTCATTTAAAAACACAATTGTACCAATATCACACTTTTTTCTTCCAGAACCAAAAACTGCACCCAAAGAGCCCAAGCCAACGTCGGAGGAAGCATTTGATGACCCTCACAAAAGACGGAATCAGATCCTCTCGGTTCTCTTTGCAGCGACCGCCATGGTCGGATACGCACTCTTCAGTGGCATGGTGCAGTTTGAGATCGTGGACGATGAGGAGTACGATGACCATGGGTTGATGGATGATGAGCAGGATGATTACCAGGATCAAGAATAGCTCAAGGTTTTAAAACTTTTAAGAGGGTTTGTCCTGTATGTTTTCCAGAAGCACACCAAAACATCTTGCAAAGAAGATTACAGGGAATGCAAGATCCTTCAATTCCTTTGCTTTCAAAAAGTGGTTTCCCAAGTTCCTTATTTTTATTTCCTCATGTTAACCCATGTTTGTCTAGGAAATTTTCCATATGGAACACCAAATGTACCAAGACACCTTTCTTTCTAATACTGTATAAGCCAATATATTCGCGTCCAGATATTTTCGCGATTTTGGACTAGTTGGGGAAATTCGCGGGAGCAAAATTTCGCGATTTTGGTGGTGACTTCATTACTATAAATAGCCTTGTACTAACGTGGAAATTTTCGCGATGACCAACTCGCGAAATTCGCGAAAATAAAGTCATCGCGAAAATAACCACTTATACAGTATTTTGGGATATCATCCTCTTTTGCTTTACCTTGGACACTGTTTGATTTGGCCATCAATTTTGACATATTGGACATGTGTTTGAAACAAATACAATAAGGAAGAATTACCCTTTCCCTTCTTCAATCAATGTTTGTATATCCTAACAAATGGACCAGTGTTAAATTGCTGTATAGCACTGATAGGACACTTTTAGTACAAGAATGTTAAACGTAAAAAGTAATATATGGACCAAGCGTAATGGAAGTGCAACACTAACTAAACATAATGCTGTATATTATAATATTTAAGTATGATACAAGCTTAATTGTTTCTTAGCACATCAAAATATGTGTTTTAAGTTTTATGACCCCTCTTCCATCTCAGTGGGATATTTTATCATCATATATACATGAGTCTCATTCCGTTAACCTGTTGGAGACGAGCTGATTTGGCTACAACACACATTTCCCATAGACCTCAGCCCGAATATATTCGGGCTCAGTCCCCAACGGGTTAATACTGGATATGTGTTTAGACCCGACTTACAAACTTCTTTGACTTAGGCGATTATTTGACATATGCGAATGCAACTTAGGCAAGGTTGACTGTAATATTTATCCTATATTATGTCACATAAAATTTCCTTTCCCAGAATGATCTCACATTTTAATTTTACATTATTATCTTATTCCAAGGCTCCAAGATGGACAATAAAAAACTTGTTATCTAAAACTTATTAGTATTTTTCAATCAGTAGTTTTCTATTAACCTAACTCTGAAATTCTAGCAATTTTTTTTTTTTGTTGTTGCGTGTTCCAGATATTTGATTTTAATTAATCAATTCATCAATACTAGGGTAGGCTGTATAATGACGCAGTGCACCCAGTCCTAATTTCAAACATGTGTACATGTGGCTAATTTGGGTAATTGACTTGGTCCTGATCACCTGTTATAACTGGAGTAGACTGTATCTTGACTATCTACAGCGTCTTGTGATGCTGAAGTAGGTACTGCTGCAACAGCTAATGATGTTGAATCATTCTGATAGATGGAGGTATACATACTGCACAGTGAAAAAAATGAAAGTTCATAAATAGTATATGAAATATTCTCTGGTACTTCAATTGTTGTGAATGAAACATTTTTGAGATTGAATTTAAATTGAATAAATTTGTTTTACCAAATGTAACACTTTCTATTTTGTTTCTGTAATGAATTTCTGCCACTTTACATTTCCAACTTAAATTAGTTGTATATTGTAGTTTGGTTATGTAACGTATCACTAGCTTCCATTTACGGTTCACTTCCATTTTAATGAGTATAGATGAACAGGAATTTGTTTTTAAAAGGTGATTTAAAACATTTAATTCATATATCAAACAGTTATATGCTAAGCACAACAATGTTTTTCATTGTAGCAATCTTATTGAATCGGTCCAGAAGAACTTGTTATGAGGAGAGTGGACTGTGCATGTATGCCACCATAGGCCTTAGATATCCAGGACGATGGATGTTGAAATACTTTTCAAAATTTGTACTTGTAAATCCTTGATATCTAGTGAGATGCATCATAATTATGTGAATGTGTGAGTTGGTAGTAGACTGAAATGATGTTTAACCCTACAATGACTAGGGGGGGCTAATTCAGCCCCCCCCCCCCGACATTTTTTGTGATTACTTTGCAACGCGGAAAAAAAAAATCACAGAGACTTCATGACTATTTTCTTCCAAGTCTCACGCAACTTTTGAGACCAAATTTGCAATGCCCGGGTACGCGGTACCGAAATTACGTAACATTTTGTAATCGGCGTCAGACTCAAAGTTGCTCAAATATGTGATTTTGTGTACAAATCCAATGCAAATTGTGTTTTTAGCCAAAACTCATAAATGTATCATTATCAATTTAAAGGTTGTTTATGATTGAAATAGTGTCATCAATGAATTCCATCGAAAAAACAATTTTAAAAAAAAGTCAAAAAACAAAGAAATACATAAGACATTTTAAAAACAATAGAATACATAACAAAAAAAATTTGATACAAATTTTTTTTTTTTTTAACACATTTCACCAGAAGCCTACAAAGAGCCTGTAAACCAAAAATAAGCACTTTTGGGGCTTTATTTAATTGATTAGAGCAAATTTTTGATTTTATGCATAAATTAGCATATTTAATTAGTGCTGAAAATTTTTCGGAGAATACGACTCTTCAGTTTTGGAGAGGATGCCGTGGGTAATGCGCATGCCAATTTTCGGCGCGATCGCGCTCTCAATGGCCAAGATTTTAGGGGGGCTGAATGAGCCCCCCCCCCCCAGTCTTTTACATGTGTCAAAATAGCCCAGTCTTTTTAGGGTTAATATTGAATGGTGATTGTTGTGGCAACCAAGCAGCATGAGGTACAAGCCCGATCGGAGGGAATATTTGTACAAAATAAAGAGTTTATTAAGGTGGCGTCACACTGTCCCGAGTTGAGCAAATATGAACACACGAAATGTTACAGACCGCGCGAAGTCAGCCTCGAACTTGGTCAACAGCCAAAACGAGGTCTTCAGAAGGTTACACTATGGTACTCGAACAACACACGAAGTGTACATGAATGGTCCGATGCTTTCGTGATCAGAGCAAAATTTGAAATTTTCTTTGACCGTGTGTCCATCCTTGCTCAACTTCGGGACACGGGCTGAAAGACAAAAAGTTAGAAAAGATTGAGGTGTTGAGTTTTGGGAATTACGTTGGACGATAGGCGCGAATCGGGAGGGGATGGGGCACATCTATACTGTGAAAAACTTCCCCAAAAAGCAACCAAAAGAAGGGGAAGGGCTAAGTGATAGGAAAGGCCTTAAAATTTAGAACATCGGACTTCGCACCGAGCTCTTTGCTTATATAAGTTGCATTCGGTGGGTAAATAAAATGAGAACTGAAAAGATTTGAAGTTGATAATAATAATGATGATAATTACAATAATAATAATAATTCATATTTGTATAGCGCATTATGATTTACGTATTTATCAAGAATGTTTGTCGGCTGCATATGTGGTACGCCTACGCCTACGATTGATTCATCTTTGGCATTAAGTGGAAGCCGATTTGAAATCTCGAAACAATTTTCTCTTTATGAATCACCAATTAACCCACTTGCACATACACAAGCCCTCTCACACGGCTCAAATCATCTCGAATCATCTCGATGTCTCCCAAATTCTTTCAACAATGCCACATCCTAGTTTTACCACTCCTTTTTTAGACGCACCTCTTCTTTCATTAATTTCTCATTGTCCTCCAGACAGCAAACTGTCTTTCCCTATCCACAAATTTGAAAATATCTAAACAAAATAACAAAGGCCATAATATGAACCAAAGTAAAGGAGTTCCAAGCCGTTTATGAGACCCAATCTCGATCATGGACATTTCGCTTCGAAATTCGAATTCATCGTTTAAAAAAAATAATAAATAAATAAATAAAAAATAAATAAATAATAATCAAACAAGAGAGCCTGGCCAACTCAGATGCAGTTAGGTAACAAAATGGCACATATTGCTTTGTAAGGCAAGCAGCACGGTACAAAATGAAAAAGCCATGTCTAACAGTTTGTCAAACTCTGAGCATATGTCTGGTCGTAGTTTGCATACAACGTCTCCTTATGTCTACTACATGTAAATAGTTCCAGAAGAAAGAAAAATAAGTAGTCAAATCACTTTCAACAAGATAGAAATGAAAAAGAAGAAGATACAAAAAGTTAAGGTTGCATGGTGCGATTTATTTCAGTTGTTTCTACTCATGAGAAATAAAGAAAGTAATCGGTAATAATATTACCCTTGCTGAAATCCAAATCTTAGATCACAAAAGATAATGAATACAAATATATAAAATTATGCAAATATAAAATATGTAATATTTTAGTCATTAGCAATGAAATGATAAAAACCTTGTACATTTTCCAAGTTCGAAGAGAAAAGTTGGTTGTGCAGCATTAGTGTTTTGTGTGTGCAGTTGAAATGTACGACAACGAAATACTATAAATAATCGGAATTAAACATTTGTTTGTAAATTGTTTTGCCTTAAAAATAATGTTTGTAAATTGAATTGAAGCGTATTAGGACAATAATTATTTTTTAAAGTTTCCTTTGAATGTATAATTTTACCGAAAATCATTCTCAAACTTTCGTCTTTTTTGATCCAATTGGTTTGGCAAGCGTTTCTGTACTCCATGAAATTATCTAGCTTAATTTGTGAGTTTTTGTTGTTCGTTTGGACCTATTTCATGCCGAAAAATTGTTCTGCCAACCGACTGAAATATTTAGTTTCATGTCCGATGTCGGTGAGTACTGAATGCCGTTATCGGTTTAGAAGTATTGGAACTTTTTAAGCCTCTTCTTCTTCAGCCTCATCATCGAACTCGCCCTCCTCTTCGGCGGTGGCGTCCTGGTACTGCTTTCTCAGACACAGTCATTCATTTTCAGCCTCAGTGAACCCATCTGTCCAACCTCACTGTACCAATAAGTAAGCCTTCCTCCTGACTAGCGTTAAGCTCAGATACGCTGAAGAGCTCCGGTGCGTCTTTGTTTACCGTGTAGGGTCGCATCTTAACCATGTGGATTCACAGACATCGCGTCTGACGTTTTGGATCATTCAACGAAGTAGCTGCTGTTCTTGTTCTGGACGTTGAGCATCTGCTCGTCGACCTCCTTCATGGACATGCGACCACGGAACACGGCTGCAACTGTCAGGTAGCGACCATGGCGTGGGTCGCATGCTGCCATCATGTTCTTGGCATCGAACATCTGCTGGGTGAGCTCGGGTACGGTGAGGGCACGGTACTGCTGGCTACCACGGCTGGTCAGAGGGGCGAAACCTGGCATGAAGAAGTGGAGACGGGGGAATGGAACCATGTTGACGGCAAGTTTACGGAGATCGGCATTGAGTTGTCCAGGGAAACGAAGACAGGTGGTGACTCCACTCATGGTGGCCGATACCAAATGGTTGAGGTCACCATACGTGGGGGTGGTCAGCTTCAAGGTGCGGAAACAAATATCGTAGAGGGCTTCATTGTCAATGCAGTAGGTCTCATCGGTGTTCTCTACGAGCTGATGGACTGAAAGTGTGGCGTTGTATGGCTCTACAACAGTGTCCGATACTTTGGGTGATGGCACAACGCTGAATGTGTTCATGATGCGGTCAGGGTATTCTTCGCGGATCTTGCTGATGAGAAGGGTTCCCATACCGGAACCGGTACCACCACCAAGGGAATGTGTAAGTTGGAAGCCCTGAAGAGAGACAACGAGATATGATAATCAGAAAATGTAACGCGTAAAGACGAAGCTTAGATCATGTAGAAAACGGAAAGTATCCATCAACGAAATATGTCACTGACATTCGAATCTGATTAGTTTCCTCTCATAATTATGTAGATTAATTAGATGTTGTTACAATATATTCATATACAAATGTAAGTAAGAGATGTTCATTTCCGTTAATGGTAAAGGAGCAAACTTAGCTTGGGTTTTGCAAATGATAAAAGTTTCATTAGAGTTGCCATTACCTGTAAGCAGTCACAGCTTTCTGCTTCCTTGCGGACAACATCAAGCACAGAATCTACCAATTCAGCGCCCTCTGTGTAGTGTCCTTTGGCCCAGTTGTTCCCTGCTCCACTCTGTCCAAAGACGAAATTATCTGGTCTGAAGATCTGTCCGAATGGACCTGATCGGACGGAGTCCATGGTGCCTGGCTCGAGGTCGACGAGCACGGCTCGTGGAACGTATTTGCCCCCAGTAGCCTCATTGTAGTAGACGTTGATACGCTCGAGCTGGAGATCAGAGTCGCCATGGTAGGTACCAGTAGGGTCAATTCCGTGCTCGTCTGAGATCACTTCCCAGAACTGTTAAAGGACAGCCAAAGGAAAATTTAAGCTGTAATATATTTATACTTGCAAGTCTTAATTTACCTAATCTACGATGCATCGCCTTTCTTGACCAGTCTATTCAAAATATTGGAAAGTTTTTAGGAAAAAAAAAAAAAAAAAGGTCTTCGGCTTGCCTTCTTTTGCCGTGCCGTAAACGCATGAATATAAGAACAATAACAATTAAAAAAAAAATTTAAAAATATACAATGCGTCCCAGAAAAAGAGGAACAAGAATGGTTGGTCATTTTTGTCGGTGAAAGCAAACAATTGATAATGTATTCAGTGCATCACATTAAAATTCAAAGTATCATCTTTCATTTGACATTTAATGCATATTTTAAAGAGTCACGCATAGATGTTTTTTTGTTTTTTTTTCTCTCTCTCTCTCTTTAAATGAGCAGAATGAGTGGGTCAGACTTCCGCTTTGCTTTGATCTGCGCAATTTTAAATTGACATCTGAATTT
>CALNVZ010003425.1:11687476-11701097 GCA_940671915.1 Paracentrotus lividus
AAACTTTAACTGTTGACACATTGTCATCGTTTCAAATAAGCTGAGCTAGGAGATATTGAAGAACCACATTGTTATTGATTACTCATCGCTATAAATTTTCGCTATACCTGCATTCATGTTTCTATATTGGATAATGCATCAATATGATATTTGTACAAAATCGGTGTGGTGATCCGTTAGATCTATTATAATAATTACATGTTCTAACTTTCTTTCGTAACATTCAAGTCTACTGAAATAAAGGGTATGCATGTTGGAAAGTTTTTTTAAAAACTTTCTCCCTCCCCCCCCCCCCCCCCCCCCCCCAAAAAAAAGAAACATTTATTCTGGTCTTCTTCACAAACTTGAATTTCTGTAATATAGATTGTCCCGGAACTGTAACAATGCGGTCCAAAGGGACAATGAGATGTAACTCTACAATATAATTTCAAGTGGTAATTTGAAAAGTATACTTTAGATAACTGCTCCTTGGTGCACTAGCAAGTCATTACAAATTATAAACATGATAAATATCCTGCAAGTGATATACGTGAATTGGAAACGATAGTTCGTCGGTTTTTTTTTTTTCTCGTTGGGCAATATAAGTTACATAAAAATAATGATATAATTGTATGTTTTGCTCACACTTTAATTTCTTCGAGATCGTTTGTCCCCATTTCCACTTTTGGGGAACCTGGCTATATTTCGGACGTTCCCCAAACAACCCCCGGGAATTAATCTAGTTTGTCAATCCCGAAATGCCCATTTTTGCCACTTTTTTCTCATTTCGGGGTCTTTTTTGTTTACCTTGCTAAAAAAAGGCTCCCTCAGTCCTACCCCCACAAAACACATTTCAGGTCAACGCATGTCAGAGGTGCAGGGGCCTTGGTTTGCATGGTAAACAAAATGGGGCCTCAAATGAGAAGGGGGGAAATGCAAAAATGGGCATTGTGGGGATTGATAAACTACTGTATGTTTCAATCCCCGAGTATGGTTTAGGGAACGCCCGAGATACAGCCAGGTTCTCGAATAGTGAAAGTGGGGATAAACAATTTCAAGAAATTAGCGCTATAACAAAATAATGTGACTGGGGTAAGAAATAAATAATATCCAACATTTATCATGACCAACAGTTCAGATCGATTCTATCCTCTTTTTTTTTAATGAAATTAATTGAAATTTTGAAATTTGTATTTTGCTTATTAAGTCATCAAATTATTAGGTTTATCCTTAGCATGTTAAAGATATATAAATAATACAAAGTTTGTCATCATAAAACAAACTTCATGCCGGAAAATTGATAATACTATAGCAACTTTGACGATTCAGTCCAAAAAATAAGGGGATAAAAAGAAGAAGAAAGATACACATAGCAAATATTTCTGAGAGTAATGAAGATAATACGTTTAAATTCTTTTAAAGGGGAATCCAACCCAAGGAGAGAATCAACCTTACAGGAAAGAGGAAAATGAGAGGAGCAATCTAAAAAAAAGTTTCATCAAAATCGGTTATAAAATAAGAGAGTTATGGAAGTTTGAAAAGTCTAGTTGTTCCTTCTCTGGGGATCCTCAAATTGGCATCTTCGGCTTCAAAATGGCCGATCTCATGGACAACTCTCCATTCATTTTGTCCACAAATTTTCAGATTTTCCCCATTTTCTTTCGAAATATATCTCCCCTCCTTCTGAGCTCAACATATGTTGTGTGAAATATATTTTCCCATGACATATTTTGAGCTCAGAAGTCAAGAAGACAAATTTTGAAAGAAAATGGGGAAAATCTGAAAATTTGTGTACAAAATTAATGGAGAGTTGTCCATAAGATCGGCCATTTTTAAGCCGATGATGCAAATTTGAGGATCCCCATAGAAGGAACAATTAGACTTTTCAAACTTCCATAACTCTCTCATTTCATAACCGATTTTGATGAAACTTTTTTAGATTGCTCCTGTCATTTTTCTCTTTCCTGTAAGGTTGATTCTCTCCTTGGGTTGGATTCCCCTTTAAAGACATGTGATATTTGAACAACGGGTGAAACTGACTATAAATAAACAATGTGAAAAATGATCAAACAAAAATGAAAATCCATTTTTCACCAACTTGTCTAACCTACCTCCCGTCATGCAAGCTGAAGTTCAATTTGAAATCTACCTCCTTCGCCATGAGGTTAAGTTCTTAACTTCTGAGTTTTGAGAGTTATCATCTATTTAAATATCCCATGTACTAGTACAAAAAAAAAAAAAAAATGAACGGAGAAAATCAGATTCCATCGGGGTCTGAATCCAAGGCCTCCTAAGTACTAGACAGGTGCTCTACCGCCTGAGCTATGGAAAGCCCTAATGACAGTGTCCGTTCCACATAAAACTAAAGCTGAAGGGTTCTCTGGGACGGGCATCACCATTAGGGTTTTTCCATAGCTTAGGCTCTAGAGCACCTGTCTGGTAATCAGGAGGTCTTGGCTTCAAATTCCGATGAAATCCGATTTGCTTTGCTTTTCGTTCTGTTTTTTTTTTTTTTTCTGGTTTTTTTGCTTCACATTATGTATCTCTCGTTTGGATAGACTGTAATATCGCTTTCTCCAGACAATTCTTCGTCACCCTTTCTACTTTTTTTTTTCACGACGTAAGCTAAAGTTGAACTGTGGGTTCAGACGGAACAAACGTCATGAACGTGCCTCAGGATGATGATGAAGGCTGCATGCTGTGTTCCACTTCCACTGTTCGCTGGCGGCGTCCTCCGTTGTGTCCTCATCAAGGGCTAAGTTGGTACTCCTTCTGTTGGCAGACAAATCATTTGTTCATATCTCATTTATGCTTTTGAAGTTGTATTTACTAATACATGTAATTGTACGTGTTTTTTTTTCTCGATATTATCAAATGAGTTGAAAATAAGTACGTCAATAAATTAATTGTTCTTTTATCTTTGTATTATTTATTGGAGTTTGCTGGAAATTGAATTATAATTGTTTTTGGGGTGATTTTTTCCTTCACATTAAAGCTTTAATTCATCGTACAATGAAAAATAAAAAATCAATTATACAACCATCAACTCGCTGTCTATCATGCATGGGTAGTCTAGTACAGATATGACAAGTCAAACTTAATAAATTTGCAGATGTTAAGAAATAATTATACATGACAATGATCAATGAATCAAAGACTATATAAGCTCATCTATATATTGGAAAAGAATTGATTATTCAAAGTATTGCCTTCTTTTTGTAGTCCTACTACAGGCAGTAAAGTTTAAAAATTTCTGCAAAAATACGAATTTCGAACCTTTCGTTAAAAGGGGAACAAAGTGATTGAGGTAATGTTCTTTTTAAACTCACTTGCGACAATGAATGTGTAGAACGAGGAATTGCATGGCGTCACTCTATTTGTATTTTTTGTTGACGGGATCGCACCACTACCACTCTTCTTTTGTATTTTCCCTATTTTTCAGAAAATTCTCCCTCATATCCGTCCAATTTCTTGCAGCTGCGTCATCTCTAGTATAGAAAAGAAGAAGAAAAGTATATCATAATTAGTTATGTATCCTCTGAGAATCGACTCTTTCGGTTGATTTTCCTCTATATCTATACTACAATTGATTTTAAGGGCTATTTCGGTGTCTCATCTACCGTAACTTACATCACGTTCAAGTTATCATTATTTATTATTTATGCACAGTAGTTACAATGACCCCGAAACTTCGAATAATTTTGTAGTTATTAGATTGCAAGTATCAGTTGTTACCATCTTTTAGACACATTCCTTTAGAAACACACACAAAAGAGCAACATTTTGTGGTCTTCTTTGTGATCTTTCTATTCCTCGATTTAAATCACAGTTTATGACATTGCTTCACAGTAATGACATTTGCTTTATTAAGCTTGATTAAAAAGGTCAAACCCGTTTATTTCACCAACCTGACATCCCACGTTGGGTGCCCATTTGACATCACACTTCTGGTTTCCTAGCTCCACCTTCAAAGCTTCCCAGGATTTTGCCACAAATGCATGGTGTGTCTCTATTGCGAAGATTATTTCCTCCTCCATGGTTATCTGCAATAAATTCCATACCAAACAAACATAAACGTTTACTTTTTGAGAGATAGTGTAGACTAAGCGAAAGTAATCGGGAAACAATTATCTAAGGGGCACTTTCTTAGAGAGGCTGAGATTGGGACTGGGACTTTTTGTCAACCAAAAGAAAAAAAGTGCATAAACTCCCTTAATTTTAAGTTGTAAGTAACAGGTGCATAATGAGGATTTATATTTTTTTACCGGGGGCGGGGGGGGGGGGGGGGGGGGGGGGGGGGGGGGGGGGGACATGTTTTTGGCACCCTTGTGCAGGCCAATTTGTTTAAATAATGGTGCCCACCCACGCCCCCCCCCCCTTCCCCGTCAGTCAAAAAGGACTACGGCTTGAATAAATGTTAAAGCATTTTATTGTAGCATCATTTTTTTTAAGCACTTTATACCTTGGGGAGATATAATTACATCAAAACAAGGCACTTGTGGAAAAGTTTTAAAATGTTTCACCACATAAATAAAAATAACAATAATAATCATAAATGCGAGCCCGAATAACCGCGAACGAATTTTTTTCTCTACCTAACGACTTGAAAACAATGGCCCGAATTCGGGCCATTGAATGTATTTCAAAGCAGGTTATTGTATTTTTATTTTTTTTATTTTTTATTTTTTGGTAACAATCCAGTAGGCCTGTTCTCTTTACTACAAGTGAAGTGAAAACAGGACGTTTTCACCGTTTTAGAATATTTATCAGGAATATTGATATTCTCTTGCAAATGATGAGAGCCCGAAGGCAAGCAAACTTTGATCACAGATCAACAAATATATAAGCACTTCGGAGTTTCAATTTAATATCCCCATAAACAGTAAAAAGGACCTGAAAGCATTGACATGTTGTGGCATTTTAGGAATAATATTCTTCAGGAATGTAATTAACAATGATCACTTGGAAATTATGTCAGAGTGAAGCATACGTAATGATCATAACGTGGCGGATCCAGGATTTAATAACAGGGGGGCCCAAAATCGGAATTTCAGATTTTGGTACACCCAATTTTTTTTCCCGTTACATCGGGCGAGCCAAAAGGTACACTAAATTTTTTTGAGGTCACGCTGGCCGAGCGATAAGCGGGGGGGGGGGGGGGGGGGGGGGGGGGGGGGGGGGAGTAGGTGTTTTTTTTTTTTTGCTGCGACCATCAAAGTGGTCACTAGTATTAACCATAGGGTAAGGTTAGGGTCAATCGGCCACTCGTCATTTTTTTTCCTCCGCTTTTTTTTTTTTCTTCTTTTTTTTCTCCTTTTTTTTTTTTTTTTTTTTTTTTTTTTTTGCTAGGGGGGGGGCCCGGGCCCGTCGGGGCCCCCCTGTATCCGCGCCTGCATAAAATTTCAGCTTTTTGCGGGTCTCGATTTTACTTAGCTTTTCATGAATAGAGGATCATGTAAGCGGGAAAAGGTGCCCCTGGGTTTAAAATGATTATGTGCCCAAACGGCACCCCCTTAGTTTAATTTAGTGCCCCAAGTTTAAGACCAATTTGCCAGCTTGTAGGTTTTAAGGTTAATTTGTAGCCCCGTTATTTTTTTTTTTTTTTCCTCCTTTCCCTTTCCTCTCGTCTCTTTCTCTTCTTTCCCTCTGGCTCTGGTTGCCCTTCTTTCTTTTCTCACCTTCTCTCTCTTTTTTAGTGCCCCTGACACGTCTACCCGGGGAGGGTGGTCATGCCCGGCCTCGAGAACACTTCCCCGAAAATGAGCATCTGCTACCCTAACCAAATATCACCCCCAAAAAAAAAAAAAAAATAAATAAATAAAACAAGATCGATCTATACCCAAGTCTAGATTTAACGAACATTAGGTCTATGCCTAAATTAGATCACTAGGCCTAGAATCTACATAATTTCTCTAGACAAATGTTCTCTAGCCTACTAGGCAAAGAGGCGTTTTTACATCAAAGCATCCAGATCCAGATCCACACACTAGCCTCTAGATCTACTATCTAGGCCTATCTAGAATCTAACGTTAGATCTAGACAGAGTCTAACTTTAGATCTGTTAGATCTAACTTAGATGATTAGATCTACTAAAGTAGTAAAGAGGCCTAGATTCTAGATCTAACGTTAAATAGATCTATACATTTAAGTTAGATCTAGACTCTAAATCTAGCCTACTCTCGTTTAGACTCTCCCTCGAAGTGTTTGTACACGTTTGAATAGGCATGATAGATAGAAACATACATGTATAGATATACATGACTGTTAGATTTGCAATTGTATGAAAAATACGCTTAGAAATTATCACAAATAATAAGCACTGTCCCAGATGTGCTTATCTGTGTTGGTGATTCAGTGTTTTCGACCTCTTGTCTTTGATTTCATCATTTTCAAAGTTATTTTTACCTAGAAATGGTGACAATTGATTTTCAAAACCTTCTCATGATCCGTGAGTAGTCTACCTAAGTAAATATAGGCCCTACTCAAGATCTAGACTAGACCAGGGTTTAAATTAGACCAAAGCCAAGGCCAAATCTGTTTTCTTTTTCTTTTTTTTTTTCCTTCATTTTTCACTCTCACTCAGTCTCACACTCAACCCTGCACAGCCACAGCACATTCGAAAAATCAAGCACTCAACAAATAATTATCTATGCAGTCAATAGATTAAGGTTGTTCTTACCGGTCCAAGATCAGTTGTGGAGCTGATCTGATAGGGCTTGGTCTTGCAAAGTTTTTAATTCAGCTTGTAACCTTGCGATTTTGTATTAAAACAGTAAACGATTTAACACGTAAATTCCCATAGACCGCCACCGCAGGAAAAATTGTTGCTCAATCAAGAAAATATAGTGGGGAGCGATTTTTGGGGTTGCCGTGCTGCCGTGCCGGATCGCCGTGCCGGATGCGGTGTAAACGGGCCTTATTCTTTCATAATATGTATAATAATTTGGGGTTTATGAATTGTTTTGTTGTTGTTTTTTTTTTTTTTTTTTTTTTTTTTTTTTTTTTTTTTTTACATTTCTCTATAGGTGTAAAGTTTGTTTGTGACTCACTCGGTATAACGTGCTATCCTAATAATTGGAGTATGATGCAGATGAGGTATCCTTGTATTGGCTCTGTGAAGATAATTGTCTGTCTGGACTGTGAATGATGCTGCGAAGAGATTCCCCATCTCGTATTCATCTAATCAAGATGATGACTCATTGGATGAGACGGGCAGAATGGCCTCGAGCAATCATAGAGGTATTTCCTTCATGGAGCAATGTAATGCTTCTCTCGTCGTTAATGATAATATTCTTCCTATTACCTTTCATTTTCATTTTCATTCTCTCTTCTCCATCTTTACATCCTCGTTTCGATTTCGGCTTACTCTCTCCCTCCCCATATTTAACCCTCTCTTTCACTATTTATTTTTTTATTATTATTATTATTTATTTTTTATTTATTTATTTTTTTTTTTTTTGGGGGGGGGAGGGGGTTCTTCAATCTTTCCTGTTGGTTTTATACCGATTCCACTTATCTCTATCTCTCACCATGCTCACACTCTCTGTTTCACTCTCCCCTCTGTCTATCTATCCATCTCTACATCTCCACATTTTTCTTTCTCTCTCTGTCTTCAGTAGGTTGGACACGTCCAAAAGATTTTGCCACATAATTACCACGTTGTTTTGGAAAAGTATACCAAGTACCCTTTTATGTGGTGGCGCTATTAATATTTGTGCATTGGTCACATTGATTTATATTACGTTATGCTATCTCAACAACCATGGTTATCTTTACAACCGTTGCTATCTAATGGGCGGAGAAGGGGCACACAGGGAATAATCCTATGCGCATTTCAGGGTTGTACCTTATCTAAATTACGACGAGTTCTCCGAGTTTCTGGAGTAGCAAAGATACGTAGCGGGGACTTTAAGGCGATGTGTTGCGTCGCATCAACGTCACGGTCCCCGCAAGAAAAAACCGCAACGTCTCATGAATCTCTGCAACATGTCCAGAACATGTGCGAACATCGAACATGGTCTTTTGTGCATATTATTTCAAGTATGGCGATTTATCCGTGACATATCCTCAGTCGCTTCAACGCAGACGACCTTAATTCTGACTCGTTAATATTCAGAGTCCGAGGTGGGCCAAGGAGGATTTGACCTTAAAGGGGAAGTTCACCCTGGAAATTTATTGGTTCTAAAAAATACAGAAAAATAAAATAAAAATATGAGTAAAAGTTTGGAGAAAATCGACCAAAAATAGTGAAGTTATGAATATTCAAAGTTTTGATTACGTGACATTAGGTTTGACTGAATAGTAATGTCTTTTATTTTCAGTATACCTGTGTCAAACCATTTTTTAAAGAATATTACATTTCTATTGTAATCTTTTATATTCGAATTAAACCATAGTGTTTCATTTTGAACATCGATGTGCTCTAAATCAGTTGCAAGATTACTTTCATTTGATTCTTTTAAACTAAACCAAGCAAATATCATTTCCTTATAATATTTAGGCATCTTCATATTTTCTACAAAGATCATTATTTCATCTTTTTACAGTTGCTATTTAACACATGTTTTAAGCCACCTAATCTATGAAAAAACTGTCAATTATCTTACTCCAATTTGAATCTACATTGGAGAAATAAAGTAAAATCCATTTCAGTAAGAAGCTTTGAAGGAGACTTTCTAAATCAACCATATTTAGTCCTCCAAGATCATATTTTGAACAAACAACACTTCTTTTTACTTTGTCTTTCTTGCTATTCCATAAAAATTAAAACAATAAGAAATTTATATGTTTATCTACCTTTTTTGGCATTAAAATCATTTGTGCGTTGTAAATTATTTGAGATACTAAAAATGTTTTTATGATCGTTATTTTCCCAGATAGTGTTAAACGTCTATCAATATAATTTCTAAGATGTCATAAGAACTGATTACTAAACTATTTTTCAAACATTATCACGACTCATTATTACTCTTTTTCCTGTACACATTTCAAGTGATATAGAATATGTCTTTTTTTTTAAACAAATAAAAGCTCAATAACACTGTTTAGATGTGTGATTCTGTAAACAAAACAAGCATCTCCTTCGTCCTTCACTCCCTTTTTCAGTATGAAAGTAAACAAAAGATACGGTATAAAAATATACCTTATTTCTTTCCAGTATTACAACTTTCTTCATTTTCAAATCAAAACTTAATGAAAACCAAAGTTTTAAAGTCTGCATAATTCAACAATATCAGTGCCCCGTTAATAAAGACAGCAATAAAACCCATTTGCCATACTTTGTGACACATAGTGTAAATTAGGGTAAGTGGGACACTTAAGCATTTATCTAACCTTTTTTTTTTTAAGTACTCAATAAGACAATCGTATCTCTCATTTTTAAGTTTATTTAATTAGATATAAACGTTTTAGAAATGTTTTGGTCAACAATTCCTCCAAATGAAGGTCAAGGAGACAATATTAATCATTACCCCGTCAAGTTGGGGTAGGGTACATGTCATGCAATGAACTATGATATAAAAGTGCGGAATGAAGATCTCTGTCTTCGCAAACTTTGTTTATAAATTGAAATACTTTTGAAACTTACCCCAAGCATGTAGGGTAAATGGGACAGTTCAATTAAAATAATTGTTTTAAGTATTTTGTTTACATCATATTTCATTTTAGATTATTTTTTAGTTTGATTTTTTTTTTGAACAATTTCAACGCCAAGTTACCACTAAAACAAAAGGGATCTGGAAAACACAAGGGCCAGTTTACAGTTCACCATGATTTCTGAAATGGCTATGTGACAATCGTTTTATGTCAATATGTGAGATGTTACAGATTTTTAACGATTGCTTTTCCGATAACTGTCATTTTTTCCCCAAACAGGCATGTAATTTGTTGCTAGATGTATGTTTATTGACGCTAAAATAGTTCCTCCACTATAACGCATGTCTTAATCATAGGCATATTATGCAATTCCCTCAAAGTGTCCCACTTACCCCAGTGTCCCAATTACCCTAATTTACCCTACAACCTTCACTATTCCCTTTGCCCTCACCCATATTTACATATTCATTAACCTACAGAACAGGGGGGGGGGGATCGGATTTCATGGGAATCGAACCTGCCATTTTTTTTAATGGAAGTGTTCGCTCTATATACCACTTGGCTTAAGTGCTGGTGCCAATGACAGAATGGCGTGTGTTTGTATATATATGTATTGTAATTAAAACTTAATGTTTCAAATTTCACATAATACAGTATGAACCCAACCTACCCCTATGGCCGATCCATGATGACCTCTTTGATGGCCGAAGGCCAAAAAAACAAAAAAACAACCCCCCCCCCCCTCCCCTGTAATGAAATCCTGGATCCGCCACTGTACGTATACCTATATACACAGTATAGGTATATATGTGACCTCGTATGGTACCATAATAGAGGTCATATTTGACTTCTGAATAGTTAAATTATTCAATTCGAAAAGAAAAAAGAAAACAAAAATGTATGCAAGATTAGTTTTGCAATCAGCCACATAAATGTCATGCTTGGAGGATCTGTTCGTTGTATAAAAGACTTCTAAGTGATGTTAACACCATAGTCATTCACCATTTTCCATTCTAAAGTGAAATGGCTGAAGTTGGTTTTAGTCCAGCAGCAGATTGCAATTTTGGGGCCTAACCTTGTTTTGGCGTCTATAGTTTTTTTTTCAACGGATTATGATTGCCTAAACATTCTTTTGCGAAGAACTCCGATTTGTTGACACTTGTCAGGCATTGAGCATTTTTTGCAGATAACGTGGACGTCAATACCCAAAATAATTCTGGTGCCGCCAAATACCCAATCTCCCTCTAGGAGTTTGAAGAAAGTAGATACGTTGTCAATATGGGACATTTCCAATCAACACTTAGGGGAGCTAACATTGTCTGCATACTCTCTAGTCAAAGTACCATTCTCTAAATATAATAAGTTTTTGTTTTAATGGTCACATGGCCATACATGTACTCATGCTAATTTGTGCATATGTTCCATAAGCCGCCCTCAAATTTGTAAAGTATATTTTCATGAAATTGATATGTGGCTTTCCGAAATGATAGGTTATTCAAGGCCCCCCGCCACCCCCTAACACCGCGCTATTCCTCCCCCATACTCTGAAAATACCGCAGTCAAGAAGGGATAAGCCTACATACATTGCCATTAAAGTCATCTCAGACCATAAATTAAAACAGGTCTTAGTGAGATTGGTATTTAATGGCTCAAATTTTCTATATTCCAATAATAGTTTTATTAAGATTGGTGTATAGTGAAAATATATCCAATGTTGAGAACAATTAAAACATAATGGTTCTTTATCGACCTCTAAAATGAGGGGAGGATAACTTCTTGGAGAATGATACACTATCCTGCTTAATGAAATAAAGAACAAAGCCTCTAAAGGTGTAATTAATTAATAATATATGTAGCTCTATAATGAATAATATAATAATAATAATATATAAATTCTTATAGTGCGCCCTTTCAAAAATAAATTTGCTCAAAGGGAGCTCACATAAAAAACCAAAACCAAAACACAAAGTTAGAAAGTGACTTGCTCTCCAAATTAGCAATAAACATGATCAGAGGGAAACAAATATGTCTTTCATTTTCTTAATGTTGAACGTGATTAAAAACGATTTGCAAGAGGAAAGGACATTTCCCACAATTTGGGACCTGCAAAACTAATAGTTGTGTTCATATTTTTGTGAATTGATCTTGGAATTTTCAGAAAGAAGGTTGTCTGTTCGTGATCGTAATAATGAGTTTTTGACTCGTGTGAGAAATTGAAACATGTTTGAAATGTATTGAGGAGACACATTATGAATAGACTATATAAACAACCAAATCAATGCTACTTGTTAAATTCAACAACCAAAATAAATCTACCTTTCGAGAGACAAAGCAAAAGGTTTTCCGCAGGGGCAAAACTCCCTTAAGTTAAGTCCAAGGTGTGGCATGATCAAATTATAATACGGCCGGCGCGGATGTGAGTTTGGATACGCTGAAGCCTATTCAATATTCAGAAACTTCTCGAGTATTAATCAAACAAGAAGATTTGCAAATCTAATCGGCTCAGCACCAAAGAATTGAATATATTTATTTTGATGTACTTATCTCAAATGATTATTTTTTTGGTCCTACTTTTCAGGGAAGAGCTCAGTTGGGAACATTTATTATGGTTTTGATCCAACATTATGGCTAAATTTAACCCTTGGCTTATTATAAATGACTTTTCTATTTAGAAAACTTTAACTTTGATATTTGCTCTGCATGCGCTCTGATTTGGGGTCATCACATTATATATATTACACTATATACACCAGAATCAATGTTGGACATAGGGAACTTTGCTTTGGGTTAAACCCCTTCCAGGTCCGTCTCAAGGGTACATGGTTCAATTAGGGGGGGCATGAAAAACCATTCGAAACCGAGCAAGTATTCCATGGTGCTGCTCTTCCCCACCACTCCACAGCCATATGATCCTCCTCGATACAGAACTTTTCACAAAAGACCTTACAGCGTCCGTGCCTGATTTCCCTAGCAACTGGGCATCCACGGTCATGAAATCACGTTTGGCCATTATGACTGGTGAAGGAATTCTTTGCACTTTATGAATAGCCTGTGGAACATTTCTAGAGATGGTGGTCCACCAGTATCGAGGCCTAATTTTATTGGCAGAGGTTATTCAAAGGGATACTGTAGAATGGAGTGAAGAATAACTATGTAGCTTGAATTCAGTTTTTGTTGGTAGGGATTGTATTGTGAGATGGGATGTCGGAGGACCCCCTCACTGTTTATTAGACTCAACTCCAATTTGTTCAAAAGGCAATGTTCATGTGATGATGCAATGCAGAAGATTCGTCAACGATACTCATTACTATAGAACTATAATTGGGGATGTATTTGGGTTGTTCATTGGTATACACATTGAAGAGCCAGAGAGGAGGCCAATTGGACCACCCCTTCTGGGTAGACCATTTTTTAATCTTGTCTGTCATAATCTGTCTCTGCCTGTGTCATCAAAAGCTGGTTTTTCACCAAATTCGTTGGTAAGTTACAAAACACTTTATAAACGCTTGGTATCGATCAGTTCTTGCTGCAAATGGTTAAGCAGCTGTGAATTACCTGATTAGGACCATGCACCCAAGAACATTATCCCCGTTGCGCGTTAAAAGTCAATCTTAACTTTAAGGACGAACATAATTTGGAAACCAGAAAGAAACGCGTCTATTTTGAATGCAGGTTCAGAGTAGCTTGGTCAGCTTCACATCGTTGTTTCATATCTCGAAGAATTTTACTTTGGTAAGAAATCTTTTAATAGGTTGTACAGTTTCATAGGCTGCTGGGAGGTGAACAAAGCTATTCGCGGTATAAGTCTTCCTCAAACATCCTGATGGGTCTGTGTGAGGTTCAGGAGTGGCTAGTACAGGATTTTCCTGGCCGGAAACCTGTCTTTTAGTTTTCAGGAATGAGGAGGTATCAATCAATGGTGACAATACGATTATAGTAAGTAATGATCTTTTCAAAGAGTTGCATGATAGGCCTAACATGTATGACATGTAGATCGAGAGTATGGGCATATAGCTCTGAGATATGGCTGGAATCTTTCCCGGTTTAG
>CALNVZ010003425.1:11701122-11715424 GCA_940671915.1 Paracentrotus lividus
GGCGAGAATTATTGTTATCAGGAGCGTAACGATCGTCATCATCAATGTGACAATCGATATTATGTATAGTTAGTTTTCATAAGAGTGCAATGCATAGAGTATCCTAGCATCGCTACTACATAGTAGACTCGAGAGTATGCATATAGCTGCTGAGATATGGCTGGATCTTTTCCCGGTTTAAGCAGGACAACGACTCTTGATTTCCTCCATATCTTCAGGAATGTATTGGTACTCATGCAATTCAGCATCAAGCAGCCACTGACGCTCAACAGGTCCAAGGCGATTGATCTGTGCGCAGAGGATGTCGTCAATGCCTGCTGCATTGTTGTTCTTCATGGTCTTGATACCATCACACAGGATTTTCATGCTGAAAGGTCTTGTCCGGTCTGAGGGCTCTTGGAAGCATTCTTCAGCATCTTGGGGAAGCTTCGCTCTCCTGGAACAGTGATCAGGCTTTCCCTGACTGGTCAGGAGCTAGTGGGCAACTTGGTCAGCAGTGACAGGTGGTCTTGGTTGGGTTTTTGTGCAGTCATTTCCCAGAATCCGATTTGTTTTCCAGGCTTTCCTACTGCTGTGGGTCATATGCGGAATCGGTTTCTCACATTGGTTGGCAATGTTGACACCCGGTCAGGGTTGTGTCTGCGTCTCCATCGTTCGCTGAGGAAGGAAGAGGGGAGCTTTGCATCATGAATGAGTACCATGTGACTTGCATCTGCTCAGTTTTCGACGAGTTCGCCGCTTCCTTTGGGTTCTCTATATTCCCATGTAACATGATGTCTGTTGAAGTCTTCAATAGCCACATTGATGTGGTCTCCAGATACTTCATGGGGAAGGTTAAAAGTCTGAGTGGGAGGTTTATAGGCAGAGCTTAGAGAGAGATTGAATTTGGCTGGTTTAGGCAACACAATCTGCCCTAAATTGGAAGAAAATGAGACCTATCATGTTGAATAGCACACATTTTTTTTTAAATTTAACAATAGAGGGCGCTATAAACAAAAATACAAATTATCTTGACATTTATGTCATGCGATATAACAAAACAATATTTAGTAAAGTTTCCAGAGACATTGAGACATTAATTAGCTGACTAAAAGTGTAGTTTTACACATTTTTAGAAGAAAATTCTGTTTTTTGGCGGCCATTTTGTATGACGTCACATATCTCAAAATGCTCAATGCTGACAGAGTGTCAGCAATCGGTTTCTTCATACTGAAGGTTTAGGCAATCATAATCCGTTGAAAAAAAAACTATAGACGCCAAAACAAGGTACATCGAGATGGCGGCCAGACTATTTAGAGGATTCCACTGATCCCTGGAGATACATCATCGTACTCAGTAAGATTCTCATTCTCATCGTCGATGGCGGAATCGTGAAATCGTTTGGAGTTCTCCTTCCTGCGATGGTTGTGCGTTACAACAGTGACTACAAAACTATTGGATTCGTTTGCAGCCTTTATTCGTTTATGTATGTAACATGTAAGTATGTTTTATGCTTAGGTCCCTTTTGCTGTACCTTAAGAGTACGGTTGCCGTATTTCCTTAAAATCGACACATACTTGCGGCGGCCACAATTGGTCACATGGTCGCCGTACGACGAATACCTGTTCACAGGCCATAGTTATGGGTAGCCTGATAACATGGAAGAAAAAAAAATTAATTATATTTAATAAAAAATAAAAAATAGATTACGGGAGCCGTAGCAATTAGACGCGTCGAAGCCATGCCGTGTAAATGTTCCACGGCAACCCTACGTCTGAAGTTCGTTCCCGTGTATTTGAAGTAGGCCTACTGGTACCTTATAAGTATGATTCCTTGTAGGCCTATAGGCCTACAGGCCTATTGTACTGTTATGTTAGGTTAGCCGCAATGCACATTTTAATTCGAGATAATTAAAAGGGTTCTGTTGAGGCTTTATAGGAAATTGGCCATTATGATTCTGCATATCTATTGTAGTCCACATTGTATCTTTAATTAATTGGTTCCCATTTTCTGTGTCGATTGGCAGGTTTTACACGTTTTCTAGCCTTAGAGCAAATGTTACCAAGGCATAATTGTAGATTTCCGAATACTACGGTCGCCGTACGGTTGCCAAAGGTAGCCCTAGGGTTCCCGTAAATTGGCTTTGCAACATGTGACTCACCATATGGAATTTTCCACGCGGTAAGGCGAGTAGCCTCCCTATGTTTTTGACCCCACATATTCAAGACGCCGTATGGCTGGCTACCCTAACATAATGAATGCTTTGGCATGTGTAAATTGTGTACATATAGGCAAATGAATAACAAAAGGGCCTATAAGCGTATTTATTCTAATGCAAAAATTAGGCCAAAGTCTCGTAAACCTGTTTGCGATGTCGGTGTTTTGACCGCTTATTGCATTTTATCAGAGACTAGAATGACCTCGTAAAGAGGACTTTGAACAAATTCAAATCTTGGTTTCTATGGGCTGGCGTAAAAAAAGAAAAAAAAAATCGTGTCGTGTCATCCCAACAATGGTTCTCAGATAATTACGCGTGCAGGTCTACCTTAACTTCGTAATAACTCGGTATTTGGAGTTGATTATCTTCAAGTAATAGTGCATCAATATAATATTCACTACCTATTACATTAGATTAGACACATTTAGATCTATAGACCCTGCCCCTACCCCACTCAGGCAATCAACCATACAATTATGCTTGGTCCGGATTGTCAGAGCTATTTCAGGATTGTTCCGGAAAGTTTTAAAAACTATCCCTAATTAAACATATTTCGGTGAATAAATACTATAAAGGACCCTATTTCAATGAGTTCTTGGGATCCCCCGAACTGAGCCCCTAATAAGTATATACTAATATGCTATAAGTTATGTATAAAACCAAATAGTTACTCCAGTCAACCCAAAACTGCTGTTTTGGTGGTAGAATTCTGAACCAATATATTGAGAAAGAAAACAAAAATCAGTATCAATTTTTTTCTCTCTCATGCCGTTTATTTATTTTCTAAAGACTTTTTGATTTTATATATATATATATATATATATATATATGTATATATTATGGAAATCGTTATGGTCATGGACATGATAACAATCACTAACAAATTAATTGAGTTCATTACGTAAAAGAACAAACACTGATACATTTATCAATTTTGACTTAAACAGAAAACAAATAATTAAAGCCCCCTCCCATGCAATTAGTGTTCAAAGAAAGAAGTGAAGGTGCGTAATTGGTTTTCGGGTAACAAATATAAGGCGGAAAATGTTGAGGGGTTAAGGAGGGGGGGGGGGGTGGGCTGAACCTGCCACCAGTGTAATTATGGTTAAACGCTGCAATTCGTAATCTCTTACGGATAAAGTGACTCATTCGTTTTCATCGTGGGATCAGATTTCCGTACAAAATCGAAAGTTATATTATACAATCATAAGCTATAACTAACCTAGGCAATGTGATGATAATCAAAACACTTAAATCACGCATGTTCTGTACACTATATAAACTAACATTTTTTTTGTTCAATTATTATTTCATGCTTAGCTCCTATAGCGAATCTTCTGACGAAAACGATGAAACCACAAATCCTTGCAATAAGTGGAGGGTTAGTAGCTGCTGTATTACTCATGTGTATTCCTCTCACCAACTCGGTCTACTTACTCGGGGTGGTGCTAGTTCTAGCAGGTAAGCATTACATCGTATTTGCAGTTTTCAGGACATTTGCTCCGGTGACTATTGCTCCGCTCGAAATCCCATATACTAATCGAATGGCTAACTTCACCCTAAACTTAACACTTATCCTAAACTTAAAATAAAACCCTATTGCAAACCTGACCTTATCCCTACATCTTAGACAAACTAAAGGCTGGAACAATTGTAGCAGGAGCAACTGTCGTGTCAACGTTTTTGTATGATGAGGTCAATTCTGAGGAAAACTGACGGATCCATACCAGGAGATTCAGGGGGCGGGGTACACCAATTGGAGTGGATGTTTTCTATGAATATGCATGAAGGCGTACGATAATGTGTTGTCTTTTTAGATAACTGTAGCGAATTGATATCAAATGTATTGTTCTTTTAGGATTTGGAAATACACTGGCCTTTCTTCCCGTCTTTACATCAATAAACACGTTCTTCCCAAAGTCCTTTATACTGGTACTTACTCTAACCACATTTGGTATACCATGTGGGGCCTTCGCTGTTCCTGTCATTATTGAGAGATCACTGGAAGCATATGGATACCATGGGGCTTTTCTCATCTTAGGAGGTATAGCTCTTCATAGCATGGTTTCCGCTGCTTGCATCCGAACCCCTAGAGACCTGCGACGTAATGCCGTTCATTCCGAAGCCACCGCATTGATGGAAACACCCAATAATCAAACAGAAAATTATTCTCCAGAGGAAGATCGTTCCTCAGAGACCGAGCAAGGACGTCTTCTTCAACTACAAGACATACCCCATTCCAACAGCCATACCGAATTAGAAGAACCACCTGTTGATCCTGTAAATAAAGAATTTGTATCCCCAACGGAGAGGGCGAGATGTCCATCTTCTTGCAGACAGTGGTTGAGGTCTTCCATTCTAGTCACGGAGCCTCTCTTTACGCTTGTAGTTCCAGCTATATTCCTTGAAGGATATTTGAGGAATGCTTGGATGTTGTTCCTTGTCCCACACGCAGAGTGCATGGGTATTGTGCCATCTAAAGCAGTATTACTCTCCACTATAGCGGGAATAAGTGGCTTGTTAGGGAAGATAAGTTATGCCATACTCCTATACTACAAATTCAACATATCACTTATCTTCTTTTTCGCCATCCTGGTTTGTGTAACCTCGTTCCTAATTGACTTCATCACCTCTACGTTCATACACCTTGCAGTGATGTCCTGTTTGCAAGGATTCTGCATGTTCGTATTGATGTGCTTTCCATCTGCTGTTGTCAAATTGTCAGTAAAGAACGAGAATAACATGCCAAGTGCTCTATCATTTTTTCTATGTATGCAAGCCTTGGGAAACGTAATTGGAAACACTGCTTCAGGTAACTGTTACCTTTTAAACTGATTAAATTCACATTAAATCGATAAAATTAATTGATATCCTAAATATAAGAAATTTTCTGAGATAATATCTTGTTTGGTTTTCTTTAAGTGATCCTGTTACGGCTAACTCTGAACTGATGTATATGAATGTTTTTGGTTTTTTTTTTTAGTAATTCTCTAAATCTCCCGAATCCTAAATCCAAAAGAAGTGTCGAAGTGTAGGCCTAAGATCATCCCCTTTCCGACCATTGACCGAGTACTAAAGAATTTTTATTAGAAAATAGGCTGTTGATTGAAAAAAATACAGATAAATTCTTAGAATTTGGAGATTATTACCAAATTGTAACGGTTTCCATTTTCATTTTCAATATCTTACAGGCCATATATTTGATGTCTCGTCATCCTGTTCTACTGTCTTTATATGGTTCGGCATTATTCTCATTGCAGTTGCGGTTAATCTAGCGATATTCTTCTTCGTCGATCGATACCACGGAAAAACTTGTTCGAACTTGGATGAGTAAAATACGACCTACAATTTATGGAATAATCGTTGGAAGACAGTTCATGTGAATCGCTGTTATAACAAAGTAGTTATTACCAATGAATGCTAATCTATGCTGACGTTCGGACCTACAGGCATCTATTCCGACCTATCATGACCGAATATTAAAGGCATAATCAATCCACCTTGGCCACTTTTGGTCCTTCCCCTATATAGGAGAAACTTATATCAACCCATTTTGGAGAAATTTCAAAGAAGAAACCGAATTTAACGAATGTGGTTAAAGTCTGGATCACATACCACTTCGGGAGGGGAGGAGGGGGGGGGTGATTTTCCCCAAAACAACCCTTGCCATTTACGTATTCTTAAACCTATCTCTTTGTAGAACACGGGGAGGGGGAAGGGAATTCCTGGGAATTAAATATGCTTCCTTCTGAAAGTAAAGGGCCTATTCCACAGGAGAGAATCGTTTTGGCGACAACCTAGGAATTACCTGTCTCCACCATGCGCAGGTCCAATCGCCTATCAGTTTGGGAATTATCGCGTCTGTCGTCAAAAGAGAAGGAGCAAAATTCAGTTCGCCGCTGCATTGAATTAAAGTTGCGACAAGAGTAGTTGAGCCCAAAATGCTCGAAGGTCTAGGCTATTGTATACACGGATGCTACCTATTGTTAGTCTATTGTTTGTGTGGAAGCAAGTCTTTGTCGTAGCCTACCCTAGACAGAGTCGTAGGTACGTATATGGCTTAAGATCACCTACGATTCTGACTTGATTCTCGCAGGTCCTGACAGACGCAGGTAGTCGAAACAGCTATTGCCTCCTGTGGGACACCCCAATTAGTTTTTGCATTATATCACACCCATTTCGCCCCCGTATGCGTCTCAAAGGCATTCGACATTATAAACCATGACAGTTTTTTTCACAAAATCTCTCACTATCAGACCTGCTCACGTTGATGACCTTGAAGTGGTGCATGAGTTATTTGCACATTGGACTCAATTGTATCAGTGAATCCCCGACAACCCGACTACGTGTCCCATTACTTGTGGCGGAAGCACCACAGGGAACCTATCTCGGTCCACTTGTATTCATATAGGCCTACCATTTAAATTCAAGATTTTCTCCTTTTTTCATGAAAACGAGAACCATCTAAAATCATCATCATTATTACTATTTATGTTATTATTATTATCATTATTATTATTGTTAATGACATTATTAATCATTTATCATTACTATTTGGTGTTATTATTGTTATATTATTATTTTTAATTAAAATTTTATTGATGAACCTCAGATCTATGACGACATTAAAAAAAAAAAAAAAAAAAAAAAAAACATTGAAATGTTTCCCTGCATGTACGTTTCTTATGATTATTCCTGTTATTAATGGCGAAAGTATAGTGCCCTAAAATGGTGTAACTGCTAATGTTTGATACACAATCATTATACGTAATTCTATGTTTCGAAATAATTTTTAACGTGAAAATTTTTTTTTTTTTCAATGAAGAATAATTTTGTCTACCAATGAGTAGCCGTGATTCGAAAAAGTCTAAGAAAATAACAAACCTGTTCGATTTGGGGGAGATTTTTCCCCGCGCCGCGAGCATTTTTATTTTATTTATTTTTTTTTTTTTAAGAATTTTGTTTGATTTCACGAGACTACCCAGAGACTCTAAGAGACGTCAGGAGCGACGTCTCTCGTGGAAATGAAAAGTATTATTTTCAGTAAAGTATTATTTTTCATTATCATTAATATATATACATGTGGCCAGTGAGATAGACCCCTTGATAAATTGTATGTTTAGGACTTATATTTGGGTATTTTTGCGAATGTAGGCATTCTTTATGTTTCCATATACAAATGATAAATCTAAATCTGCTGTAACTGGTTCCTTGCCTGGTCGTAAGGAAAATAACAATCGAATAGCTAAAGGTGACTGGAACCATCATTTTCGGGGCGATGTTCATGTAGCTTAAAGGGAAGGTCTGACCAAAATAATTTGCTTTTATAAAAAGCAGAAAATTAGAAAACAGATTAAGAAAGTTTGAAGAAAATCGGACTAATAATAAGAAAATCTGTGATTCACAGGGGCAACAACTTGCCATGCATTTTCTATATTGTTATGATAAATTTTCACTTTATTTGTAAAGAAACTGTATTCCTCCATAACTTTGGCAAATATATATTGATGGCAATATATTATTGCATTTATGCATTTTCATAAAATGAGAATTAATAATGACATTTCAAAAGAAAAAGTGATATTTTCATGAAATTCAACATTCATGAATATCCTTTTTCGAGACTGAAAACCTACTTTTAGTATTTTTTTTATTTTATTATTTTTTTTTTTTTTTTTGTATTTCTGGAAGGGTGTTGATTTTAAAACGTATGTATATATGAATAGCATATCGCCATCAATATATCTTGCCTGAGTTATGAGGAAAACATTTTCTTAACAAATAAAGAGAAAATTTATCTTCACACAATAATAGAAATGCATGGCAAGTTGTGCCCCTATGACATCACAGCTTTTGTGACTGTGTTTGCCAAGTTTGGTATAAGCGATCTTTATTGTGTGTGTTGTGTTTGTGTTGTGTGTGTGTGTGTGTTCATTAAGATATTTATAAACTTTCTTATTATTAGTCCGCTTTTCTTTCAAACTTTTTTTTATTCTGTTTTCTAATTTTCTGCTTTTTATATAAGCAACTTACTTTGGTCAAGATCTTCCCTTTAACTAGGACAGATAGCGTGCCATTCAAATTGCGAGAAATTGATAGTAACGTCTCGTCACTAACACTATAAAAATCTGATTAATTATAATTATTACCTAAAACTTGGGGTAATAATAATATACATCATGTTATACAGGGCCGCTGGGAGAACAGTGCAGGGCCCGCTGGGAGAACAGTATAGAACTGAAGCGGCTACCGTCACTGGTAAACAAAACGATATTATCATTATCAGGGCCGGCGGAGACGGGGGCCCACTTTTTTGCCTGAAATTTTAAATATTTCTAAGGAAAAAAGGGAAAGAACGAAAAAAGAAAGAACGGGAAGGAGAGGCAAAATGTGTTTAAAATACACTACCTTCGGGTTCATAAGAAACCATTTTTTTTCTGCTCGCGCATCGCGCTCGCACAGGTTCACTTCAATAAGGCACATTGACTGATCCCTTATGTCCCATATTAGTAAAGTTATGTAAATTTTTCTACTCCGCACTTGGCCCTCGCAATTTATTTTTGTTAAATTGAGGTGATTTTGACCCATAGAAGAATTCAATAACAAAAAGAGATAAGATGGAAAATGTGCATAAAATATACGGTCTTATTATGTGTCATTATAAGCAAAAATTCAAGCTCGCGCTTCGCGCTCGCAAATTCCTCTCAGAAAGACTGATTTCTGACGTCGCAAAGTGAAGGTGATGGATGTCAATTAAGTTTCAAAACTAGGATACACTACCTTCAGTCAATTTTGAGTAAAAAATTTTTCGGCTCGCGCTTCGCGTTCGCAAACTTTTCTTTTAAAATGCCCATTGATTATCCTGGCATTCAAATAAGAAAATGTTAATATGTAACATTTCCTGCTGCGTTTCGCACTCGCAATTTATTTTTGAAAAATGGAGGGTGATCGTTACCTAGTAACAGAATTCAAACAAAAATAGGCCTACATATAAGAGGGGAAATCTGCGTAAAAATATAGACCTACGGCCTTCTTGTGTCATTATAAGCCAAAATTTTCAGCTCGCGCTTCGCTCTCAGCAATTCTCTCAGAAAAGACTGATTCCTGACGTCGCAAAGTGAAGTGATGGATGTCAATTTTCGAAATGTTTCAAAATCTAGAATATATACTACCCTCAGTAAGATTATTCAGTTGTAAGTCAAAAATTTTTCGGCTCGAGCTTCGCGCTGCCAAATATCTCTCAGACGGATGACAATTTTCAAAATGTGTCAAGAACACATTTACCTTACGTTTTTGCTGTGTTTGAAATAAATTGCTATTAATCAGTTCAAAAACCGGGACTCAACTAATATCGATTAGACGAATTCAATTACAACTTAAACAACCGAAAGTTAATATAAGATTGGTTGCCTAGACCAAACCACTACCCAAAAAAAATACTGCCTCTGTTTTCATTTTCATTGTTCGATGTCAGATCAGGATTTAGCTTCAAATAAAAGAAGAAGGCTGATCTAGGGGATTTTTGGGTTGACCCATTCCTCCCCATTCCTCCCCCTAAAGTCATACCACATTTCATATACTGAATCCACCGCTAAACTTAAATCCAACACCTCACTGAACTTATAATCATCCCATGAAATTCGTATACAAGTAGGTCATATTTGATTTTTGACTAGTTATTGAAATGAATAACCCCGTGCTATTGTCACGATTGATAGTCAGTATCATGCAAGAGCGTCATGCTTGGCGGACCTGGAAGTTTTATAGGAGGTCTCAGCCATTAGCATGCAGTCTTGCCTGAATTAAAATGGCTCAAACTGGTTTAGAGGACTCCAAAGATCCATGGAGATACATGATCGTACTCAGTAAATTCATCATTCTCGTCATCGATGGCGGAATCGTGAAATCGTTCGGGGTTCTCATTCATGCGATGGTTCTCCGTTACGACAGCGATTACAAGACTATTGGATTCATTTGCAGCTTTTCTTCGTTTATGTATGTGACATGTAAGTATTCCTTCTTCAAATTATAAATGCGCATGTTCTTATCATGGTCTTGTTTGTTGGTCTGAAATATTCAATTTCAACAGGAGAAAGGAATAAATCCAAATATTCTCATTAATCGCAGGGGACGCGTTCCCCCTCTATAATTTGAAAACCAATCTTTGACTGGGCATGTTCAAATTGGTATATTTTGGCTGCTCACCCCCAAGTTATCGGGCCTGGCGCCCCCTTTATTTTAAATATGTACGGTTTCTCAGCAATTTTTTTGTTTTTAAGCAATAACCATGATAATCGATAGCATATCGTATGATGTTATTTCTTATATTGAACACAAAATCACAATCGTAAATGAAAATAAAGTATTTGACCAAAAATATTACATATGATTTTAAAACGGAACGTTTCTGATTTACTTCAAATGAATTGATCATTGTTATCCAATTGATTAACAATAGACCTATTCTCCCTGCTTGACATTCCATGACTTTGTTTACGGAAACTGTATTCTTATCTTATAAAAATATGTTACCCGGTACAAAATCATACTTCAACATTATTCACTGAACTTGGAGTCATTTCTATTGTCAGAAGTACCCTGTGGTTTAAAGGTAGTGTCAGCCTTTTTGCAGGCAAAAATATTAAATTTCTAGTTTTTGAGAGGATATAGTAGTATACCAATGACTATATCTTCCCACAACATGATTAAGCTCAAATGTGTATGTTTGTCATTATATTGCGATTATCAAAATTCATTCCTTTTTTTTTCGAACCTCGAAAAATATACCGTACGGTGCGAACCGCTGACCGCTAGCGCAGAGAATAATGCACGCTGATGCGCCGTGTGTATATTGCTGTGTGCGGTCCATGCCGCACGCGCTGTAATATCAACGATGTTGATGGAGAGTTGGTCAAGATTGGTAGACAGATTTTCGTTTCGTATTACTGATCTAGGCAACCTATGACAGTAAGATTGAATAGTCAGTATAGGTCGATCATATTCTACAGTTATGCCAAGTTGCATTAGTTTTCGCAATTTGTGAAAAAGGCTGAAACTACCTTTAACGTCAAAACGGATGCTCTTTAGGCGAGGGTCTATTTTCACAAGATCATTTACAGTGGCAGATCCAGGATTTGAAAATGGGGGGGGGGCGCAGAAAATTTTCATATTTTAACATATACAGTCAATTAATGAGTGACTTTCAAATTATAAAGGGACACTGTGCCCCCCGCCTGTATCCGCCACTGATCCGCCACATATCGAATGTCATGGTGTGGAATCTCAAAGACGAACACTTTTGTCTCGTCTTACTCTCATCCCTAAATAAGTTCTTCTACCATTACAGTGGACAACTATGGCGTTTGCGGGGCGCGAAGATGTTATTTTTTTTTTTTACGTTTCGGTGCAATTTTAAATCGCTTATTTCTTTGTGTAGGACTATACTACAAAATATAACAATGGCAATTGGAGAGCGGTAATCGTCCATTCAAAAAAAACTCGATTATGATGACAAAATGTTTTATAATGCTGATCAGCCACTGCATACTTGACCTCGGTGTGCGTTTTACTTGATTTGCTTCAATGCTTTATCTGTAATTTCATATAGGGACCCGTACAAAGGGAGTGCGCCGACTGCCAGGAGGCGTTCAGGCCTTGTTCGCCCACAATTTTTTATTAAAACACCAGACTTATTTAATGGGGCAATGCTTTAAAATTTTGGCTGTGGCCCAACACATTTTCAACTCTTTCAACTGGATCCACCTCTGTTAGATTAACGAACAAAAATCGGGTCACCTTTATTAAAAGCACAAATCCTAGGTACATTTCTTGAGCACCTCAACTCATACTAAAAAGCGGAAGGGGTTACATGGCGTTCCCCCCCATCTCTGTCTCTCTTTTCTGTCATCCTCCTATCTACCCATTCTTTCATCTGTTTCATCCTTCTTTCTCCTCACCTTTTCTGATTCAATGACAATTTGCTTTGCCAATCTATCCCGCCGACATTAATTGCTCCGCGCCGATAGTTAATGATCCTGCGCGCACAAAAAAAAAAAAAAAAAAAAAAAAAATAGTTAATTTAGGTCATGTGATGCAGAATAATACAGTTTTTCACATTTCGTATTTTCATAACGCTATTTATTATCACATTCATTTTAAAAGTATTATTATAATTGATTTATGTCTAGCTCCTATCGCAAATTTTCTGACGACAGCGGTGAAACCACAAATCCTTGCAATAACTGGAGGGTTACTAGCTGCGGTATTACTCATGTGTATTCCTCTCACCAACTCAGTCTACTTACTCGGGGTAGTGCTAGTTTTAGCAGGTAAGCATCAAAATTGTTTGATAAAGCTAATTCTGAGGAAAACGCTCAGATGGTCGACAAAGAATTAGAGCAGCAACAGATACAGGATTTGGAAATGGGGGAATGGACATTTCAAAGAATGTTATGAATAAGCAGACCTACGATATCGTGTTGTCTCTTTTACCTCGGCTGGTTCTGCATCGTTTTATAATACTAATGGGTATAGGCAAAAGATCCATTCTTGAATAGGCTCCATGGAGGAGATGAGAAGAACGGAGCACAAATACAAAAAAGGGTATTTAAATCTTAAATGTGTTTCTTCTTCTTCTTCTTCTTCTTTCTTTTTAATCAAAGATGTGTTCCTCCTCCAGGTCCTCTAATTAACGTAAAGTGCCTATAAACCCAAAATCAAATACAAACGACGATGCAGAGATGACTTATATTAAAATGATATAATTTATTAGGGCTAGTCAAAAGTCTAATTGAAATCAAATATTATTCTTTCAGGATTTGGAAATACACTGGCCTTTGTCCCGCTGTTTACGTCAATAAATACGTTCTTCCCAAGGTCGTTTATACTTGTAGACACTCTAACCCAATTCGGCACTCCTTGTGGCGCTTTCGCTGTTCCTGTCATTATTGAGAGATCACTAGAAGCATATGGATACCAAGGGGCTTTTCTAATCTTAGGCGGCATAGCTCTTCATGGTGTGGTCTCCGCTGCTTGCATCCGAACCCCAAGAATCTTGCACCGTGATGTCGTCCATCCCGAAGCCACCGAAGTGAAGGAAACACCAAATCATCCAACAGAAAATTATTCCCCAGAGGAAGATCGTGCCTCAAAGACCGAGCAATTACGTCTTCTACAACTACAAGACATACCCCATTCCAGCAGCCATACCGCATCAGAAGAACCACCGGTTGATCCTGTAAATAAAGAATTTGTATCCCCAATGCAGAGGGTGGGCTGTCCTTCTTCTTGCAGACAGTGGTTGAGTTCTTCTATTCTTATCACAGAACCTCTCTTTACGCTCGTAGTTCCAGCCATATTCCTTGAAGGATACCTGAGAAATGCTTGGATGTTATTCCTTGTCCCACATGCCGAGTGCATGGGTATTGCGCAATCTAAAGCAGTATTACTATCCACTTTAGCAGGATTTTGTGGCTTGATCGGCAAGATAACTTATCCCGTACTCATATATTTTAAAGTCAACTTTTCTCTCATCTTTTGTCTTGCATCCCTTGTCTGTGCAACTTCGTTTTTCATCGACTCAATCAGCTCGACATTTTTGTACCTCGCTATTGTGGCCTGTTTGCAAGGGTTCTGCATGTTTCTATTGATGTGCTTTCCGACTGCTGTTGTCAAATTGTCAGTGAGGAACGAGAGCAATATGCCAAGCGCTCTTTCTTTTTTCCTCTTTGTGCAAGCCTTGGGTGCCATAATTGGAGATACCGCTTCAGGTAACAATCTCCTTTAAACATCAACATTTTATGTTTTAATATTCATATCAGTACCCCTCCCCTTTTAAAGTTTTGTGTTAATGAAATTGACGATTATCCGTAAAGTCTATAGCAATTATATTTTTGAATCCAAATGCTTCTATAGCATTTAGTTCATAAAACTGATTTAGGATAAAATCTCTGAAGAATCTCTAAAGAATACTTAGTTTATATTTTATATTTTTCGAGTATTGTTTTGCACAAATCTTAATTTTTATGCCTCCGCCACCGAAGGTGGTGCCGGAGGCATTATGTTTTCGGGTTGTCCGTCCGTCCGTCCGTCCGTCCGTCCGTCCGT
>CALNVZ010003425.1:11718502-11772107 GCA_940671915.1 Paracentrotus lividus
TGTCTATATACTTTTTACAACTTATGGGACTTTTTTCTGACTCACTATGTAGATACAAATAAACAGATATTCAGTCTATGATTTTTGAGCTACAGTTTACTATTTCCAACGGTAACTGTTTGGATCATTACAGTCTGTGTAAAAAAAAAATGGTACTGTCAAAAAAAAAATATTTAGGTGGGAAATATTTTTAAATAATGTGTGTATATGGTACCAAAATAAAGCCAAAATATTTTCCCTGCTGATACGCTTTGTTCTGTATAATTTGCTTTCGTAAAACAAAAGATATGCTAAATTTTGTGCGACGAGGAACAAATCGAAATTGAGCACTTCATGGCTCTCATGCGAAACTTATACACAAAGGCCTGGGACGGCGTGCGAAAAATTGATTTTTCTTGATTGTAGAAAACTAGTCATATCTCAAAAACTACAACACCAAATTTGATGAAAAAAATTGCAGAAGAAAGTCTAATTTTCCTGCTTTACAAAAATATCAAACAATACCAGGTTGTGATTAATATTCTTACTATTAAAAAAATGTTTTCCACTTGTACCATTTTATTTGACACAGACTGTATAACCTATTTTTTTAAATGAAAGTAATTGAAAAAATCCCGTCATCTTGAATTGGAAGGTCTCAGCTCCATGAGATAAGTAAAATAATGTAAGCAAAAATTTTATCAATATCATTATCATTAATTATGATATTCATGAAGCACATAAACCTTTTTGTTATGTCCTAAATAAGTTTTAGGTCCTAAATATGTTTTATTTCCCTCCTTTTTGTTTGAAACAGTACCATAAATAGGGAATTATCATTTATCAAATTGTGACCAACTCTTATGTCAATCTTCTTTGCATTATTATACATGTATACACGTACCATTCTGTAATCTTATCACGTACATGTATACATGTACATGATTTTATGATGAAGCTTTAAGACCTAAAATTAAAGATGAGATTATTCAACTCGTTACGGATTTTCTGAATTTCATTTCATTGGTTAAAACACAAGCTTCATAAACAACGAGACCGGAACGGGCAAGTATCAGAATAGTGAAATATTTCCTTGTCATGATGTCGTTATCTGTTCATTCTGTTTATTTGTTATACACCCACGCATATATATATATAATTTTTTAATCTATTTCTTTTACATTCCATAGAGAGGCAGAGTAGATATACATGTATATATATATAGAGAGAGAGAGAGAGATAGAGAGATAGTGAGAGAAAGAAATAGAGAGAGAGAAAGAAAAAGAGAGACGGAAAGAGAGAGATATGGTGAGAGAGACAGACAGAGAGAGAAAGAGGTGAACTGATCGAATTCGTACCCCTCTCGACTCTTGGACTCGTAACATTAATTAAAGGGGGCGTACCAAAGGAATATACGTCACACATGTCAGTCTGGTGTTGGTCTTGAGGTGGTCTGGAGACGATCTCGTCAACGTACGGCTCTGTTTCACCAAATCCTTCGTAATTTACGACTAATTTTACGAACGACTGATGATCATTTTGTTTTGCGCTAAATCATAAAAGATTTGTGATTAATGTAGCACCCAAGAACATGTCCACTCGTTCGTAAAGCCGTTCGTGATTTTTAAGAACGACTAGGCGAAGGTCCATCCGAGTCGTAGCCTATATGTCTTTGAACAGGCATAGACTGAACGTCCAATCTCAACCTCGAAGGGTCCGGACAAGCAAATACGGAAGTTCACATTTATTTTGAAGCTTCAAAAAGACTGTTGTAATTGAGCAGACACAATGTCGGGTAAGTTATTAAGATGGACTTTTCAAATGAAAAGTACAGGCTAAAAATAGTTTGGCAAAAAAATTGCTTAATTGCAACAGTAAGTAAAATGGTGTCCACATCATATTGGTTAAAATTTGCCCAACTTTTAACCAAGCTCCGGCACATGAAACCTCAAGTCGTTATTGATTGGTCAGAAATGTTAAATTTTCAAACAACGAAAATTACCAAACTAAAATAACCCAACATTTTAATTACCTTGTCTACATTATCCAATAAATTCATTAATGTAATTCGATCGTTGTATATGAGCGTTTCCTCAAATCATGTCAGCCGTGGAATCGTGGGAAAGACGAGGAGCCTTTCAAGCCCTTGTCGACTTTGAAAAATATACCATTGGGCTAAAGAATGTAGGCCTATTTTCCCTATTTTTCCAGATATTTAAAAATGTAGAATCGACACTATTGTTTTAAAGCTGGGGGGGGAATACAATAATGATGATAAGAGGGGTAGTGACGAGGAGTTCCCCATATGATCATACTCCAATCATTAGTATTGTGAGGATCAGGAACAATGCCTTAAATTTTATGTAATGAGCAATTTAAATCCACATGACATGCATTGGTACAAAGCATTGCTGATATAAGTCGGCTATTTGAATTGAATCATTCCCATTTTCTTATCCTAATCATAGTTAATTCGAATCAGAAATAAATCACTGATGTCACAGGCTCCATGTATTCCCGTATTAATGAGCAATATCTTCATGTCATCATCCATCTTCCCGATAAGTCACCTAGTCCAAGCCCTTTCCTTCTTAATTTCAATCATGAGGGGGAGGGGGGGGGTAGAAATATTCATTTGTATTCCGAACTGTAGAGATTTTTTAGTATATAGCTTCAGCAGTCTTAAGGCTGTATCTCACTTCGCGGAGATGTCTCTGCAACTCGGACATTCGGAGACCTCTCCGATATTTTTTCTGTCGCAGAGACACTCGGACGTCCTTCGGACGTCTCTGAGACGTCTCACAACTGTCTCAAATCTGTTTTACACCAATCAAAAATAGTCGCAAACCCGTCTGGTGGCCAGTGAGATACTACCACTAGCAGTTTTCTTATTCTTTACAATAATGACTTCAGAAGACACGGTCAACCTGTTGGACGATTCTAACAATGGAGCGTACGATACTGCGTACACGACGCCCTCTAACTGTGAACCAACCATTGGAGATGAAACCCCAACGTGCCATACCCCTTCTGAGTATTCCGTACAGGATGAACAAGATATTTTTTCCAATGGACCAACAGCTAAGCCAACAACAGTGCAAATGGGAAACCCGGTAGGTATGCTGAGAGACAAAAGAAATTTAAATGAACTTTGTGGAGGCTTGCAAAACTTGCAATGCAATGCTGTCAGTGCTTGTAGTCAAGATGAAAACCTGACAAATTCATTTTCTAATAAAGCATCATTAAATCTTGCTTCATAATAAGTAAAAGGAAAGTTAAAATAAATAGCGAATTCCTGCGCAGCCTCATTTATGTGTCCTTTACAAAAGTGGGCACTGCTTACGGAAGCATGTATTACTTTTGGACTTTTTGGTGCCAAATGACAGTTGGGGATATGAGTTTTTTTCTATAATCCTTTCCCAACGATCCATATATATATTTCTTATTTGGAAGCCATTTCAAAAGTGTATATTTTTTATCGGGACCAACTGACAAATGAACTGCAGTCATGTGCGAAAGAAAATGCACATTGGTCACATCACGATGTCATTTCCATGCTGTGTATACACTTATTAATATGATATCATATCAAATATGAAAATCAAAGTCCGTTCTGATATTCCCTCACTCTCCTTTTGATTCAGTAATCGGGAATTAATCGTCATAGCTTGTTTTTTTTTTTTTTGTTTTTTTTTTTTTGCTTGTTTTATATAGGTTACATCAAATGAAATAAACAGACAAGCTGAAGAAATGCCAAAAACCTATATCCTTCATAATATCCTCGTTCTTATTTTCTGTTCGGTGATAATTGGTATCCTTGGCCTTGTCCAAGGAAGCAAGGTCAGTTATGAATCTATCTATTCAATATACTTTTTTCGTGTTTTTTTTTTATTTTTTTTATTATTATTCATTGTGGTTTCATTCATTCATTGTTTGGCTGAGATAACCTATTTAGAATGATGAAAATTCAAATGGAATGAAGATGGATAAAATCAAATTGAATCCAAGTCAAAATAAACTTTGACCCTTTCCCAGGACAGTAGACCTAAGTCCGTAACCATAAAACCCAAACAATAATGGCTACAGCTCGATAGACCGCCGGGTCCATAGACCACAATGCGAATACCGATGTCAGAGGCGAAAACGTCCGGCCAGAAGAATCCGTCCGTCATGCGAACTTTATGTGTAGTTATAAGCGTATGTAGCTCCATGTTCCGAAAGGGATGGGTGGGATCCCTTTGGGATATTCTAAAGTTTGAAAAAGAAGCCCAAGCATACATCAAGAACTTAATCTTGGAAACAGATTCAGGGAATATAATTTCAAAAGAAAAATATGTCTCAAATAATCCTACAATGATCGGATAGGAAGCCAGAAAAGGGTGGGTTTGGAAGGTGCTTGATTCTCATGTTGGTTTTGGATCTAGCTTTCAAGGTTCATTTATGCACGTAACGTACGCATGGCGGGCGGATTCGCCTGGTCGGACGTTTCCGCCTCCGACACCAAGTCACGATGTCCTATTTTCATTTATTGTCTAATGGCAGTGCAACCAACGAACTCTTCTCGACCAGAAGTCGCATAAGCATGAATGCAGGGAGAGTAAATGTAGCATAGCGTCCTCTTTGTCGTACATTCATTGATCGTATAACTTCAGGTCACACAGGCCTAATTACTGCCACAGAAAAAGAGATAATCCCAAAATATATTCCCCAAAATATGTAACTTTAGACAGCTAATAGTCAAAATGTATAGATTCAAAATTTAACACTGGTTACAGAAAGGGCAATTATTAAGCTTCGTATTCTAAAACGGGGAAGAAATCGATGTTGACTTGGCACTCTATTATTAGAAGCGCAAGTTTGACACAAATACTACCTTTTGACTACCAATTTTAGAATAAACCCGTAAACATAAATCATAGTTTCTTGTCCTTCCGTTCCACATGACCACGCACGAAGTGAATTTATTTCTGATTCTATACAATTTTATGAAACTTCAAAATCAGCACGCAATCTCTTTGAGATCATAATTACTGGTGTGGCCCCTTAAATTAAAGTGAGAGCGAATTGATCAACACTGTCATTGGCTGTGTGTTATAAATAGCTGGTTTTAAAAATATAGGCCTATAAATTGGCTTATATTAATTATCTGATACACAAGAAGTGGATTTGTTTCATAATCTCTCTCATAATCTATCCAATCTCTCCTCATAGGTCAGAGCCCTCTACCGGTCAGGTAGCCAAAATGCAGCCGAAGAGGCCTCACAGTCTGCCCGGAGCTGGGCTGAATTTGGATTCAGTTGTGGTTTAAAATTGAACGTGTTTATTTTAACAGTCGCGGGATTGTGTTATTTTACATACTGGAAATTATCTTGAACGCTCACTTCCATTCTCTTTATTGCCCTACTGTGATATTTCCTGCAAAAGAGCGAAACGTACCCGTCATTATTAACATTGATATCAATGTAACCTCATGATATCTTACAGATGGGTAAACGTTTAATGATCTGAAATTTGGTCAGGAGGAAGATGGCACCGAATGAAATATGAAAATATTAAATCTGAAAGTTGGTTAAAATGTTACCTCCTTCATTTTTGTGAAGTAGGGCAGTATAAAATAATAAAGACAGAACTGACCTTTTAACTATTGACTGGATATAACGCGCAAGTCAATGTACGTGACGTCACACATCAACCGTATTTTGCAAGATTTATCGTTTTTAATAGTAATAATAATAATAATGATAATATTGATAATCATAATGATAATAATAACAATAATAATAATAGTGATAACAATAATGATGATAATAATAATAATAATAATAATAATAATAATAATAATAATAATAATAATAATAATAATAACAATAATAATAATAATAAATAATTATAATAATAATGATAATAGTAATAAAAATTAAAAGTTTTTACAAAGCGCATATTAAACACATTGGCATAATTTCATGTCTCTATACGCTTTAAAAAAAAACATTACATGTAATTAGAAATCAAAATAGTACACTGGGTTCAAATTAAATAAATTATATCTACAATTAGGGCCTGAATAGATTTGTTTTTTGTGTACTTCTGAAATTATTATTGATTTTCCTGCGGTACACTGGTAGTTTATTCCATAGGACCGTGAACGTACTTTCTGTCATAAAGTAGTACGTCCATGATAGAACAGGAGCTGCGTGTAAAATGACATTTCTCCCTATGGGAACATGGCATGCATGGAGTGATGTTTTACTGGAAGCAGAGTACTTTCTGGTTTGTATTTAGTTAAGAGCCTGTCCCACAGAAAGCGATCGTTGTGGAGACAAACTACGAACTACCTGTCGCTACCATGCGCAGGTCCAATCGCCTATAAGATCGTGAATTATCGCGTCTGTCGCCAAAATATACGTAGCAAAATTCAGTTCGCCGCTGGATTTTCAACAAGTTAAACAATAGTCGGCGACATTTAGCTTGACGTCAATGACCGTAGCCTGTCTTCTCTTGTCTCGACAATGTGCTATCGTAGAATGTCCCTAGATATCTCATGTTTAGCGGCCTGGAACGGCGGCCAGATCGATTGCCGCGCTACTGCCAGCGTACGTTGTACATACCGCCAAACCAAACGGCCAATTAAATTTAAGCTGCTACGGCCTTTGTCGCCAACTACATTCACCAAACTCAGGATCGGCCTCCTATTTAGATGTAGAGTCGCTGCAAATTTTTGAAATTTTCAAAAATCACTCACGACCAAAATTATAATGGGCGTCTGAGAGGACAATCACGAACCTAAAGACTACAGGCCGCGCGCCGTCAGGTAGAAAACACTCGATTACCTGTTGCGGTCGCAAGGATCGCCACAGTGCGTAAGTTCATATTCGGTTGATTTTTAAGCTGCGAAAAGAAAAGTCGAGCAGCGAGATGCGCGAGGGTCTAGGCTATTGTATTCACGGAAACAAGCTATTTTTAGTCTATTGTTTGTTTGAAAGCAAGCCTTTGCCGTAGCCTACCGTAGACAGAGTCGTAGGTACGTATATGACCTACGGACACCTTCAATTCTGACACGATTCTGGCAGGTTCTAACAGGCGTTGGTTGTCGCCACAACGATTGCCTCCTGTGGGACAGGCCATTTAGTAATTCAGTGAGGTATGGAGGTGCAAATTGATAGAAGCATTGATATTTTAATGAAATTACTTTAAACTGGATACGAGACTGGATAGGGAGCAGATGAAGATTTTTTAAGGACTGAAGATATTGATTCATGACGTGTTTTTTTTTTTTGTGTGTGTCACAAGCTGTGCTGCTAAATTTTGGATAAGTTGTAATATGTGTATTTGATAAGTGGAAAGACCAAAAAGCAAGCTATTACAGGAGTCAAGATGACAAATAACAAAGACATGGATGTGGCGTTCAGTTGTAGCCTACTTTTGTCTAAGAAAAAATTTTGCCAATTTTGTATAAACCAAATTTTGCTGAACGACAGTTTTGAAAACAAATTTTTCAGATGTGAATTTGTCATCAAAAGTAACACATACTGAGATTTTTGTATGTTTTGGTAGCATTAACAAGATTGATTTATATGTTCAATGTCATTATTGGTTCAGTAGATCGTGACGTGAAAAAAAAAACATTTTAAAAATCCGTCTTAGTACTGATCAGTTTGATTGATCTCCTGCAATTAGATGTTTCAGGAGTAACATTAAAATTACTGTAAAGAGGAGGTGTATATAAAGTGAATAATATCGGGCCTACAACCGAACCCCGACGAACTCGCTGTAATACGATATGCCTGGATAATTGCTCGTTCCAAATCATTACAGTGTGTGTGTGAGGGTGTGTGTTTGCGAAGCTGTGTGTGTGTTTGTTTGTGTGTTGGAATAAATAAGTATTGAACACATGGTATAAAGTGACTTCCTAAAAAGGGTTTTGAATCAAAGATCAATGATTGTAAACATGATTGTAAACTACGATTCATGAGTCAACGTTTGTTTGTTTGTTTTTATTTCCGTAAATCAATAATACGAAGTGTAACACAAGTTCACCATTAGATAAAATTACAAAATACGGCGGATTGTGCTTTTCAGCGGTAATAACATATTACCAATGTTCGTTCATGGGGTACTTTAAGTCAGAAATAAACAATCAATATTATGCAAAAACGTAATGTTTAACCGTTTTATACCATTGATTTTTGCTTTGACTCCATTTTTTTTTTTTTTTTTTTTTTTTTTTTTTTGTCTTTGTTAGCCGACTTATTAAATTATTGATTTTGATCCCTTATGGCGGCCTATAACCAGGTGATAAATGAATGGCAAATTCTTGCGCAGGCTAATTTTTGTGTCCTTTACAAAAGTGGGCATTGCTTACTGAAGCATGCGTTAATAATTAAACAAAATCTTATCGATATCATTTATTATTAATAGTATTACGTCTGCCGAAAATTCACGAAGCACATGAAACCTTTTTATTATGACCTAAAAGTTTTAGGTTTTAAAGAAGTTTTAATTTTTTTTTATTATTTCTTTTATTCCTTCATTCTTATTTTTATTTTTGCAACAGCACCATAGGCCTGAATAGGCATTTATTTTTTTCCATCGTGACCAACTCTGATGCCCAATCTTCTTTGCATTACTATACATGTACACGTACCATTCTGTAATCTTAGCACGTGTATGTTTACATTCAATTCAATTCAATTCAATTCAAAAATGGTCTTTATTCATAAACATGAAATAAATTATTACATGAAAAACAGCCGCAGCTGGAACTTTCACGTGTACATGTTTACATGGCACATTATGAATACAATTTAAAAAGTTAAAATGAGAAAAATACTATATACAGTGGTTACAAAACACATAGCATAAAATTCGGTAATATTATTAAATGTGTGCATTAATTTTCATAAGATCGACAAGATTGATTCCATAGGCCTGACTTGAGGAGAGGAGACTGTACATACTTTTGACATTAATAAAGATAATAAGAAAATAAGAGGGTTTTTTTTTTATAGCTTTTGTTAAGTATGTCAACCAAAAATGGCAAAGGGCTTTTTTTTAACCTTTCTGTTTTAAGTTTAAATTGTTGATAAGTCTGCATATGGCGAAGCGATATGTTCAAGCGTTTTTTCTTAGGCAACCATGTCTGACAAATGGGATGATTTGAAATTGATTTAGCAAATTTTATACAAACTTTCAGTCTCCTCTCCTCAAGAGTTGGCAAATTACATATTTGGCAAGCATGCAAGTAATTAATGTATTCATATCCTAATATGATTTTACACACTCTTCGTTGTATTTTCTCGAGACTATTGCTTTGTTCTTTTGTAAGACTACTATGGAACACCGGAGCACAAATATTCTAAATTGGTCGTATATAACCTGCATATATGTCACTAGATCCTTCAAAGTTAAATTAAATTTCTTAAGTTTCCTCAACATGTATAGTTTTCTATTGCACTCTTAACTAAATCATCAATATGTAAGTTCCATTTTAAATTGGATTGAATGATTATTCCAAGAATTTGATATTTTGTACATTGCATAAAATAGAGTCGTTGACAGAAAGAATTTCAGGAAGAGGTGGATTTTTCAAAAATGAAACATGAAGGGTGAAACTTTTGCAGGATTGAGAGACATGTTATTCGATTGCGACCAGTTATGCACAGATTGAGTATAGGTTGTAATTGTGAGACGTCGGTTGATTTACGACATTGTACTAAGGACAAATCATCAACATATTTGAAAAATATGTTAGGAATATTTTTACACAAATCATTGACCATTATCAAAAAAAAGGATGGGGCCAAGGCGTGTCCCTTGGGGGACACCGGCATGATTAACTTTAACATTAGACAAAATTCCATTATATAAAGTACTTTTGAGTACGGCATTGTAAAAAACTAATAATCCAGTTTATCATCCATGGCTTTATATGCATATTAATCATTTTTTTCAATAAGAATACCGTGATGCAGGCGATCAAAGGCCTTTCTGAAATCTGTACATACAACAGTAGAGATGGCTTTATTATTTTCTGCGTTTTTATAAAGATGGTGCAAAAGACCAACAAGATAATGTGATGTTGATAATCCTGGTCTATTACCGAACTGATATATATCAATGTATTTTTCAATGTCTTTTAAAACCATTGAGCCATAAAAGATTCAGCCAACTTAGAAAAATGTGAAGTCAAAGAAATGGGAGGCAAGTTATTTATACTAGGTGGGTGAGATTTTGGAATAGAGTTACTTGACCGAATTTCCATTGTGAAGGTCACCTTGTCTGAAAGATATATTAAGGATTCTGGTAACGGTACACTCAATTCACATGCAAATTCTCTTATGATTCTAATTGGAAGGTCATCTTTTACAGATGCTTTATGTAATTGTAATTTCCGTAATCTGCAATAGACTTCCCAACAACTAATATTTGGACTTTCAGATTGAGAAGGTAGAAAAGCTGGTAATGTGTTTCTATCCAAGGGAGAAAGATCTGAGGCAATAGATATAAAAAAATCATTAATTGCATTAGCTGCTTGTTTAGAATATTGATCACTTTGAGTATCGATACCAGGAATCTTTATCGGAATATGATCCTGTTTACCATTTGTAGTATCTTTATATGTCTATACAGGCTGAAGGATTTCTCAGCTTTTCTTTTTTAATACGAGATGTTATAATAATTCCTTTTTGCAACAGAAATGGCTTGAGCAACTTTATTTCTTAAATGTCTCCAAAGATTACCGTTTGCGCTTTTTAAAAGCCTTTTGTCGATCACGTATAAGTGATTTAATAAATGGTGTCACCCACGGTTTATCATTTTTGACTAACTTTCACCTCATGCGAAGGTAAATATAAATCAAGTTGATTTTTTATAATATGACCTGGTATACATTAATGATAAATCTGATGTATTCAAGAAAACTTCTTCCCACGTTGTGCCGTTAACCATTGCCTCAAATAATCGCAATCCACTATCTTTTAACGGCCGTACAATTCTAATTTCGTATCAATATGTTTGTTAGGAATGTTAGAAGGGTACAAAATAATACAATTATGGTCACTTCTTCCGATGGCGGCAGAATGGCATATTTTATAAAAATGCCGAAAAATTTGAGAAAATCTTATCAAGTATGTTCTGCCCTCTTGTAGGTTTATCAACCACTTGCTTGAAAGTTCCATCTCTTAAAATTTCTTGAATATTTAAGTCATTAAAATCACCAAGTACAGCTATCCCAGCATCAGGATATTTTACCAGTAAAGAATCAATTGTTGAAATGACATGATCTGTATATTCAGCTTCATATAGGACTCCTTGGAGGAAAATAGAGTATACACAAAATGATACTAGAAATTTCCTTGGTAAGTAAGGGGTCTTACCATGACCCAAATCACTTCAATATCCTCTGGTACTTCGATGTCAGTTAAAAGTCGAGGGTGAAATACATGTTTCGCGAGCAAAGCTACCCACCTCCTTGTCGATTTTCCGAGGTCTGGAAAAGTAGCAAAACCATCTAAACGCAACAACTCAATAGGTGAGTCTTCGACTTCCCAGGTTTCCGTCAACGCTACCAAATCACAACATTTTCTTTAACCACAATTTCAAGCTCATCCAATTTATTGTTGATAGACCTTGTATTCGTCAAAAGAAATTTCGGTAAATAAGATCCTCTGGTTTCAATTCCCTATGCAATTCTACCTGACGAAGATTGAAGAGATTCGCTTTAACTTTATCTTTATCATAACATTTATACGTATTTCTTTGGCAAATAATCACTGGTATTGCACATTGATAATCATCATAAGAATTATCGGTTGTAAAAAGATTCCGTCTATTCAAAATCGGCACTTTCCTTTTTCCTGCTCGTTTTCCCCGATGGTGAATGGGTTTTCGTTGAATTCCGAGATCTGTGATGATTTTCCATGTTGTGTGTGGTAGATGTGTTGTTGATGCATGTGAGTGTTGCAAGGCATATAATGCAGAAACGGGATAATGATGATGATGGTGATTGTTGTTAGCAGAATTCGTTGGACCTGGGTTTGATTCGATATCACCACATAATAAGAGTTTAAGTTGAAATGACGAGTTACTGTTACTGCAATACGGAATACGTGCAGATAAGTATTTGTGGTGAGAAAGTTTAGAAGTTAGAAACCAACTGGTTTTATAACTTTGGAGAGCACTTGTATCGGGTAAGTAGCAGGTTTGATCTCTACATACACATGAGATTAAAGCATACACAGGTGAAATGCTCACCACTAGCTTCATACCATTGACTACATGATTTTGTGATGAAGCTTTAAGACCAAAAATTAATTATTTATTCAACTCGTTACGGATTTTCTGAATTTCATTTCATTCGTTAGTTCCAAATATTTAAAACAAGATTAAACAACGACACCTTAACGAGCAAATATTAAGACAGTAAAATATTATCTTGTCACCGTATCATTAGGGGAGACCGGGTATGGAAGTTACACGGGTCAGTTGTTACAGTTCTCAGTGTGCTAAGATGGAACAAGAGAGGATGTGCTAGCTGGCATCTATATACAGCCTACACATAGCTGTGATGAACTGCCGGTCGTGAGGTTTCTCCGTTGTTTTATTAAAAAGTAAATCAACAAAAACCATTTTTTACAGTTCGAAGTAAATTTTTGACAAAAATTGAAATTTGTAATAGCTTTTACAACTGAAGGCACATGATGATAGTCTGGTATTGTAAATATAGTACATGTATGTCACTAATATACCCCCTAGCCATGCCCTGTAATTCTGCCTAATGACTGTGCTACAGTTGATTTCTGTGTGTAAAATCACCCATGGGGTAGGTTGTTACAACAACCTACCCCATGTTGATGTAACAACTTACCCCAATTACATTACATATTCAAAATAACATTTTGTCTCAATTTTCATGTGTTAATATTGATATTTTTCTATTATTACTTTTGTCTATTCTAGAGCTCTACTTGATCTACTGTTAACGATGTCAAGAAACTGGAAAGTTGAAATTAAAGTATGGTATAAGAGATTTACACATTGTCAACTTACCCCGTATGTTTACATATTGTAACAATTGACCCCGTATGGTGTAACAACCTACCCCGTATATGGGGTAGGTTGTTACAAAAAAAATGTCTTCACTAATTAAGCTGTAGTTAATTAGTGTTTACATGTTTTCAAGTTTTATATGCCTCAGGTTTTAGCCAACATAATAGGCTAACTACAGACCTAATATGGAGTGCGTGAGTTCTTTCATTAGAATTATCTGGCACAAAATGTGAATTTTGTAACGTCCATACCCGGTCTCCCCTATTTATTCATTCTGTTTATTCATTGTGCACCAACGCATAAGTTTTTTGTTTCATTACAGAGAATATACAGAGATAGAGAGAGAGAGAGAGAGAGAGAGAGAGAGAGAAAGAGAAAGAGAAAAGAGGTGAACCTCTCTTGACTCTTGGACTCAAGACATTAATTAAACGGGGCGTACCCAAGGAGCAGACGTCACACATGTGACATGTCCAGCTATTCTTAAAGTTGTTCGTGATTTTAAGAACGACTTTGTGAAACACCTCCCGAGTCGTGTGTCGTTGAACATAGACTGAACATCCAATCTCAATTTCGAAGGGCTCGGAAGAACATATACGGAAGTTCACAAGAACTTTGCAGTCAAACACATATTTATTTTGTAGCTTCAAAAAGACTGTCGTAATCGAGCAGATATGTCGGGTAAGTTATTAAGGTGAACACTTTTCAATCTGAAAAGCACACGCTTAAAATAAGTGAGCAAAAAATTGCGAAGTTTTTTAGGAACATTAAACAAAGTTGTGTCCTATTCATATTTAAAGCGTAAGTGAAGACAGCTATTTGAATGGAATTATTCCCAATTTATTATTGTCTTATTTTTCCATCCTTGTTTTTAATTGGAATCAGAAATAAATCATTGATATCACAGGCTCCATGTATTCCATTCGTGATGCCATATTTCCATTTAACCATCCATCTTCCCAAGAAGTCGCTTATGCCAAGCTCTTTCTTTCATTTTTTTTTAAATCAAAATCCTGTGCTTGGCATTAGCGAAAGAAAAGTGTAGCTCGTCATTAACTTGGTGACTTTTTCATTGGGAGAAGGGGGACGGGTAAAATTATTTTACAGTATTTCGAACTGTAGATAATTTTTAACAAGACGAAGACAAGAGGCAAAATGTGGGTAAAGTATTTTTTTCTGTGGCGAAGACTTCGTGGAAAAAAATCATAGATTTACGCATGCTTGATTTCGCCGCGACTTGAGAGACTTATGAGACGGAGACTTATAAAATATCGCAGAGACTCTGAGACTCATAGCAAGTGAGATATAACCATTAGCACTTCTCTTATTCTTCACAATTAACTTCAGAAGACACGGTCAACCTGGTGGACGATTCTGACAATGGAGCATACGATACCGCGTACACGACGCCATATTACTGTGACCCAACGATTGGAGATGAAACCCCAACCTGCCATACCACTTCTGAGTATTCCGTAGAGGATGGACAAGATACGTTCTCCAATGAACCACCAGCAATGCCAACTACAGTAGAGATGGAGAGCCCGGTAGGTATGGAGGCTTTGTGGAGCCTTACAAAACTTGCAATTCAATGAATGCTGTTAGTGCATGTAGTAATGTGTCAAGATGAAACCCTGACAAATTCATTTCCTAAGCATCAATAAATTTTTTGCTAACAATAAGTAAAAGGAAAAGATGAATCCAGATGATCGGAAATAACAGTTCATTTCCCTCCATAGACTACAGTGTACACGTATAAATGTATATAGGTACGCTTTACGGTGATATAATTATGCAGTTTAGCTGTATGACGAACTGACAAATTCTAGACCCTGAACGAACTTAATGTAACATTCCATGAGGCGATCACTTGTTGGCTCTATAGACTTGCTGTGTCAACAGTTGAACTTGGATAAAATTATATCCATTTCCTCTTTTAATAATAATTATTATAGTAACTTGAATTTATAAAGCGCCTTTTCATAATAGATACAAAGCGCATTTTACTTGAATAATAATTTAAAAAAAAAAAAAAATTACATGATTGAAGGAATCTGTAAGCGTGTCAGAAAATGACCCAGCAAACTTGACAGTTTATTTTCCCTTGGTCCAACACACAGTTGGTTTAATGACAACTTGTCTGATTACCAAAGCGTCTTACAGCCAAATTGTCTAATTACATATTCATCTGTTACCAGTTTGTTACAATAATTGTCTTAGTGATGTTAGACTAACTTGACATTAAACGAAACGGGATAAGACAAAATGGTAAATAGGCAAAGTTGCAATAAGACCAAAAGGTGATTAGACGAACTGGTTGTAGACGAAATGGAATTAGGTTAAAACAGGTGAAAAATTACCAATGTGGCAATCGTCCAGATGCAGATCCCGGTATGTTTCATGGGGGACATAGAAATATTCCATCTAATATAAGTTAACTATAGGGAGGGGGTCCTACCCAGGGGGCAAGAGGTGTGGACCTGACTTGGCGAGATCTAAAAAGTAGTCCTATCTAATATGGTTCTATGTACCCATAGCAACACCGCTAGGGTGGACTACCCGGTGGTTAAGTGACACGAGGGTCTCTACAGGCGGGGGCGCCCAAAATAGCCGCCCTTTTTACAAAAAAATAGTAATTTAAAGAAAATGACTAGAAATAATTTTCTAAACTCAATGAGTTGGGTCTCATATGAAAGAGTATTAAATTTCCTTTAAAACAATGCTAACTTTAGTAGAGGACCACTGTGTAGACCCCGTGGATGTTTTTTGGGAACAAAGGTTTGAAAGTGATTTTGAGTTGCTTAGAGGTCACTAATCAAAATTAGCTTGGCTAGTCCCCTGCTAACCCCCGGCAACTCTCGTAGGGGTCAAAATAAGGTCAAATTGGGGCCAATGGGGGGTCAAATTTTTAAAATGCCCGAATAGTATCAAAAGACATTGCAAATTGTTGGTCTCTTTCTAATGAACAAAAAAGCGTACAGGACCAAATATCCATGACCTCCCAGTAAGAAGTTATGGCGGGAAAAGTCAAAAGGTCAACAAACTTTCACATGAAGGCATATAAGGCCTACACTAGCTAAAATTGTTAGGAACGACAAATTTTCCTTTTTTTGTGTGTCTATTAATATTTATTATGGCTAAGAAGATTAATTGAGACTATTTCTACTTAAAAAAAAAAAAATCATGATCAGTACAAATAAGGGGTCAAACTAAGGTCATTTGGGGTCAAATTGGTTCATTTAGGATCGAAATATGGAAAAGGAGTTAAAACAGCTCCATTTTTTGTGGTATTGTCAAGTTATGTATAAGAAGATTATTAAAACTAACAGATTTGTATTTCTAATCCAGAAACCACATTCAATACATGTATGGGTCATGATATGGTAAAAGGGTCAATTGATCTTTTTGAGTCAAAATGTTACATTGACCATAGAGATATCGTGCTGCAATATGAAAACTCAAACCCCATGCCATGAAATTCAAATTTAAAAGTAGTATGTACCATCATAAGAAGACAATCTAATTTGATCTTATAGAATGTAGGTGAAAGGTCAAGGGTCACATGGTCAACTTATGAAATTCCAGGTATTTACTTCGTTAAGGTCAACGCACTTTCACATGAAGGCATAACAGGTACACAAGCTAAAATTGCTTGAAATGACATTTTTGGGGTTTTTTTGTATCTGTTTATATTTATTATGATTAAGAAAATCAATTGAGAATTTGTGACAGACTTGTGCAAATTAAAGTTGAGGTCCAGTAGAAATGATGGTCAAAGGGTCAATCGATCATTTTGGGTCAAAATGTAACATTGGCCTAGAGATATTGTAATGCAATATGAAAACTAAAACCCCTTGAGCCATGAAATTCAAATTTTAAAAGTAGGTATGTACCAGTCATTTCTGAGCCATGAAATTCAAATTTAAAAGTAGTGTGTACCATCATAAGAAGACAAGCTAATTTGATCTTATCAAGTGTAGGTGAAAGGTCAAGGGTTAATATGAGAATTCCAGGTATTTTACCTCGTTATTACTTTAGTTTTTAGAAAAAGCTTGTTTATGTATATTATCAACTTCAATACAATTTTGGAAAATTTAGGTCAAATGTCAAGGGTCACAGAGGTAAACCTAACAGGAATACAGGTATCTACCTTGTTATTGTGGATATCTCAAAAACTATTTGAGATACGAAACTATGATGATGTCACCATCGAAAAGAATTTCATTTACATGAGACTGTGTATTAGTAAAATGTCAGAATTCAAAGAGGTTTATATCAGAAATTACTTCTTTTTTTTTTTAACTGAGGGCTTTTGTAAACGTCTGACAATGCACGAGAAGTGCGCATTGTTGGGGGTATTCATCGATCTTTAATCTGTTTTAGATTTTACTGGACCTTAACTTTAAATTTGTACAGTCTGTCTTATATCCCAAATACTTTGACAATTAATATGAGCTGAGTGCACATCAGTTTAGGTCAATGTAACATTTGAACCCTATAATGATGGATTTCCTTTGACCCGCATTACATTTATTGACATGTGGTTTTTTTTTTATATTAGATATATACAAGTCCTGGTTAGTCTTTAACACAGTTAGTTTTAATACACACACTTAGCAAGTTACATACAAAATTGGACACTGGCTTTAACCCCTTTATCCCATTCTCTCCCCCCTGCCCCTCTTTAATCGCAACCCCAGCGTCACATATGATTTTTTTTTAATGTAACTACGCTTTTTGCTCAGCCCGGGCGTGACGAGAAAAAAATCGGGGTGTAACCAAACTCTGAAATTCCAATTTGCCCCCCCGCAAATCAATCTCTGGATCCGCCAATGATTTCGGTCACAAAATAGTCCAGCAAATGACCCTTAGTTTGACCGCCTTATATCTGCTACTTAATATGTATTTTCATTATGTATGAAATAGCCAGTCTCAATTGATTTCATAATAAAATATAATAGATACAAAAAACAAACAAAAATGTCAATTCAAGTCAATTTTAGCTTGTGTACCTGTTATGCCTTCATTGAAAGGCGTTGAACTTAACAAAGTAATACCTGTAAACTCCTGAATTTCAAAGTTGACCATGTGCCGCTTGACCTTTCACCTACATTCTATAGAAGATCTAAATTAGTTTGTCTTCTTATGATGGTACATACTACTTTTAAATTTGAATTTCATGGCATGGGGTTTGAGTTTTCATATTGCAGCACAATATCTCTAGATCAATGTAACATTTTGACTCAAAATTATCGATTGACCCTTTTACCATATCATGACCCTTACATGTATTGAATGTGGTTTCTAGATTAGAAATACAAATCTGTTAGTTTTAATAATTTTCTTATACATAACTTGACAATACCACAAAAAATGGAACTGTTTTAACTCCTTTTCCATATTTCGATCCTAAATGAACCAATTTGACCCCAAATGACCTTAGTTTGACCTCTTATGTACTGATCATGATTTTATTTAAAGTAGAAGTAGTCTCAATTAATTTTCTTAGCCATAATAAATATTAATAGACACAAAAAACAGGAAAATTTGTCGTTCCTAACAATTTTAGCTAGTGTAGGCCTTATATGCCTTCATGTGAAAGTTTGTTGACCTTTTGACTTTTCCCGCCATAGCTTCTTACTGGGAGGTCATGGATATTTGATCCTGTCCATTTTTTTGTTCATTAGAAAGAGACCAACAATTTGCAATGTCTTTTGATACCATTCGGGCATTTTAAAAATTTGACCCCCTATTGGCCCCAATTTGACCTTATTTTGACCCCTACGAGAGTTGCCGGGGGTTAGCAGGGGACTAGCCAAGCTAATTTTGATTAGTGACCTCTAAGCAACTCAAAATCACTTTCAAACCTTTGTTCCCAAAAAACATCCACGGGGTCTACACAGTGGTCCTCTACTAGTTAGTCCATGGTCTAAATCAATTGTTTAAACCACGGATTTAGACCATGGTCTAAATTTTGGTATTCACAAACCACCTAATTTAGACCATGGACTAACTAAACCACGTTTGTGAATTCGGGCCTATGTGTAGATATAAGCGTAGTTAGCTCCATGCTCCGAATGGGATTGGTGGGATAATTTAAGGTTTGAGAAAGAAGCACAAGCATACACTTGTGCTCATAAGTATTCACTTTCCTGTCATTTTTAATTTTTTGAGTCGTGTTATTAACTGGATGTGTTTCGTCAAACTTTCTTGTAATTAGTATGCTACCAACAACTGAACAATTACGAAAATTTGAAATCTTGACAAATTTGTTATTCCAGGGCTATTTTATTGACAGATTTATGGAAAACACTATGAAAACACACAAACTTTACAATCGTGGTTAACAAGTAAAAAATTAAACCGGTTACCCCGAGGGTATGAATACTTATGAACATGGTCTTTTCCATAATTCTCTCAATAAAATACTTTAATATTGTCAAATCACGTTCCATCAAAAAGCGCCCTCTCTTAAAAATGAAGGTATTGACTTTACGTGTAATTAAGAATATGAAGCCCTATATAAATATAAGATGGTGACCTCATGCCTCAAAAATTAAAAGCAATATCATTTCACTTGTCTAGAACACATACACAAAGATTGAGGCTCCAGTGACACAAATGGGTGTTCCCTGATCGTAAAACAACCCAGACGTAGATTCGTTTCATAACCTCTCTTTCTCGCAATCTCTCCTAGGTGAGCGCCCTCTACCGGTCAGGTGACCACGAGGCAGCACAAGAGGCCTCACAATCTGCGCAGAATTGGTCTGAATATGGATGGAATTTTGGTTTGAAAGTGAAATCGTTCATTTTTGTATTCATGGGATTGTTTTATCTTACATACTTGAAGTCTCCTTGAACGCTCATTTAACTGCCCTTCAGTGACATTTCCTGCAAAAGAGCGAAATGTATCTGTCATGATATTACATTGATATCAATGTAATATCATGATATCTTGTAGATGGATAAACGTTTATATCTGAAATTTGGCCAGGAGGAAGATGGCATCGAATGAAATATGAAAACATTAAATCTGAAATTTGATTGTCACCTGCCTTATTTTTGTAAAGTAGGGCAGTATTGAATAATACAGACAGAACTGATCTTTTGATTATTGGATAAACACGCAAGTCAATGTACGTGACGTCATACATCAACCGTATTTTGCAGGATTTATCGTTTTTAATATTAATAATGGTAATATTGTTAATAATAATAATAATAATAATAATAATAATAATAATAATAATAATAATAATAATAATAATAATAATAATAATAATAATAATAATAATAATAATGATAATGATGATAATAGTAATAATAATTTTAAAAGAACGCATATTAAACACATTGGCATAATTTCATGTCTCTATCTGCTTAAAAGAAAGACGTTACATGTTATTAGAAATCAAATTAGTGCACAGGGTTCATAAGAATTATTTCTACAATTAAGACCCCAATAGATGTGCTTTCAGTGTACTTCTGAACTCATCATATTAGTAGATTTTTTTCTGAGGTATTCTGGTAGTTTATTCCATAAAACCATGATCGTACTACTTTCTGTCATAAAGTAGGACGTTCATAATATAACAAAAGATTTTTTCTCTTTTTTTTTTTTTTTTTTTTTTTTTTTTTTTTTTTTTTTTTTTTTTTTTTTTTTTTTTTTTTTTTTCTTTTCGTACTTTCAATTATTAATATTTTTGTATGACAGCACATTTTAACCTGATTTTATTAATACTGTATCTATCTGAATACTGATTTGTTAATATGTATTATGCTATGTCAATGATACACTGAATTCTATTCATTTTTAAAATTGTATATATATGTGGCCCCATGGAAGAACAACTTGTGTTGAATTGGCTACCCTGTTGAAATATAATTAAACAAAAAATCATTTGTTTTTCCTTTTCATATGTAACATAAAATTAAAGACTGACTCTCCACCGTTCCAATGATACCTTTCTTGAATATAAATATAAAGCATGATTGAGTAAATTGTAAATGAAGATCACAAGTTTAAAAAAGATGAAAGAAGACTGAGTGAATGCTGTCTCTGCTGTCCCAGAGTATTGAATAGGATTGCTTGCGACGATGTGTGACTCCTTTGAAAGCATCTACTCATCATCCTTTGAAGAAAAAAAAAACTTGGTTTTGTACCTGCCACCTTCATTTGCAATGTATTTGTTTATGTGTTACATTTGTGATTCAAGAAATGTATCATTGTTTAGGTGAAGAGTTCGTCTTCAATTATATGATAGTAATGAATATCCAAAATAGATGAGATGGGAATATGGCCCCTCCGAAAATGGATTACCTTTTTCGATGCGCACTCTATACTGCATTGTACTAATGAATATGCGTTTGATAGTTTTCTTTACCCAACGATTATGTAGCTGAGATATGTATACCGTAGCGGTAATATTTGTATTAGCCAAAAGAAAATACGTAAGGAAGAAATTCACTGGAGAAAGGGTACATGTAGGTAATATGGGATAGCAGTTAATATGGGCCACCTCAAGCAAATCATGTCGAGACTGTCGACCGCGTTGACCGGTGACCGGTGTGAGCGCCATAATTTTTGTTCATATGAACTGTATACCAAAATATATCGTCGTGAGAGCATTTGATGCCGAAATATCTCTGAGAAAATTGCTGAAAACCAACAAGGTAGGTAAAACTCTTTTTTTACCCTGATGTAAAATTTGATATTTCACAGAATATGATGGCGAAAGAGTGTTTGAGGGGGTAATCTCAATTGTTTGTATATTTAGTAAGCTTATAAATTCATTTTGATCATACTAGCGTGTATAGGTCAATTTGTTGTAGTGAAGGGGTGCAATGTGGCATTGAATGCTTGCCTGACATCGCAACATTAGTGCAGGTAATATAAGCAGTCCAAAATGGCGGAAATGATTCGGGTACTTAGTACTGGGATTAGGCATCTATCTCTTTCCTACGATTTTGGGGGTATATTCGCAGAATGTAATTAATATAAATAACTTATTGTAGGCCTATATTGATTTGTATAATGAAAATAATATTTAAATAATATTAAAAAAAGAAATAATATAGAAAATACAAAACAATGAAATATATAGTGAAAGTATTTACTGAAGGGTCTTATAATTTCAAATAATATCTTAAAGTTATGATTTTCAACATTTTAAGCAAATTCCAGTCGAGACTTAGTAGAGCCATTGTAGTTTTTTAAAAATACATATGCCCATATTACCTGCACAGGAGGGTTGGTGATAATTGTTTTTCTTCACAATAAAAGTTAGAGCAGTAGTTATTGATTCATATTAACAAAGATTAGACTGTGTGTCATTTTGTAATTTTATGTAAATTAGGCAAATGAGCTTATATTGGGGGGCCCATATTACCTCCATGTACCCTAGTTTGAATACCCAATTGAAAATTTTGAATGACAGTATACTTGGTGACACGAGTGGTAAAATGACATTTTTTAACTCACAATTCATGTTCATGCATGACAATTGCATATTTAGTGCAAATTTGCTACCAAGCGTCATCAGTTAATAAGCAAATATTCACCGTTGGCCCAAATGATGGGAAGTCTATCACTTCCCAGGCAAGCTGGATAAGCTATCTCCTCCGAAGCAAAGCTGAGGTGAGATACCGTGTACATCCAGCTTGCAGTAGAAGTGATAGACTTCCAATCATTTGGATCAAGAGGTGATTATTTGCTTGATATTGCTTTATATTTTACATCTGAAACATTTTAAGAGTAGGGGAGACCGGGGACAAATGTAACACGGGGCAATTGTAACAGGGGCTCCCATCCCTAGCAGAAACACGCTACAAACTAAAAATTTGTACAGAGCATGCGCATTTCATCGCTCCACATGCTGTTTGAGTATTAGCAAATTTAACGGTTCGTGGAACTTTCTACAGCAGAAAAATCGTTTTTTAAGTACGAAAGTAATATTTCACATTACCCATTGTTTTTCTTCTGGACAAATATGTGGATGAGCTACGGCTGTCATTTTTATATATTTAGACATTATGTTCTTAGGCCATATTTTGCTAACGTTTCAACGATGAATACCTAAGCTAAGATAGAAAAAAATCTCTCCAAATAATTATGGTCGCCCACCACAGGGGCAATAGTAACAATGCTGTTTAGGAAATACTTTTGCCCCGTACCTAGCACCGGGACAATTCAGCGCGCTGTCATCGCCCGTACAGAGCACGTAAACTTCTGCAATAATCCCATGCCATGTATATAACAAGTGGAAAATATAATGTAACTTGAGTCAAGCATTGTCATGTTTAATAATAATTAGCTTAGGTGGTTAATGTTGTTTAAATCTTGGATCTGTCAAGTGCATAGCTTTGATAAAGAAAAGCAAAATGTTACAATTTCATGTGTTACAATTGCCCCCATAGCGTGTTACAATTGCCCCTGGTTTAGGGGCAATTGGAGGAGGATGTTGGCCAGGTCTTCACGGGTGCCCCTACGACAGCCACCGCAGTCAAGGGACAGGTAACAGGTAACACTCGACCTCGTGTTTTGAAATGATAATGGCTTCAAAATAAATAGTTTTACTTAACCCAAACCTATTCGTAAGTCGAGCTAAGATATCCAAATTTCATTTTACTTGGTTTTAAGCAAGTTTTTAGTGATAATAAAGTTGATAAGTCACATTTGGAAAAAAAAGCGTTACAATTGTCCCCGGTCTCCCCTACAAGGAAAACCAATATTTTGGTTAAAAATTCAAGTGTTTCCTGAAAAAAAGCGTTACAATTGTCCCCGGTCTCCTACAAGGAAAACCAATATTTTGGTTAAAAATTCAAGGTTTCCTTGATCCTTAAAAGATCCACTCAAGTCATCCATGACTGCGCTTGTAATTGTAATATAAACGCATAACAAATAAAGTGCCCGCAATTCATTTGACACAAAGGCATAGCTCAAATTGGCGCATTATTGTTACGTAACAAAGAAGTTTTAAAAAGTAATTGCTACGTCGCAGAGGTATTTTCTGTCGGTGCATGTGATGGAAAAAAATGATAGTACAAAAAACCCGAGTGACAAAGCACTTTTTTCGCGCATCCTGAAAATAATTATGATGACGCGTTATGGCTATACATGCTCTATGGGGCGCTGAAGTGATCAGCGAAACTCAAAAGTACCATCACTACGAGTGATGATTGATGGGAAAACTAAAATTCATCACGTGATTGCATTTTGACCAAACCTGTCGCAACATTCTTAGTATGTGGAATATAAAGCTAGTTAATAGAAGGTTTTCTGTACATTTTTTTTTTCTTTGACTAATACGCCCCCAATAATTCTAGTAATAATGTCTAGGTCCTATCGTGAATCTTCTGACGAAAGTGGTAAAACCACAGATTCTTGGAATAAGTGGATCGGTATTAGCTGCTGTGTTACTCATATGTGTCCCCTCCCCTCACCAACTCAATATATTTTCTCGGGCTGATGCTAACTCTAGCAGGTATAAGTATGAAGTTATTTTGTTGTTTTGGTGAAGCTTTTTTTTTTTTTTTTTTTTTTTTGAAGATACAGAGATAAACAGTCTGTGTCAAAAAAAATGGTACAGTCGGAAAAAAATTATATAGGTGTGAAATATTTTCAAATAATGTGTGTATGTGGTACCAAATTAGAGCCAAAGGTTTTTTCTTGCTGACGAGCTTTGTTTTGTATAATTTGCTGTCGTAAAACAAAAGTTATGTTAAATTTTGTCCAACGAGGAACAAATCGAAATTGAGCACTTCATGGCCATTATGAGAAACCTATACACAAAGGCATGGGACAGCGTGCGAAAAATGGATTTCTCGTGATTGTAGAAAACTAGTCACATTTCAAAAATTACAACACCAAATGCGATGAAAAAAATTTGCAGGTGAAAGTCTGATCTTCCTGCTTTATGAAAATACCAAACAATAGCAGGCTGTGATTAATCTTCATACTATAAAAAAAAAATTTCCACTTGTACCATTTTATTTGACACAGACTGTAGAAGAGGAATTTTCGTTTTGACAAACCTGGCCTATTTAATTGAACTTGTTCAACTGCGCTTTTCTTCACTTTTTCGATCTTTATGATGATTCTAATGGTTTACTGCGTTTGATCAGTGAGCATTCAAAAACGTATTATTCCCGTGTTTATTCGGGTGGAAAATATTTTGGCAATATAATATATACTGTACATGTATATTGGACTATCAATGTGTTTGGGATATAGAATAATACATCGAGTTTACCAATTCTGCTTAAATGGCCTATATACATGTATAGGGGAAGCTCGTGAACTGTATGTCTGAGTCGAGGGCGGATCTAAGATTTCATGAGAGTGGGGGAGGGCGCAATATAATTTTTTTTAATATTTATCTATTCATTTATTTATTATTTTTTTATTATTCTTTTTAATGTCACGCCTGTCGAGCAAAAAAAGATACGGTCAAATTTGTACACGTCAAGTCATACTGGCGAGCGATAAAGCAGTAAAAAAGGTCTTCATTTATCGGCCATACATGCCAAAGAGGTGACACGACATTTCCTCTTGCAACAATTGCTCCGCGCTTTATTTCGTCTAAGATATAGGGTTAGGGTTAGGATTGCAACTGCCACAGGGTTTTAACGTTACGTTAATGGTTATGTTTAGGGCAGGGAGTAGTTTTAGTCTAGTGTTGAAGTTAGTTATTTTATTAATGTATTGAATTTACATCGGAGCAATTGTCGCCCGGGCAAATGTCATAGAATCGCCATAGGGGTAGGGTTCAATTTAGTACTAATAGGTCAGTCATCCATCAAGTCAAGCATTTTTGTTCTCCTTTTTTTTTTTTCTTCTTCTTTTTTTTTTCTTTTTTTTTTTTTCTTTTTTTTTTTTTTTATTTTTTTTTTTTGTTGTGTTAAGCTGTAGTCAATGTGGTGGGGAGCTGAATAATCACGGACAATATATGTTTTACTTTGTATGGTTCATTTTTTGTATTGAAGTTACAATCGCATAAATTATGTAGGCCTATATGTATATATAGGACTACGAGTTCATGTTGGCGGACCTGTATGCAGGCGTTTGTAAATAAACCACCATGATATTCAGACCTTTAATTTCGTAGTGTCTTGCCTGTTTAGAATTGGCTCATATTGTTTAGAAGACTCTAAAGATCCCTGGAGATATATGATCTTCATTAGTCATTTCATTATGCTCGTCATCGATGGTGGGGTTGTCAAATCATTTGGAGTTTCTCATTCCTGAGATGGTCATCCGTTTACGACAGTGACTACAAGACAATCGGATTCATCTGCAGTCTGACTTTCATTCATGTACGAACTTGTAAGTAAGAAACATATGCAGTAGCGTTCTGGTACTCCAAAAACCACATGCTTAGATCTTTCTGCACTTCTAGCTATGCTCGTTCACATAGGATTTCATGACTGCTAAGTACCCATCGATTGCATCTTATAAAGTGTCCCTCTTGATCATTTTCAATGTAAAATCTGTTAACAAATATGTACAGGATGGCATAACGAACTTCACTAACTCACTCACTCACTTGATCCCTGACTCTTCCGGAGACGTTTGGGGGATCTGAGAAAAAAAAATTTCCTCCATGCCTTCCTGTCAGTTGCGAATCGACAGTAGATCTGCATTGAAATATCTGTCCATATTATTCTATACATTTACAGTTCAGCTTGTCATTTGACGTCCTCTTCTGCGTCATCTTCAACTCTGGCCTTGTAGAATGGTTTTTGACAGGCTGTTGTATCAAGTGAGGTGACCAAATCATGCTAGCTTGCGTTGCTTGATGGTTGCGAGTAGAGGTTGCTGGGGGCCCAGGTTTCTGACTGTGGTTAATACGTATTCGTTGGTTTGGTGCTCTTTGTAGAAGATGCCAAGAAGCTTCCTCAGGCATTTAGTTCACAGTCTGTATTCTTCACCGAGTCTCCCTTCTGAAGTGTCCATGCCTCACATCCGCAAAGTAAGATTGAGAAAGCAAGGCCTTATACAGCTTTAATTTGGTGGGGAAAATGATGTTACTCTCCCGGATCCTGGCTAGTCTTTCATAGCTTTTCCTGATGCTGATATCTTGTCGTGCAGATGCCATCATTCGATAGTGTTGACCCTAGGTATTTGAAGCTGATAACCTTTTGCAAAGGTTCTTCATTCATGGTGATGATGATATCAATGTTGTTAGGGGCGTTTACCGTGGACTTTTCTTTGCTGACTTCCATGTCATATGCCGTGGCTCTTGAGTCCAGCCTGGTGATAAAATATCGCAGATCGTTACTGCTACTGCCATTGACCAATTGGTCAATGTCATCTGCAAAGCCAAGATAACAGACAGGCCTTCCACCAATGAAAAAATGTCATATCAAACTTCAGATAATCCAGATTATTCAGAATCCAGATAGGGTACATATGGGACAGCAGGTAATATGGGACACCTGAAGCAAATCATGTCGTGACCGTCGACCGGTGACCGATGACGGTGTGAGCACCATAAAGTTGTTCGTATGAACTGTATACGAAAATATATCGTCGTGAGAGCATCTGATGCCGAAATCCTCTTAGAAAATTGCTGAAAACGAACAAGGTAGGTAAAACGTACGGCATTTTTTACCCTGATGTAAAATTTGATATTTCACACAATGTGATGGTGAAAGAGTGTTTGAGGGGGTAACCTCAATTGTTTTGTATATTTAGTAAGCTTGTAGTTTCATTTTGATCATACTAGCGTGTACAGGTCAATTTGTTTTAGTGAAGGGGTGCAATGTGGCATTGAATGCTTGCCTGACACTGCAACATTAGTGCAGGTAATTGGGACATCCAAAATGGCGGAAATGATTCTGGTACTTAGTATGAGATGAGGCATCAATCTCTTTGCTACGATTTTGTTGGGGTATATTCACAGCATATAATTATATAATAACTTATTGTAGGCCTATATTGACTTGTATAGTGAAAATAATATTAAATAATATTAAAAAAGAAATAATAATACAAATACATAACAATGAAATATATAGTCAACAAAAGTATTTACTGAAGGGTCTTATAATTTCAAATATATCTTAAAGTTAATGATTTTCAACATTTTAAGCAAATTCCAAACATGGTAGAGTCATTGTGTTTTTAAAACATACATGAAATACATGTGCCCATATACCTGCACATGCAGGTAATATGGGCACTTTGGTAATGACGTCAACATTTGAATATTGCAGACAGGGGGGTTGGTGATAATTGTTTTTCTTCACAATAAAAGTTAGAGCAGTAGTTATTGATTCATATAAAAAAAGATTAGACTGTTTGGGTCATTTCGTAATTTTATGCAAATTAGGCAAATGAGCTTAGGGGGTCCATATTACCTGCATGTACCCTACATATCCAGGACATTCTCTAAATTGACCACCACCATCCGTTAATTTATAATTATTTTGTAACGACCACTGTCTCACTTGAGCAAGATTATTGCCAGAACCAGTATCTAGACCTGGATTGCTTCTGCGGGTTTTGGCATCACTCGTTCTGTACATTTTTTTTTTATCAGAATGTATAGTCTAGCAGGAATCTCGGAATACCTCCTCGTTTTTACTCAGTATTGTGTAGCTTCGGCATCTGTTGGTGATGACTATGGTTCCGATTTATTGCATGTTCCAACTCTGAAATGGCCAATAAGAATGTCTCTCGGGTCAGAATACATAGAATGTAGCTTTACCATAATAAATCTATAAAATTCGAAATCTACCTCCTTCACTGCTTTCTGTGCATTTCCTGAAAGAGTGCTATAGCTACAGGCTTCTCTTTCTTCTATACAGAGTGAGTAAAAAAAAAAAAAAGTCCCATCATTTTGAAGTAGTCTTGTGAAAAGTGTGAACGGTCATCTTCAGATGACAGCAAAATCTCACTTGCGCCAAGCGGCTGGGTGAAGAATAAACAAATTGGGATTTATTATTCATGTGCACGCACAAAGACACACACTCACACTCCTGTTTATAGTATTTCATTCTAATTCATGTCTAGCTCCTATCGCAAATCTTCTGACGGAAGTGATGAATCCTCAGATTGTGGGAATAAGTGGAGGATTATTGGCTGCTGTGTTACGTATGTGTGTTCCATTCACCGACTTAATCTATTTACTAGGGTTGATGATAGTTTTAGCAGGTAAGCCTGAAATTTGTCTTTTGAGATGTCTTTGCAATTTATAAATATAGTTTCCGTCAATCTGGCCCGGATCGAAGATTTTATTAGTGGGCCCCAAACCGACAATTGTCAGTTCTGTGTTATAAAGGGGATCAAAGTACTCTGACTGCAATATTTGGTTGGGTGTAGGGAGCCACCCCCCCCCCCCCCCCCCCCCACTCCCCTTGGCCGATAGAAAACTACTTATATTTTCTGTTATTCCTGTTCCTTTCCGTTTTATTTGTATTTACATGTTTATGTTGATGTAAAAATAAGAAAAAATATAAAATTAATTTAATTTTGCAAGGGTATGTATTGCTCCTTCAAATATATAGGCCTATTGAATTCGAACAAACTGTATCATTCTTTCAGGATTTGGAAATACACTGGCCTTTGTTCCGCTGTTTACGTCTATAAACACGTTCTTCCCAAGGTCGTTTATACTCGTAGCCACTCTAACCGCATTCGGCACTCCCTGTGGTGCCTTCGCTGTCCCTGTCATCATCGAGAGATCACTTGAAGCATATGGATACCAAGGAGCTTTCCTCATCTTAGGTGGTGTATCTCTTCATGGTGTGGTCTCCGCTACCTGCATCCGAACCCCTAGAGACCTGCAACGTACCGTTCATTCCGAAGCCAGCGAATTGATGGAAACTCTCAATTATACAAAAGAGGATCAATCTGAAGGCGAAAATTATTCCTCAGAGACCGAACAAGGACGTCTTCTACAACTCAAAGACATACCCCATCCCATCAGTCTTACCGAATCAGAAGAACCACAGGCTGATACTGCAGATAAAGAACTCGCATCACCAACGCAGAGGGCGGGCTGTCCTTATTCTTGCAGACAGTGGTTGACGTCTTCTATTCTTGTCACAGAACCGCTCTTTATGCTCATAGTTCCAGCCATATTCCTCGAAGGGTACTTGGTAAATGCATGGATGATATTCCTTGTCCCGCACGCAGAGTGCATTGGTATTGTACAATCTAAAGCTGTATTGCTCTCTACTATAGCCGGTATCACTGGCTTGATAGGCAAAATAACTTATCCCATACTCTTATGCTTCCACATCAACTCTTCACTTATCTTCTGTCTCGCGTCCCTGGTTTGTGCAACCTCGTTTTTCATCGACACCATCAGCTCGACGTTTTTGTACCTTGCGGTGATGGCCTGTTTGCAAGGATTCTGCATGTTCGTATTGACTTGCTTTCCAGTCGTTATTGTCAAATTGTCAGTGAGGAACGAGAAGAATGTGCCAAGTGCTCTATCAGTTTTTCTCTTTGTGCAAGCCGTGGGTGCCATAACAGGAGATACTGCATCAGGTAAATGATATGTCTTGGGTTTACAAAATACTACCCACTTTTGCCAAAATTTCGTATCAACAAAATCAATCGATTAACCGTGATGTAAAGGAAATCACAGATATTGGATATATTCTAAATATTGATTCCTGAGATCAAATTTCATATGATCCTGTCACCTCTATATTGGGACTATCATGTAATGAGAGACCCGACTCCTGAATCCAATTGATTGTCAAGAAATGTACATGTAGGCCACCTGGTTTATAATTATCAATCTCTTTTACGTACCAAATAACCTGAAAATTTCAGATTTATATACAACAACCATTTAGTTTTAGTGTAAATATGAATGAAGGATATTTGGTGTTCACCAATGTTCATAGCAATATATTTCTAAATATCTAGCATATTATTCGAAATGTGGAGGTAATTAAGGTGATTATAAATTGGGATCTGATTAATTCCATTTTTTACCTTTCAATATTCTTCAGGTCATATCTTTGACGTCTCATCATCATGTTCTACTGTCTTTATATGGTTCGGCGTACTTCTTCTGGCAGTGGCGGTTAATCTTGCGATATTCTTCTTAGTCGATCGATACCATGGAAAACTCCGCTCAACCTCGGCCTAGAGAAATTTGCCAGTATAACATCTTGCAGTTACTGCCCACTGTAAACTCACCGCGACCTGTTTCACCATAATGCCTTGGTCACATATCGTCGTACTTGCACGTGCGTGCTGTCTACGTGCAAAAACGTGGGCAAAATTTGGAAAAATCGTACGTCACGTACGTGGTGAGTACCGACTCGGTACGGAATTTGGTGTGCGCAGACACGACGCAGAACTTTTAGTGCAGGAGGAACTTTCGCTGCGTCCGGGCTACGTTCGAGCTACGGATTTGCCGCATGTGCGCGCACGCACGCCCTCGGCACTGCCAAGCACGCACAACGCGCCGACTCCGTAAGTCTTTTTAGATATTTGCGGCAGTCACTTACTGTACCGACGGCGCACTTGGCACGTGATAAGTGCGTTGCCCACGGTTACTTTGCTCTTGCCCATTTCAACTGTCGATTGAGCACGCAGAACTCGCGTGGATCGTACGGACTAAGCAAGTGCTCCGCACTTACAACGCGCGTTGCGCGCACTGATTTTTTACTGAGCCGACGTACGTTTCGTATTCAATATTATGTATATATAAAAAATATACTAGTATGTATATAAAATTTAATTATGATAATATGTGTGTATGTACATGTTTGTATATATGTCTAAATATTGCATAGAATCTCCTCACTTGTCAAAAAGTATTGCAGCATTGCATTTTTGATTTATTTAGTTTTCTAATTTTTTTTTTTATGAGTCTTTATGATATTATATGTCTTTGATGGCCTGAATATTGTCGACTATTTTTGTATTCCCTGAAATAAGAAAATCTTCAAACATGAGAACAGCAGATGACTTGAACAAGTCATTTCTTAAACAAAAGGGAGGACAAAAAGAACAAATGGTGGGCATTATCAATGAATGAAAACTTAAACATGTTTCATACTTCTCCCCAAAAAAAATGTTTACACAAGAGATAGCATTTACGGCAGACATCATCACCAACAGATGAAATTTAATTTTAACGTTGACAAAAACAAATTTAGTCCTGTCTTGCACATACTGTTTGATGCAACTTTATTCCACCAATACAATTTATTAACATAATTATGTTGTAGTTTACAACAACAATCTAATTTTTTTTTTGGTACAGTTTTGTATTATGTTTTGCTGGATAATGACTGCCTGTCATTTTGGCACGTATCATCCGTGTACCATCGCATAAAAATGTTCCCCCCTTGGTGACCCCCTTTTTTTTTAATTTGATAATGATGACGATGATCCACAGCATCGTAAAAACAAAGTTAAGTTATTTCCAATATTAATTTGCAAAAAGCGAAACATTTCAACAGCATTCGAATAAACGTAAACAAATATTCATTTTACGATTTTTAATTACTTCTTATACTGATAATTTCTATCTCCAAAAGTTTCCCCTCTTGGTGACCCCCCCCCTTTTTTTTTTTTTTTTTTTTTTTTTTTTTTTTTTTGGCTTTGATAATGATGACGATGATCCACAGCATCTTAAAACAAAGTTAACTTATTTCCAATATTAATTTGCAAAAAGCTAAACATTTCAACAGCATTCGAATAAACGTAAACAAATATTCATTTTACGATTATTATTACTTTTAACGGATAAATTCTATCTCCAAAAGTTTCTTTCTTTTTTTTTTTTCTTTTTTCCCCCTTGGGGCTAGCTTATTTAGTCAATAGATTTCGTGAACAAAATCATGATACAATTTTCAAGTTTCTCCAGAAACTGTTCTGATGTTTCTCTTATACATTTTCGAAAATGAAAACTCGCCAAAATGTACCATGAAACTGTCAAAGTAAAAAGAAACAACAACAACAACAACAATCACAACAACAACACTCAAAGAAGATAAATCATTTTGATGCACATCTTCCGTGGCAACGGCGTATAAGAATCTTTCTTCTTTATCATGTTTATAGGGAAGGTGTTCGTCTTTTACTATGCCATTTGAAAAAGACAAAACTTTCATTTCAGAATATACCAAACAAAATGTATAAATTGTTTGTAAAAAAGAAAAAAAGCATGTATATCAGCTATGATGCAATACTTGTGATGGTATAGGTTTATATAAGTTTATTATGTATACTTATTATGATATCATAATATAATATTATAATAAATGAATCTAAATGAATAAATATAAATAAATTAAAAAATACATACCCACCACAAACATCGAGATCAAAAACTTACGTTCATGGCACTTGCACGCACTTACAACTTGTGCGTGAGTACTGACACCGTACGTGAGGTGCACGTGTAAGTACGGCCTCCGTACAATAACGTTGCGAAAGCACGGAGATCTTACGTTGTGAGCACGTACAGCTCACTTATGCAGGTGTCACATTAGCCGTGTTAGCACACCGTTCGCCACCGTTCTGGCCAAATTTGTGCACACGGCGGCAAACGGTGAGGCGGTTGAAGCCCGTCCAACTCGTTCATAGGAGCTCGCTGGGCACCCGTTCCCGAAAGGATTTTTAAAGAACGGCCGAACTCTTGCCGGGTTTTTTCCGGGTGATGACCGGTATTTCAGAACGGTCTTAAACCGGACCAGTCGTTAAAAGGGCTGTTAAAAGGACTGAATGAGGACGCCCGCGCCCGTTTCATGCCCGTTTACAGGACGGAGATGGACCGTGGTGAGGTCGGGGCAACATGAATCGATAACCCCCCCTTTTTTCCGCATCAAGTACGCCCCTTGTGCTGAACTTGCCAACTCCTAGTACATGAAACTATACGTGAAAACTATGCTTTTAAATCAGTTGTCCCCTTGATTGTTACCAACATCAGGATCAATCAATATCTAAATGAATTGAGTTAAAAACTAATACCAGAGTAAATTTTTACAAAACAAAAGTATTATATACCATAAGAATAAATCATTATGACATAAACAAGGAGGTGATATTCAACCTTATTTGGGGGCTGCTTACTCGGAAATTATAGTTTTATAGGGGGCCATATTTTGTCGCATTTGTTACATTTACTTTTAGCCTCTGTTCAGTTTCATATCAATTCAGTGCTGGTTAATTATTTACACTTTATAATAGATTTTATACAATATCGAATTGGTCGTACTTATTATATTGTTCTATCTTAGAGTTCTGAAAAGACGGGAAAAACTCAAAGAATTTTTCCCCACAGAGTTTCTTCATTTTTAAATAATGATATTTTGTATGTTTTGATTATTATTATTGATATATAGGGGCCTGCGTTTTGGTCTTTGATCGTCCAATATCCCATCATTATTCAAAACAACCATGAAGGGTAGGAGTCGTTCCACACGGGTCACTTCATTCATTCATATACATGTATATCATTATATTTATTCTAGGGGAGGGGCGTTCGATAAAGGGGGGGCAAAGGCAACTAATTCCCATTTTAGGCACCTTTTTCCCTAAATTTCGTCGGGAAATGCCTGGGTAAGTTTCTTTTGTATTTCCATTCTGTGTAGGCTTCCTTGAAAAATGGTTCATATTGCTATCTCATCACAACATAACCATATACCCTACTGATAGGATTAATTACATGAATTATATACAATCTATGGGTAACAAAATTCGTGTTTTTGGAATTCTTAAAGACGGTTTCTCAGATATAGAATACAATGGCATTATGCATGTATTTTTATTAATGCAAATATTATATTAAGGTATTGTCTTGTATAGTTCTGATTAATCTATTTAATCACAAGTTAAATCACTCAAAGTGGTCATGTGTATAATACAATGAAAATAAAAATAAACAAAAAACTAATCCATGGATCATACAAAAACATCCAAACTGCAGAATTATGAATGATGTAGACATTTTTCTTGATGCGATTCTACGGGGGTTATAATTTGGCTAAAAGAATATTGCAATGAAATGATTATGAAAAAAGTATTAGACAATTCATAATATAATGATTAAAAAAAGATGATAAAGTACTTTTATCATGATAACAATATTTCATTTGATATAACAGGATTTAATCATTTCAAAAGCACGGGGACATTTTCGCGGAGAAATTAAAATAATATTCGATAAAACTAACACAATTTCTGTTTAATTAAACGCGGGTATAAAGTAAACATGTAATTTGGGCAAAAACGTATGAGACCAAACTATACTGAAGCTTATTGGGAAAGTAGTATAATGTTTATTTCCAAAGTTGTTATAATAAAACTTTAGAAACTAATGTCAAACAAAACAAAGCAAACATTAATAAAAGAATTGACATTACTTTAGATTAAATTCCATAAAAGGACCCAATTTTAAGTTCTTCTCCCCGACAACGACAATAAAAATAATTCAGATTATAATGTATGTTTGAAAAGCTTAAATTTCATTCCTCTCTAGACCTGTAAAGAGAGCGACGAGATCGAGAGCTTCGAAAACAAAGGGCGGTTTGAAGACACCATATAAGTGATTTTAAGACACCATAAGGGAAGATCTGCCAGTTCAGACCACCACCGTGCACGACCGCTTTGTGGACGGGTGAGGAGCGCTTGTTCCGTCCTTACACCATTCATAAACCGTATTTACAATGCCATTACACCGCCCTTACACCGGGTCTCCATCGACCGAGGCCTGCGGTTCATGCCCGGCGAAAATTTTGAGCATGCTCAGTCATGCTCAAAATATTCGCCGGGCATGAACCGAAGGCAAAATCAGAAGACGGGTCATCACCGACCCACCGTGTATTATCTCCGGGTATCCTCCGTGTCCCGTCGTTCGTATCAACTTGTTTCGCACGGTCGCGAACGGTGGGAAACGGTGAGTCACCCGGCGAAGAAAACAATTTTGTTTTTCTTGTCAGAGAGCGTTGAGGCCGGCGGGCAAGCGGTAATCACACGGACAAAAGGAAAGCGTGGACTATATATGAGGACGGTCAGCCCGGTACCAGGCTGGCTAGGACCTGGTATAGACCCGGAATAGAACGATACAGACCCGGTATAGAACGACACCGACCCGGTGAAAATTAAGAAAAATGTAATGTGGCCGGTGCCGTTCTATTGCCGTGTTGGAATTTGTTGTTTTCCGGTGAACGGCGAAAACCCGTTGAATTTACCCGGTAAATGTGACACCTCCATTACAACGTGCGCAACGTACGATGCACGCAACCGACCATTACCAAGCAGGGTGTACCGGCCACGTACTTACACCTTGCGCAGTCGGTGCGTTGACGTACTCGCACCGTGCGCTTGCCACTTCCCTCCACGTTTTCAGAAAAACGTAGCGACCGTAGCCTCCCCCAAAAAACGTACGGCCAAAGAAACGTACGGCGGCTTGTGACCAAGGCATAAACCCGCTTAAAACATAATAAACCTGGTTTGTTAAGTACTTACCAAGCAGGCCTTGACAGGTCAATTTCGCGGGCCATTTTGTGATTCACCAAAACAGATTGTGACTTTGTTCGCAAATGTGGCCGTGGCACAAGCCAATTCTTAATTTTAATTGCTTTAAAAAAATATATGTGATAGGGGAATAAATTTCCTTGAGAAAACTGAAAGTTCGGTTTGCTATACCTTCAACACGGTGGGCCGTGTATAGAGGTTACACATCAATGGAGTGACTGTGTGCACTAAATAGGAAAAGTGTTGACAATCGATGCACTATGACTCACAGAGAAAAAACGACTGACCATTCTGGTTCCGCTTTATCTGGGATAACTTGTATAAAATTTACATCTTCATGCTGATTTTTGTCTATATCAGTGTATGTTCGAACAGGATTTATTATCATTCCTTTTGTTATGTTTAATATTTCACTTTTAAAATTCGTAATGGATTGCCCTTTACTTTTGGGAAAAGACACTATTTTGAATGTGGTGGCGTTGTTCATCTTTATGTTTTAGTCATGTTGAAAACACGCAGGTAATTGACTCTCTAAAAACCCGTTATGAGAAATGGAAAATTGTGACAAATATATGTTTAAAGTAGACAACTGGAGAGCCAAAACTGCTTTTAATTGCAACAAAATTCATACCACTACAATGGAAAATCTTTACTGATTCAGAATATCCAAACCCCTTGTCAATATCTGTTTTAGATCGGGAGTTATCACCTTTCAAAGAAGGGCCCCCATTTTCAGGCTTCAGCGGTACCGCGCAAGGGCGTCGAGATTATGACGTCACACCTTGGGCACCCGTACCGTGTCCACTGTATGCACGTATCCTGCACTGTGCTATTTTGCGTACATTGCACATTGTGATTCTTGAAAAGTTTCTTTTTCTCTTTCATCTCATGCTTCTCCCCAGGCCCTGACTAACTGGTCAAAGGTGACATCTCTTGCCGACTGTTCCTCTACCATTTATCTTTATAAGTTAATCCGTTTCAATAATGAATTATTTTTCATTATATTAACATAATTAGAATAGGCCTATCCTAAGCACGAGAGTGAGTGAAAAAAAAGAAGATAATAAAACAAAGTGACATTGTTTTCATTGTGGATTGTTCAAATCACACTTTTAGTTTTGTTGTCATATATGACAAATTATTGTAACCAATAATCCTATCTATCTATATTGTAAGATTATCATAATCTTGAAATAATTATTGTTCATTTGGTTTTGTAAGTCTTTATAATTATTATTGTGCTGTGCAGATCCCGAGATAATTTCATCCGTTAGCTATAACAATAATTCTTCCAAACTTGTGAATGGAATAGCTCCTTAGTTCTTCAGTTACACTATGTGAAGCTTTTTTCATGGTTTCAGATATTGTTCAGAATGAAATAACATTATTTTGTAGATTCGACCTTGTTGCAATGAATTTGACAGATTTTGCATTTGTGATAAAAGCAGCAGTCTTACGAGAGACGACTGTAGGCTATATTCCATCCGCCCCTGCCGGACTGATATACACTACCCCATCCTGTTGCGTGTGTAAGAATTAAGCCAAACTAAATTAGTAGACTGTAAATATTGCAAACAATTAATTGCTTACATCATTGATTCTTAAATATTCTGTCTCTTCAATATATATATTGATTTTATTTTAAGGAAGTTTCTGGTCTTGTAGCCATCGAATTTCGATAAATAAGGAATTTTGGAGGAAATGTGACATGACCCCCTTGTCAAATTAATGATGGTAGTGTTAATCCGTGTAAGTTAGTTGGGAAAGTCATGACGGTGGCATGATTATATTTTGCTCTAAAACCTTATTTGGAGGGATTCATATTTAAAAAAAAAAATCATATTAAAATCAATATAGATTCAACACAGAATAAGTCTTCTTAAGAATGAAGTCGCTATAAATTTACGTGGAATTTTAAGCATTATATCTCCTAATGTCAATGGGCAAATTAAACGATTCGCCAACAACCAACGGGCCGCACCGTTCCCGGCCCCTCGGTGAGAGATGAGCACGGCAATTCGTGCTTTTATCATGATTGCAAACTCTTCAAAAATCTATCGCAGCAAGTTCAAATCTACAAAATAATCACAATCGTTAACAATATCTCAAAACACGATATTCTAAGGATATACAACCCTGTATGATTTGTCCAATGGTGTAATCAGTTGTGAAAAAAGAGCCATATTAATCCGAGACACACCAGCAATAACAAGCTAGTACAGTGCGAGCAATCTGTTTACGTGTAAATACGTATGCATCAAGCTGCGCGCGCAAGCTCAGATCAGCTGGCTGTTGTTCGAGCTGTCCAAGGTGCGACGTCACAAACCAGGAGCTCCTCCGCACGCCGAGCGGCCCATTTGGGGGCGGATTAAACAAAAACGCTAAAAACCATTTACAGCTATTTCTGAGAGATTCAAGTCATTTTCAGCATGTCAATCGTATAAACGAAGGAAAATCTATTCAGTAACATGTAATTTGGCCATTATTATCAAATATTGTGTATTTTCTCCGTGTGTCTACTTTAAGATAAGAACATCCGAACTATACTTGGTCATTTATTTCTCTTCATCTTGACAAAAATGTTGTGGGAGTTTATCAGCTCTCTCTTTCTATTTCTTTGAATAGGAGTAGCTTGGGCAAACCAATATTCCCTCTGATGAGATTAAAACCTGGGTCACCAGTATGAGAAGCGCTGATGAGCATTCTGGACCAACTCACATCTCACGATGGTAGCAGATCGGATTGTTACAGCTGATTATTGCCAATTATCTACTTCACTGTCATAATCAAGTAAAAATCAGGGAGGTCCCATCTAGTCTATCGGTGACGTCAGCTGTACTCTTTCGTCTTTAAACGGACCCCGGTTCAAATCCTACCGATATCACAATAAATCAATTTAACACTCGTTGAAGTGCTATGAAATAGCATCTTTTTATTCAATTATTCCAGCCTGAAAATCTGACATGAAATAGCAATGTCGACCAACATTACATTTGAATGACTTGTGTAAGTTTTGATGATATGTCTGGAATCACTGCTTTACTCATATACAATTATTTTTAAAAAGAAATAAAGTACATTGAATGAATATCATCCTACAAAACACAAACTTGTGTTCGAGTATGTGAAGGCATATTTGACATAATAGTCCCCTGCACTGGATTGATGAGACAGAGTTAGCTACTTGAAGAGCGCCATCTCATTCGAAGTATGAAAACGTGTAGACTGCACGCCTTATAAATAGACCTCAATAGACCCCGTGCACATTCGACAAAATCATTAAAAGTAAGTGTTTATAATGACATTCTCCAAACTTTGGGCTGTACCTGGTCATAAATTTTTCTTAATCTAGTGAAAGTATGAAGGAAGGTTTTTTTTTTTTTTTTTTTTTTTAATAGCTTTAAATACATATCATTGATTTTATATGATCTTTTTAACAACAATGACGTCATCTTTGGTAAATACGGGTCGGTGGTGCAATCTTTTATCGAGTAGATCGAATTATAGGCGTGCAACCTATAGTCCATTAATCGTGCAAATGGTCCATCGAGAAAAAAAAAAGCAAAACAAATAAAAACAAAACAAAATCACCCAATAAATCACTGTGATCCAGGTTCACAATTATGTAATATTTATATATTTATTTCTTACAGTATAGTATAGCATAAATCTAAAACTGCACATCCTTGAACGAAATAGAAATCGCACCCTTATTTTTAGAAGCCGTATGCTTTCTCTTCTCGTAGAGTCAATTCTAATAATTTGATTGCCTTATTCTTGCAACATAAATATGGATTTGTTGATCTTTACATATAATCTTTAGCAACACATTCAAAACAAAGAAATAAAATGAGTAGAAAAACAACTGAACAAGGACAACAATAAATCTCTTTGAATTAATTGTTACTAGTGCTTAATGGATATGGCCGGACTCGGCAAATGTGTCATGGAAGAGAAATTATACCATACCATTGTACAGAATTCAATGTCAAAATTCGCTCGAAATAAGAGTGTTTATATTTTTAATGTATTTGCTCTCCAATAGCCATCTCAGTTCTACCGTGACTCCCCCCCCCCCACACACACACTCAGGAGGTCAACCATACACGTATACTCGTTCCAGATTTTTAGAGATACCCCTATCAGTCGGGGAAGCTGTGTCAAAATTACCCCCTATTAATTTAATTAGAGGCTTTTTGAGGGGAAGCTGCATCAAAATTACCCCCCTAATACAGGCTTTTGGAGAGGGAGCCAGCAAAATTACCCTCTTTTCACATTTTTTTGGACCATATTCAGTCTCATATTTCAGGATTTGTCCTCAAATAATTGAAAACTATCCCTTATTAAAAATAGGTCAGGGGAAGAAATGCTAAAAGACCCCCATTTCAATGATATCTTGGGGGTTTTTCCGTGACCTTAGCCCCTAAAATGTACCCCTTTCCGGAGAAATAGGGAACAAGCATACGTGTATGGTTGAACTCCTGAGTGGGGGGGGCGTGACCATATAACCATGATAACCTTGCAGCTTCCCCCACCTCTTTACCTCACGCTCATGAAATTAAGATATCCTACAACTACAATATCTATCTGCGACCAAGAATAAACGTTAATCTATTTCGGCATCCATAATTAGGCGGGAATCCAGCATCCCATTCCATAACCCACTGCGCCAAGAACTTGTGACCCGAAGACTTCAGACCTCCCATCCGTCCCTGCAGTGATGACGACCCAACACAGATGCAGTCGTCATGGAAACAAGATGGTTTCTCAGAAGGTCCCTTCTGGTACATGTTTTAGTGAGGCTTTAAAGCTAGCAGATCCTTAACCAGAAATAAAGGTCAAATCCAAAGAGTTCAAGTATAACCATACACATAACTAAATATACACGAGTTATTACACCAAATCACTAATATGGTGGTCACAATTGGTCGAACATGTAGATGTATCGTGCACCCCTCTAATGCGGCGGTCACAACTCGCCGTACCTTCGACGTGCAACTCCCTACGATGGATTTCGTAGGAAATTCGTGCAACGTAGGTACCTTGCAGGAACAATGCATGTCGACGTGCAGGAAGTTTTTACAATGCCCTTACTACAGAAACTCAGGAATCGCAGAAGTTGACCTAGGACCTGTGCATGCATTGTGCATGCAACGCAGGCTACGTTGATGGCACGTGCCCCGTAGCAAACGACGAGTTGTGACCGCCGCATAATGCGGCGATCACAACTCACCGTACCTTCGACGTGCAACTCCCTACGATGGATTTCGTAGAAAAATCGTGCAGCGCAGGTACCTCGCAGGCACGTTGCATGTACGACGTGCAGGAAGTTTTCCAATACCCTTACTACAAAAACGCAGGAATCGCAGAAATTGACCAACGACCTGTACATGCATTGTACATGCAACGCAGGCTACGTTGATGGCACGTGCCCCGTAGCCTACGACGAGTTGTGACCGACGCATTAGGCGGATACCGTATAGCAATTCTACGTCGTACGCACTTTTAATATACTGCCCGCAGGTTTTTCTTTTTTCTTTCTTCTTCTTTTCGATATTAACTTTCCTTTCGCCATATGAATCTTTTGAAATTGGCCTACGGGACACGCAGGCATGCGGGACACTCAAGCCTCGAAGCTTACCATGCTGAGATGCTCAGGTGAGAAGTTGTGACCATAGCATCAATACCACCGTATACAGTTACAAATACTAAGATTTTATCAGGAATATTCAATCAAAGAAAATCGCTCAAGCACTCCCTAATCTGCCATAGATAGTGAAAATGATTCATAGGCTTGCGAAGCATTTTCAGGATTGGGGCTCAATTTTTCACCAACTATTTTTTGCTGGATTTTTTTTTTTTTTTCCCCCCCCCCCCCCCCCCCCCTAAACACACGTCGAAGTTTTTGAAAATGCAAGTCTTCTTTAATTTTTTTTTTTTTTTTTTTTTTTTTTTATAAAGAAATAAAATAAAAAAATGTAGAATCTATCCTATTTATCAATACGATATTATTATATATAAATGAAAATAATTCGTTGATACGTTGAAAACTTTGATATATCAAACTAAAAACTTGGTTTTTATGTGTAGAACAAAACGAATACTTATCCATCAGACGATGCAGCCCATTTTTTTTTCGTATATCAACCTAGAACAGTATTTAAGCGTTTTTCCTATGCTTATAAAAACATATTATCTTCATGAAACTTATAATGCGGAGCGCAGCGCAGACTACATTATTTGATATAGCAACCTGAAAACATAGCATTTTAAGGGCGTTTTCTTTTTCGCTTATCTTACACAGAAGATGTCTAATTAAACAATTCAAGCGCAAGCGTGAGCTAAACATTTTGTGATATAGAACTAAAAAGTGTGCATTCTAGCGCTTCTATGTGCCATGCCCAAAAAGAGATATTTATTCGTCAAACAATGCGCGCGAAGCGCGAGCTGAAAATTTATATTTCAACCGAAAATAATGCATTTAATTTAAGCGTTTTTTCGCAGTTTACCAAAGAATACTATTCATTCATTTAACACATGCGAGCGCGAAGCGTGAGCTAAACATTTTTATAAATAACCCTGAAAAGTGGCATTCTAACGCCTTTTGTACATGGTTATAAAGAAATTTAGTCTGGAACAATAGATGGAAGCACGAGACTGAAAATTTTAATATATCAACCAACTGAAACTGCATTTTAAGCCTTTCGCATGTTTAGCAAAAAAATATCTATCTTCATTAAACAATGCGAGCGCGAAGCGCGAGCTGGAATTTTTGATACAGCACCCGCTTTTGTGCTATAGTTATAAAGGAGATATTTACTCATAAACACCATGCAGCGCGAAGCGCGAGCTAAATTTTGATTTGAATTCAACCTATAAAGTGACATTTAAGCGCTTTTTCGCTATGTTACAAAGAAATATCTATCTATATTAAGAGAACAAAACTTTCAAAAACAAGAGCAATTAACATTATGAATTAAATTATATGCTTCATAGTAAAACAAAACTACTGAAATTTCAGACAAATGAGCATTTACTCCACAAACAGGTAACAGGACCAAACCGTAGTGAATTTCACCCTTCTCAGCAAACCTCCACCCGCTAAGGGGCGGAACACGAAGGAAGTGGGGATTCTTGAAAAGCACATGCAATTTGTTCCACCACGAGATGGTTACTAAATTTAGTTATGAAATCTGAATCTCGAAGTAAAGCAATACAATAAACTTGTATTTGAAAGATTACCAGAATGACCTATAAGTTTATATCTATTACAAAATGAGCTAAATCAAGAAATTCGTGTTTGTATCATTCAATGTTACTGCATCCCTTTAAACAATGTGACGCGAAGCGCACTGAAATTTTTGAATTGAGCACCCTGAAAAGTGTACATTCTAAGCGCTTTTTGTGCTATGGTTATAAAGGAGATATTTATCTCATTAAACAATGCAAGCGTGAAGCGCCAGCTGAAAATTTTTGATATATTAACCTGAAAAGTGTACATTTTAAGCGTTTTGTTTTTTTCGCTATGCTTATATTGAAGATATTTATCTCATTAAACAATGCGAGCGCGAAGCGCGAGCTGAAAATTTTTGATATATCAACCTAAAAAGTGTACATTTTAAGCGTTTTTTTCGCTATGCTTATATAGAAGATATTTATCTCATTAAACAATGCGAGCGCAAAGCGCGAGCTGAAAATTTTTGATATATCAGACTGAAAAGTGTGCATTCTAAGCGGTTTTTGTTAAAATAACTGAAAGACATCCGAGTTTTAAAAAAATTAAAAAAGAGAACTCTGATACAATGTACATGAGCGTTTAAAAAAAAAAGCAGAGAGGGAGCTCAATGATATCGACCCATTCACAAAACACTTGGAGGGAGGGAGGGGGCAATGTTTGGACCAGCCAATAATTAGGACCCCCTTCATTATAAAAAAAATCAAACAGAAAGACATCACCGACCGGCAAGCAGCAGCAATGAGTTAAACATTGTCAAGAGAAATCGAAAATAGCATTCCAAAAAACAAATTATGAGCAAAATGCGGCTCAAACATATCGAAACCCCTCTCAAACATCGGGGAGGCTCAGATGGCTGAGCGCCAATCTAGAAAGTAGTTCCTATGTTCCTTAAAAAAATTAAAAATAAATCATTGATATGTGAGCGCGCAGCGCGAGCTAAAAATTTTGACAATAGAGACCAGAAATATAAACTTTTTATATAAAAAGATTGGTGGGGAGCCCAATGATCCCCTCAGTAAGATTAGGGGAGGGGCTTAATGATGTCCGAGTCCCCTCCACAAATAAAAACAAAACAATGATGATACAAATTTTGGGGTTCAATATTATCTGAGTCAAATAAGATTATATTATAAGGGCGATCGCCGATATCTGTACGGCATCAAAAATATTGGGGGGGCTCAACGATATCTGAGCCCCCCCCCCCCCAATATTTTTTTTTGGGGGGCTGCGCCCCCCCCAAGCCCCCCCGGTTCCGAAGCCCATGTGATTATGATGCGACATGATATCATGACACAGCTTGAAACAGAATTATGACGTCATTGACTACTGCTCTTCTGTCAGAGGGATCACGTGGTGTACGGTGAACCCATGATGCATCAGATCGGTTGATAGAAATTGAAATAGATCTAAAATATCCTCAGATGGAATGTCAGATATTCCTTGCATGCGCGGGAAAAAAGAGTCCCTGTGTCGTCTGTTCATATAACCAGATAAACTAGTTGCTTGGATATTCACTTTCATATCGATCGAAAATAAGTCAAAGAATGATCGTCGTGTAGGTTAAAACCTCAGCTGACGCCATGGCCCATACGGCAGGCAATATAGCCGTTCTGGTCTTTTTTGGAAGGTGCAGTTCATAAGAAAATTGTCAAAGTGATCGAATTTAGACGCCGTAATCGTACGGGCGCTGAAGATTAATTGTGATTGAGGTTTTAGGACGCCTTCAGCCTGGTCACTGCGGGAAAACACGTACGTGATCATCCGAAGTTTCAAAAAACCTGTCACTGTCGCAGTTTTAGTCAAACTCATTTGTTTCCTTTTCCTTTTTAACACCCACCATACCATCTTCCGGTTTTGTTGTTTTGTTTTATTTTGGTTTTATATATATTTTGAAATAAAAATAAATGATTTCTGTTGTATTTGCTTACTTTATAACATACTTTATCCGCCGAAATCAATTCAAACGATGTAAAATAATAATTTATATTTTTGTAAAAATATAGGCAAACACTTATAATTCTCTTTAAATGCATGTGTAACTCATCGAGTCATTTGTGGCTGAGTAATTAAAATGTCCAATATCCACTTCCCATCTAGACCCTCTTTTGACCGATCGTGTGACCTTCGGAAATGACCTTCAATGCGGTGAAATGAAATTGCCAACTTTATAGCATTTCGCTGTCCCTGGATTTTACCAACATTATGATAAAATAATAACAGACGATCCACATACCATGTACAATTCCATCACAGAAGAACATAAATATAAACAAGCAAACAAACAATTATCTCTATAGGGGTTTTAATAATGTTTGGAAGTGATAACATATCAATTGCCTTATTGTAACCTTCCCATGCACTTATGGTAATTAATCAATTACAATTATTTCACTCCTTTGTAATCATATAAACCTATGTAGATATAAAGGCTGAGCGTTGGAAACACCCAGCAATTTCGTTTAAAATCTTCTGGTGTAGATGAAATAATTTCCATGGTTAAAATTTTCGAAATAAATCAATCACATATTATATGTATACAGAGAAACACAGCACCTTTACGTAACGCCCATTTACGCCTATTCCGTTTCTATACAGTGCCCAGAAAAATGAAAATGCATCTCATCTTTGTCCGCCTGTACGTCTCATAATAATGAAATACATGCATGCTGGTTGCTTCTGCCCGGTAAAAATTGGCGCAATACGATTTTGACACACTTTTTTTTTTTGAAAGCCAAAGTGATCAATCAATAACGGATAGCACAAGTAAGAACTTGGCAGCGCTGGACGGAATATGACTTGGAAAGGGGTGAGTCACAAGATACATAAGATATGCATTCCTCAAACGAGGCTCTTTTATCTGAGACGCACTGTATTGCATGGAAGGTTCCCGCTATAAACCTACTCGCATTATTCCAGTCGGGGTAATTAGCTGAATAAAACCAAGGTCATTTGTCGAGTTCAACCAAACCAAGATGCGAATTTCAACCAATTTTAAACTCCCCACCGACATCTCCGTGGCTAATTTACAATTACAGCCCTTATCGTGCTCTATGTTGCTGACAGTCGCCGTATAAATTATAGTAGTAGGAATAGAAATTATATATGGGCCCACCGTACTATCTCGTGGTAATATGCCAGCGAAAATACCTCTGAATAAATATTGAAGATTAACCCGCGCAATCCATGGATCTGGAACATGCATTGGCTCCATAGGTGAATACCACCAAAATATCCTACGATCATCAGAGCCGCTTACTCTCACAACTTTCGTCATCGCATCTCCATACGAATCTGCGTGTTTGGACCCAATAGTCAGAATTATCGGGATATACACTACACAGAATCTATCAAAAAGTATTATTCTTTCAAATATAAAATGTAAGTTTAATTGACACAAACAACAGAACGATTCGAGACGGATTTACAACTATGCTCTTCATTATTTACTAAATAAACAAAAGATTACGTTGCAAAAATAGTCAAAGAAGGAAAGGTGAAACTGCTAGTACATGAGATTGCCAGAATTAGAGAAAACGCATCCAAATTATGCTATAATTTAATTTCATAGCTATATAACAAACAGGATCAACCAGATGATATTCATAGCAACCATGCCTACAAAATGACTTAAAATTTAACAACCCATTTTTCACCTACTCGAATAAGATAACGCATTCCTAATCACAATTTCCTACTCACCATTGAAGCCCAAATCACGGCGTAGCACACAACCCCTATTCCTATACCGCGCTGCGGACCCACCACACCACTACATGTGGATGCCAGCACAATGAATATTGCCTAGCAACTCGCGCCATCCTCCACGTCCTAGTAGCGCTGATAAATAATAAAATTCCTGTGATCTTGTGCGTATAGGAGAGAAGAATGAATGCTTGGAGAAAGACCCAAGCAGCCGACACTCGAACAATACAGGCAGTTCATCAGCTGAGCATACAAATTCTCTATCACCATAAATAAACGGCGAAACAAGCATACCACAAAATGCACATAATTATCGCATCCATAAGTTGTGAGATATGTTATCACTATGATGATATGAAGAGATACATGATCGAGACACAGACGTTAGCCCGTTACTCACTCCAGTACTTTACAAACCAATCTCACTCCCATCAATGCAGAAAGACCGATTTGGCCATAAAAGTATAACGGAAACGAGGTAGGCCGCAAGGCTGTTTCACTGTCGACTGGCAACTGGAGATAGAGGGGACTATAGCGACGCGGACACGCGGGAGTCAGATCATATAGAGTCAAAATCCTCATATTTCAACGGCATCACACCCGAATCCTAAAACAATAATTCTCACTAGGTAGCAGTTTTTCATCATTCAAATATGTAAACGTCATAAATTTATATATCAAATATTATACAGCCAGATAATCATCTAGCATCTTATACGCATAGCATATACACATAGTACAGACGAAAAAACTAACTATTCATTATATTTCCTACACAGCGGTATTAATGCAAGCGTGATCTAATCAGTGTGAAAGGAAACAAAGCAGAATCGGCCTCTGAATTTGACAAATCTCAGTTTCATATGACTTACTAACTACCACGTGCATATATACTGCATTAACAGAAACAAATGCGCCCGGCAAATATAATACTAACGACTGTCCAGCAAAACCAAACGAGAATACCATGCCGTAATGAAGTCAAGAACGTAAGAATAAACAATAATTCAATTATTGGAATGAAAGCAACTCTGGGAGGTAAATAATGACTATCTGAAAATGATGATGGGTGACATGTTTTAGATTTTTTGTTTTGTGCGTTGTTGTTTTGGTTTTTTTATTTTTGTAGTGGGCGGTTTATGAAGCTGGAGACATGTGACAATGTGACAAACAATCAAACCCGTCAATCGGTCCTTAGAAGCATGAAAGAGATCCAGTGTGAGCAGATGGCACACACCTCGCAGAAGAGCAACTTATAACTAGAAGTAGTCAGGAATTTCACAGCGATATCAGACTTAAAAAAAAAATATAAAACTAGAAGAAACACATAAAGAATAGATAGAAAATAAAATAAAAGAAAAAAAAAAAAAAAAGTGCAAAAAAAAAACAAAAAAAAGAAAAAAAGAAAATTTGTTAAAGAAATAAGAGAAAAAAGCGGTAAAACAACAAAAAAAATAAAAAAAAAAATAATTTACACAAAACAAAAAATTGGCAAGGGTTTCGGAGGCTAATTAAAATAGACATATAAAAAGAAAAAAGATAAAATGAATGAGTGAGGAAGAGATGGAGGGGGCAGGAATTTTAGGAGTGTGACCAGAGTCAACCTTATAGCCCTTGTATGAAGCATACGACCCACTGCTCAATGAGGGTATGAGGTGATAGCCTTACATGATTCTGCGGGTAGGCCACTGCACTCGATGTATTCGTTGTGCGGAATGATAACTAACATGGAACAGCAGTTTGTCTTTCACGTTAAGGTTGTCATTGTAAATACTTATACATAAAACGGGAGTCTGGTGTTTAGGAATGGAGTAGTCTTGTTCTTACAATTGGATATCGATTTTGTCTGGAGTTCTCGGTGGTTGCGTGGGACTCGTTGCAATTAACTATCGTTAGGATCGGTCTATAGGCGTGAATTCCAGCCGCTAAGACAGGTGGAATTCGACGTCCTTCAAATATGGGGGTTGCAGCTGTTGCTGACAACAGCTTGAGTTAGACTTGACTTCAGATAGATCACCCTAACCGATATGCATGAATTACTTTAACCCTTAATTGGAAGCCAGCCTGCCGACTTTCTGTGAGATTCTATTGGCGAATATATAGAGATCCAGGACTTATTTATACTACATTATAATCATGTATAGCTCAGTACTATATATTTAATCTGGCTTAGTGTTAGTAGTAGCATCATTGAGTAGTCTAGGTCTAAAAATATAACAAGTCAAGTCTTTATAGACGTATAGCGCCTACAGGCTCTAACATTACTGTCAACGAAATCGAGCAAACGACTACCATTTATACTAAGGTTGTAGAAAAAGTTAACATAGTCAAATAAAGTCGTATGAGGCAAATGAATACTCTAATAACCACAAAAAAGTTAACACAAGCTGGTTTAATTTTAAAGGACATAGACTATACGGACCCCTGCGAATATATTTTCAGATTGTAATCAAGAGTGGGGGCTACGATGCATAAATTGAATCCACTGGTTCAACAACATTTTCGCATTCTTGATACTCTGTTATGGAAATTAAGAAAGGTGGTAGACTAATGTCTTGTTCGAATAGGGAGTGAGGGAACTGCATGAAGATAGTCACTTCTCGAATCAAGTATTTGACTAATATCATATTTGCTCTGGGTATTCGGAAGGGAAGAGACAAAACACTTGGGGTTTTTATAATGCTTTTACACCTTATTCAGTAATGCGCTTTGTCGTGAAACCTGGGCGAAAGCTGCTTTTAGGCAGACTTTTTGGCTATCTTCTTATATACTAAAGGGAACTCTCGATTGGTCATAACAACATATCTAACCTCTACAATTTTTCGCGCTGTGTAACTATGAACTATGTGGAGAGAGTGTTTTGTTAGTGGTTCTGGGATGTTATTCTAGTGATTAGAGAAGTGCGTTGTGTGGCTTTTGATTAAAAAAATATATGTTCACGTATTAGCATTGTAGATATTACCATTTATACTGAGCAGGGACGACGCATTTATTGTTTGTATAAAAAATTGGGAATTAACAGATTTATGTGAGCTGATTTCTTCATGATAGCTTAATATAATATGCATATTACAAGAGAAAAAGCATTAACTTGGCATTGGAATACATAAGTTTTTCAATACATTGTCTCAACTTGAATCCTCTGGCCGTCCTAGAACGCTAACTACCATGATACATACTGGCTCATATAGAGTATTTAATGCATATCAAAACCAAGCATAGCTATTGTACTTACATTATAAAAGTTGCTGAATGTAATGCCTTTTTCTGGATAAAAGAATGAAAAAATAGAGCAATTAATTAATTACCTTTTGTGAAGATGAGACAATATGAATGGAAAATAATTCCATAACCATTATTGCCAATTGAAAAGCAGCACCCTCACGCCTCTCAGGGCCTGGTGTCTTATCACTTCACTGGTAGTCCGCACGCCTTTGCCTGATTGTGAGCCTCTCCTCACGCCGTCCTTACAAGAATAATAGGTATATAAAAAATTTTATATGATTGAAAGATGGTAAATAATCATTGACAGGCCGCGAAGAGATGCTAACAAGATATGCCTAACCCCCCACCCGCACCACCTACAGCAGAGCTTCGCCCTCTCGCGCAACCTCTCCTTAGCTCAGACAAGAGCCAAACCCGCGCTGCCCATTGCCCCTTCATCGTATCCGTTGGTTTGAATATCACCAGCATCATGTACGAGTGCGTGCTAATGATGATGAGGATATAGGAATTACAGTTAAAAAAGAACAAAATCAATAAAAAATATCGTGTGTGGGTGGTGTATTAGCAGAGGAGTCTGTTAACCAAATTCAACTTAAAATTATAAGCGAATCTGATTCTTGAGAGATTAAGATTGTACAATTTTGAATTACGACACGAGAGTGTGCAACCACAAAAAATCAAATAGTTAAAACTTGAGCTGCTCATTCGAGTACTCTTTTTTTTATAAGTTTTACTATTATTGCCAAAGTTGCCATAAGGTGGTGTTGTCTCTAAATACATGTATTACTAAGCAATGCTTTGGCCCTTGATCTCTACCGAACATCTTATATATAAGACAATTAAATAATTTGACAGCTTAATATCACAATGGCCAAGCAGCTAGAATCCTTGTATACTTCATATTCAGAATAATTTGATTATTTCCTCATTTTCGAGATTTGAAAGATAACGTATTCTCAACATATGTTTCATTATATTGTAAATTTTTATAGTAACAATCGAATAAAATAAAAATAATATAGAAAAAGACGCTGGTTCGGGTGAGTAGATATGTGACTAAGTAATGGATCCAATGAAGTGAAAATATCAATCGATAATTTTACAGTTTAAAAATCATCCTTATTGAATATGTATATAAGATGTACATTGATGATCCAGCCCAATAAACCGTCACCATATAATACGAGTATTAATAAAGTATTTGATTTGTCCAGTAAATTCAAACACTTTCATAATAGAATCAAATATGGTAGATATCATTGTACTAGGAAGTTTCTCAGACAGAAGGTTCTTATATGCATAAAGCATGCAGTGTTTCCACACACTTATAGGCATATAACGTCTCTTTTCTACACTATTGATTTATATTGTGACTTACTTATTTGAGTTTTTGCATGTATGTTTTCAACATGAGCAACCTAACCAAAACAAAGAAAACCACATGAGCTCCACCAAATAGTTCCTAACAGCCCAGCACTTGATTTTTGCCACGTATTCATTTGACAGTCTAAGGTGTTTTGCGCTCGAGGTACTCTGCATTTAACTATTTTAAGTAACTGCATACGAATTAGTCTTCATAGTTATATATTCTAATAGGCGCCATGTCTAAGGTAAATTTTGTAGAGTTTGGGTTATTACACCATCGGTGTAACGGACAATCCCTGAACTTGAGTGCAGCAGCGACAATAGCCTCCAAAGTCACATCAGAATTAAAACGAAGTATTTTCATAGCATTATACAATATATCATCCATACTGTATCATTATTTATAAAGAATCTAGAGGTTCATGACAATGCTTGTGTCACCTCTTTTCGAAAACGTGAACACTTGGTATCAGCCTTTCTGTATCTAAAACTCGAACGCCATTGCTTAAAATTGTCAAACATAGCCATAATGGAAAGAAAAATTTGGAGGCCTCATCGTTAAGACATATATAGAATACATGGTATAAATCTTGAATTTCTATACCTTTTGCATACTTCTTCGACATACCGAAAGGTTACACCACCTCAAAGAGACAACAAATATTGCGTCCCAGAAAGTGATGTTTTGTCTTTGGGTAATTTAACTTAATACTATTACAAGCATCTGTTCTCATGAGTGAGATAGATCATAAACTTTTAGTATTTGATATTACTCATACCCATTTTGTCAATATCACTAATCGGTTCCTTCCATTAATGTGTTAACCATGCTTACAATTATATTTCAAATTGAAACCCCTCAAAGGTCACGCAAGTTTCACAAAAATACCACTATACACCATATTTATTAATTACACCTTAAAAAAGTTAGTAGCATGTATGATTGTAGTGGTATAAAAAGGAGCTTAGAAAGTCCCTTAATCATACCACCAAATAAAGTATTTTCAACAATGTGAGGCCCACTTCATTATAATAGTACCACACGCCATTAAGCTCACTGTCACGGCCGAGTCACTTTAAGGGTACTTTCGGTGGCGAAGTCACATTTTACATAAACAAGCAACAGTTTGGGTAAGAATATAAGATAAATTTAGGTTTTGGATGCAAAGAAGTAAAATTAAGAAATATGTCCTTATAAAGTAAGTATTGTAAAAATTTCTAGATTCTATCAAACTTGAGCGGATTACACAAATTTGTGGTTAATTTTGTGCATCGAGCGAACAGTGAGGATGGCAGCATAATAGTAATATTGTTTACCAAAATACGGGAATTATTAATAAGTGTAAAATATAGGCAAAATGGTGCACTGCGATATTCAAACCCCATATTATTAAAACAATCTATGCACAGCAATCTTCATTAACATCTTCATGGAATATGGCCATCCAGCTTATGGGTGCTCTTTGATAACATATTAACTAAATTTAAATTATATGCGCGCTTCATGTATTAATAATTCTTATTGAACACTTCTGCATATCTCAAGTAATGTTACTAGATGATATTGATCTGAGTTAAAAAATCAAATTGATCAGAAG
>CALNVZ010003425.1:11789180-11802870 GCA_940671915.1 Paracentrotus lividus
CAAACAGAAGAAAAATAAGGAAATACATAAAAAGCGGGGAAAGAAGGAAAACAAAGAAATACATAAGGAATGAGAAGAAAGAAGGAAACAAAGAAATAATAGGAAAGGGGGAATAGAAAGTTCCCGTAATTTATGTTCACACTACAAAAGTTCCACACGACCTTGGCAAAACTACGCGTAGTTTTGACGAAGTACCTACTAATTACGGGATTTTATCTTGGGAATATTACGCGTAATTTGGTTTCACACTTGCAAAATTACGCGTATTTTGTGATCGGGGTAAAAATACATGATCAGAGATTACGGACTTTTCCAGATCGGGCAGGTGTGAATTCACCTAGTACTCTTTTTAATTCCTTATTTTCAGTTCACAGGCCATGGCGGCGACCCTGGCCCCGTGCCCCCATTATTTGATAATTGCCATAATGTTAACTAATTGTGTCTCCTGTATTAATTCCTGTCTTCTGATTTATTCATCATAATAAATGTTTTTATTTTTATTTTTTGCTCAAATTCTTGTGACAAAATGCATGTTTTAATCATATCTTTATAATGTCTTCTAATATTCAGATTCGACGTCTCTGACAAGCTGGTGAAGCCATATTAACCTCGTCCGTCATGCTAGTCTGTCAAGAACAGCAGCAAGAACATCGCGGCAGAAAAGCGCGACGGACTAGCTTTACACCATGAACGACTACATTGTGTAGCTGTAAAGCCAGTCCTGCTCAAAAGCTCGTCTGTCTGGCATCACTACGACTATAGCTTTTATGCTAGTCCGTCAAACTAGTCGGTCACGACGGACGAGCTTTAAATTAGTCTGTCGTGACCGACTAGCTTTAAAACTAGTCCGTCTTGACGGACTAACTGACGGACTAGCTTGAAAGCTAGTCCGTAGAGACGGACGAGTTTTAAAGCTAGTCCGTATAACCGGGTTGTGTTGAAGGAAAGCTATAGTCCGTCGTGACCGACTAGTTTTAAAGCTAGTCACTCTGGCATCATTATGACTTGCTTTAAAGCTAGTCGGTCTACCCGTTTAGTTTTCAGTTGAAAGGAAAATGCAATATGACAGTAACAACATAGTTCTTGTTCTTAAATGATTCTTTGAAGCTGTGACGTATAGAAACAAAAAAGATACACCAACATACTGTTCTCATGAAGCTTTTTCACTATCACTATAAACTTAAATACCTCACCATTAATACTCCCAGTCCTACACTGAAAACAAACGGGTTAGACCGACTAGCTTTAAAAGCTAGTCGTGATGATGCCCAGACTGACTAGCTTTAAAGCTAGTTCGGTCACGAACGGACTAGTTTTCCTTCAACACAACCCGGTTATTACGGACTAGCTTTAAAACTCGTCCGTCTCTACGGACTAGCTTGAAAGCTAGTCCATCAAGTTAGTCCGTCAAGACGGACTAGTTTTAATGCTCGTCGGTCACGACGGACTAATTTTAAAGCTCGTCCGTCGTGACCGACTTGTTTGACGGACTAGCCTAAAAGCTAGTCGTATGATGCCCAGACTGACGAGCTTTGAGCAGGACTAGCTTTACAGCTAGTCGGTCATGGTGTAAAAGCTAGTCGTCGCGCTTTTCTGCCGCGATGTTCTTGCTGCTGTCTTGACAGATTAGCATGACGGACGAGGTTAATATGGCTTCACCACTGGTCAGAGACGTCAAATCTGAAATATTAGAAGACATTATAAAGATACGATTAAAAACATGCATTTGTCACAAGAATTTGAGCAAAAAATAATAAATAAAAATTAATAAATAAATAAACTTTTATTATGATGATATAAATCAGAAAGACAGGATTAATACGGAGGCACAATTAGTTAACATTATGGCAATTAACAATAATGGGGGCACGGGGCCCAGGAGTCGCCGCCATGGCTTGCATCATCATGACTTTTTGTTGTAGGCTACCTGCTTTGCATTTTCGGCGTATACACTTGTCCTTAGAGCCACTTCAGAATCCCAAAGTCGCGCCTCTAATCCAATATTCTTTTTCTTTCAGATACAAGTTAATCTAAAAGAATAGTGGCGCCTATTATTTATTATTAGAATTAAATTAAATTTTCACAATTTAATGTGATTGTTACTATCGTTGTAAATGCACACAATTTATAAATTGATTTGGCCAAGACATAATTTTTCGCGTTAGTATTATGCATTAATCTATGTGAAAAAACATAACGCTATCTGTGAACTGAAACATAAGGAATTAAAAAAGAGTACTCACACATTCATCGTCACAGGAAGGAGATCGCCATTATAATCAAAATCTTAAGCTTTACGGGTATATCCAGTGTGCCGTCTGTATAGTTTGCTCATTAAATGGAATTCCCATACAGATAATGCAAACTAAATACATGTAAAAGTGACGTCCTTTTCGCAATACCGCATGTTATTCAATCAATGTACCACTTTCTATTCACTGCTGGTTGCTAAGCCAGGCATTCACCAGCAATCTATAAGAATAGACGGTTCATGGGTTCTGTAGTAACGAAGTATCAATTAGCCTGTAATTAAAGGCGCGGTCCCACTGGCTCTTTAGGATGATTTTCGTATGAATTGCGGATTGTTTGTTTTGTTTTGTTTTTGTTTTTGTCTGCGGATGAACGAAATTTGTATACGCAACTCATCGGCAATTAATCCTCCCGTCAGTGGGACCGGGCTTAAAGAATGAACAATATTTCTAACCTACTCGTGAATGGCATACTTGTCACGATTATGTTATTTTGGCTATCGTAATGCTTCAGATTGTCAAGCAAAAACAACCTTGTTTGAGAATGTTGATTGTATCCAACTTCTATCACTGTTGTTGCTAAGCCGGGAATTCACCAGCAATCTGTAAGGAAATACCGGGTTCTGAGTTCTATAGTAACAAGGTATTCAATTAGCCTTTAATTGAAGAATGGAGAACAAATTTTGGAAAACTACCGGTACTCGTGAATTGCATACTTGTCATGATTAGATGTTATGTCTCGTAAGCTTTCAGAATTGTCAAGCGAAAACAACCTTTGTTTCAGAATGTATCAACTTGATTATGCTCGGAAACAGAATAAATAGAGAAGGTACATGAAACGACATTGCAACTATTTGTATCAAAAGCTAGTCAGTCATTCTAATGGGTGAACTGTCCTACCCCCCTACTTTTTTGACCTAGTCGGTCACGTCGCTGGACTAGCATCAAGCTTGACGGACGAACTTTAAAGTCGTCCGTCAAGTTGAAAGAATGTAGATTCAGTTGTAGCTAGTCCGTCTTGACGGAACTAACATGGCAGACTAGCTTTAAAACTAGTCCGTCTTGACCGACTAGCTTTAAAGCTAGTCGTCCATTGACGGACGAGGTTAGGTTTTCAGTGTAGAACAATTATCCATTGGAGAATCTACAAATAATATAGCGATCTTCAGACAATATCAATAAGGAAAACTACAAATACATCAGTCATACATCATACATCAGTCTAAGAAAATTATCAATAAGAGAAACAATATTACATAAAAATAAATCTAGCTCCAGACAAACATCAATAGGATCAACTATAAATAAAGCCAGCAGTTTGAGAAAATTATCAATAAGATAAACTACAAATACATCTGTCAGTCTGAGACAATTATCAATTAAAAAAAAATCTAACAGTCTTGAGAAAGCTACAATAAGAAAAACTAAAAAATAAATCTAGCAGTTTTAAAACAATCATCATTCGGTGAAGCGGTAAATAAATTTAGTAGTCTTGAGAAAATTAGCATTTACAGAAACTATGAATAATGTAGGAGTCGTGAGACAAATTAATACAAATAAATTTAGAAGTCGAGAGACTATTATCACTGATAAAAACTACAATAAAACCTAACACTTGTGAGACAATTATCATTAAAAGAAACTTCAAATAAATCTGTAGTAACCACTCACATTTCGCCTAATACATTAGTTCCCATATATTTGTTCCCCTATTCCATCGCGTTTTTTCGGTTGGTTCGTTCCAATATAGTAATGGACCTGGATGCAGCTTATGGAAACGACATCAATATGTGATGGCCTCGTTTGATGACAGCCCCATAGATCAGTGGTCTCTCATCTGTCTTTCATATGCATGTATGGCCATGTTAGGCAATCAATTTAGGATGGTTTCGCCTCTTTTTCTGTATAGAAAACAAAATAAATCGAAACAAAAAATTAAAAGACGTTTCAGTATTTTCTTTAATTTATCTACCCACATATTTAACATCTACTTATAGGCTGGACACCCTCCGCAGCATAGGCTGTCTTCTTAGGAATCCAGCTTTATCAACTTAAATGTACATGTATTCGATACAGGAGCCCAGCAAAACACAAAACGTTTTCAGAACGTTTTAAAAAACGTTTTATTCAGGTCCGTAGGTCCTCGTCTGAAATGAACGTTTAGAAAACGTTTATATAACGTCCAAGTTGGACTTCAATTTGTGAAAAACAATGGTTCCAAAAAGAACGTTTTTAAACCGTTCCTTTTGGACGTTAACAAAATGGAACGTTTTAATTAAAAACGTTCACAAAACGTTTATTGGAACCTATAACTGAACATATTTTATTGAACGTTTTATGAACGTTTTTAAAACGTCAAAATAGTACTTATGCAAATGATGTAATTTGCATATAATAGCGTTGGCCATAGGAAATAACGTTTTTAATGATTTTTTTTTTCTATTGAAGTAATTAATTCATGCTTTGGTGTTTCGTTTTTTATTGTAATATAGTTCTGAAACACACATAAAGATTACAAAAACACAATTTCAGTATTGGAATGTACTAACATAACAAAGAAGTAATAACTAACCATAAAAAACGATACTTATCAATAAACTATAAATTTACTGGAGCAATATATAGCATGATTTTGATTGGAGACACTTCACTCTTAAGTGCCATTCCACACAATTTGGCCAAGAGCTTGATGGTGCAAATATAACATAGTTTTTATTCTATTACATTGTTTACATAAGTTTTTAATTGTTTTCTCCAAAGTTTCCTATAGACATTCTTAAAACGTTTTCTGAACGTTCCAAGGTTTGCTGGAACGCCGCAGAACGTTTTTTTGAACGTTTAAAGGTTTTTCTGGACGTCCGCAGAACGTCATGAACGTTCAAAGGTTTTTTAAAAAGGTTTTGGACGTCCGTACACGTCCACAGAACGTTGGAAAAGTTTTTTTTGACTTTTATAGGTTCCAAAGGTTTTTCTACAGGTCCTTAAAATTTTCGAAGGTTCTTTTGGGTTTTAAACGTTAGAAAACGTTTTCTAAACGTCCATTTGGACGTTTTATTAAAACGTCCAAAACCTTCCACAAAAGGATTTTCTAAACGTTCTTTGACAAAACGTCCATAGAACGAACTTGGAACGTTCTTTAAACGTTCAGAGAAGTCCAATTGTTAGCTGGGAGCGGCCGAACCATAATCAATGATTATGTGCAGGGAGCTAGCTACTTTGCTCCTTTTCACAACCGATCTCTCGTTTCAAAGTAAAATTGCCATCTTTGCTATTTACATTATCAAAAGTGTAAAAGTAAAAACACGTAAAACACCATCTTTAAAAAAAAATCATGGTTGTAAAGCTTCATAGAAACCCACTTGTAATCCTGTGCAGCTCTTGGACCTCGAACACTCAATTCGAGATTGACAACTGGGAAAACTCAAATTGCTTCAGAGACATTGAAATTGTCACCTTTAAACACTACTCTCCAATGGAGTCAACCCCAGGAAATGATCACAAAACATGAAAGGTACATCGATTTAGGAAAATATACGATAACTCCGAGGAAACGTCAGTTCTGCAGCCGAGGCAAAATGACAGATGAATGGCCGATGCAAGATTACGTTTGTAGGAGAGAGGGGGCGCCCAATTCTGCGTTCGCAAGCTCATACTTCATTTTAGTACGCTTCTTTACGGCCATTTGTCCAAATATCATTTCACAAGGTTTAGGGCTATAAAAAATTTACTTTTAAATAGGCCTTTTTAGTCATTTAGGCTTAATCTTAGGCTTTCGCATTAATTGCGACAGCGAATGTTTTCAAATAACACCTTAGCTAGTAACAGCATAGAGATGGCATCCAAATTATTACAATCTAAACAATGTTAATGATTTTATTTTAATTAACTCAATTAACCACGCTGGGTTTGAATTTGCTGAGTAACTATTAAATTGCATACACTCTCTTAGCAAGAAAGGCTTTGGTGAGTGCAGGGATTCGGAAACCGTAAGACCTTGTTGTTACTAACGTTCGGCAGTCATCCTACCTAGACCACAACACTAGGCCTAAATACATATATTTTATGCTAGGGCAGTTAGGTCACAAGTAGACGGGGCAGCATCACCCTCCACCACTTCTAAATATCCTCTTCAGGAATGAGATGGAGAAAACGAAGGATGCCAAAAAAGACATTAAGGGGGCGTTCAATGATGAAAAGTTTGCCATCATCCACGGGTGAAACGTCGGTCAAGTTTTTCATTAAAGAAGCAATTTGCACAGTATGTATTATTATCTCGCGAGTCGATCTAAGCCCTTTGGCAGGAAACGGCGCCAGATTAGGCATCGCTAATTTTAACTCGACTACATGACTTTTATAAAGGCTCACCTTCAATCTTTGCCAAGTTTGGCGACCCTACCTTTAGGATCACCTTTTCCTCTTCGTCTTCCCCTTGTAGATTAATTATTTTTTTAAAGTATGAACTGGATTGCCATTAACAGTGGGAAGCAGCCAATTGAGGTCTAATGGGTCTGAACGTCATTGAGGACATCTGGGATAGACATACGATATAGTAAGCATGACGCCAGTGCGTTATTCTCAATTTTTTTCAATTTTTTTATAAGGTTATTCATGATAGGCCTGTAAGAATCAAAAATCCTCCAATAATTGTATATGGAGTGGACAAATTTAATTCTGTTAATAACACTATTCTATTATATTGGAGTCATTCCATTGCGTAAGCTACTAAATACATCAATGCTAATTTGCAGATAATGCTCAACCAGTGCAAACTTCGCTTTGATAACGCTTAAAACTATAATAAAAGCCTTTAATCGGCTTACAATATTACAGTTATTGGCTAATAGCCATTTTACTTATTCATAGTCTACCGTCACCTTACTGTAAAATTTATGAGGCCAATTTACTTACTGGCAGCAAATCAGCCCACATTTTAAAAGTTACGTGTTACCAATCTGCAAGCGCTTTGAATTTTTCTTTTCCGATTTCTCCCGTACAATTATAAAACACATTCGGGATAGATCATATATCCATAAACAAATTACAGAAATTTATTAGTCTTTTCTTTGCAATCTAGATATTTTGCGTATTTTTTACTTCGGAGGAACGCATCCTTTTATGGCATTTTTTTCTACATCATGAGCTATCCTGTGCAACTGCATGCTGGTCCAAATTAACCAAGTTTATTTTGTTGGCAGCCAATAACTCACTGCATATGGAGAGGATAACCATTATTTGAATTGAAAGCGGGCAGCCTCGGTTGAAACGGAGTCACCCACGGCCGCCACATTGCTCAAAGAAATATTCCATCATTTAGGGAGGCATAAAGAACATTATACAAGCAACAGTGTAGTAAGAGATCGAAAGACACATCATACAAACGATAAACGAAATACTGTGAATCTGTTGATCATCTCAACTTAAAAGCTTCCTTATATTTTTTATTATATATATATTATATATATATATATATATATATATAATATATTATATATATATAATTTCCATCTCTCTTTTTTATTTATTTATTTATTTATTTATTATTGATTATTATTATTATTATCATTATCATTATCATTTATATTATTATTATTATTATTATTATTATTATTATATTATTATCATTATTATTATTATTATTATTTTATTATTAAATTTATATTATTATCATTATTATTATTTATTATATTATTATTATTATTATTTTATTATTATTATTATTTCTTTCATCTCTTTCCTTATGTATTTCTTTGTTTTTCCTTCTTTCCCCGCTTTTCTTATGTATTTCTTTGTTTTTTTTTTCCTTCTTTCTTCTCTTTCCTTATGTATTTCTTTGTTTTTCCTTCTTTTTTTTCGTTCCTTAATATGTATTTCTTTGTTTTTCCTTCTTTCTTTTCGTTCCTTATGTATTTCTTTGTTTTTCCTTCTTTCTTTTCCTTCCTCATGTATTTCTTTGTTTTTCCTTCTTTCTCCGCTTTTCTTATGTATTTCTTTGTTTTTTCTATTTCTTCCCTTGTTTATAACTTCGGGTATTTTTCCCGAAAAAGACGGTTCGGGCAGGTGTGAACATGCAAAACAAATTACGCGTAATTTGGTGGTTGGAAAAGTTCCCTTAATTTACGGGTATTTTTGCCGATCGGGCAGGTGTGAATCCACCACACAGTCATGTCACAGGAAGGAGATCGCCATTATAATCAAAATCTTAAGCTTTACGGGGTTTATCAAGTGTGCGTCTGTACAGTTTGCTCATTAAATGGAATTCACGACGGACTAACATGACAGACTAGCTTTAAAACTAGTCCGTCTTGACCATGTTTTAAAGCTAGTCGGTCCATTGACGGACGAGGTTAGGTTTTCAGTGTTGGAACGAAATCATATTTGAATTGGATGTATAGTTTACTCGAGTAAAACTACTTTAATGCACTCTGTAATCCTTTTTTTTTTTTTCTAAAATTGTCATCACTGTGCATAACAATACATGTGTTGTGGTAATCTCCAGAAATAACCAACGAAGTCAAATCAGTTTGTGCGATGACTATTCATTTAAAAAAAATTATAATAATGATAATAAAAATATAATAAAATGGATGAATCAATAAAATGGGAAAATGATCTAAGGGAAACATTATTATATTAAAAAATTCCGTGTCAGCCAGAACGTCCTATTGATAGATTTCTGACAAAAACAGTTTGCAGGGTATACATATCACTGCGGATATCTCTCTCCCTTATATCCATACATCCAAAGCTAGCATCCTCATTTAATATTATTCTCATATTTGTTTCTGAGAAGCAGGCAAAGCGAGAGAAATAACTCGTGGGTAAAGGTCAGCAAGCTATGCTAAGCAGATACATGGTACATAATTCCAAATTGATTAGAGGTAGGGGAGATGACCTCCGGTATAGGACAAAGTACTTCAGGATACATCAGAGGCACTCAAAACATGACAATGATTATAGTTCAGAAATATGAAACGTCAACAGGGTAAACAAGAGGTAAATATACGTATTTAACATTGACCGAATTTTCAGTTTTGTTTGAGGTTGTCTTTTTTCTTCTTCTTCTTTTCTTTTTTATTTATTTTTTTATTTTTTGTCAGAAATGATATATAGATAAAATTAATGTCCCAATTCTTGTAACAAGGAATTCCATATATGGTGATGTAACATATATTTCATATGGTGACAGGAGTGTCAATTTTGACAGACATGGCAGATATAAATGTTCAATATTATCATGATAATTTTTACTGTATTGTTTCCTTATGCTGGAATAAATTGTTGTTGGCATTTTCTCTTTTTAACTCTCACGAGAGAGAGAGAAAAAAAGAAGAAGATATACCCAAACCTGCAACAGAAAGCAATCCAGAGGCCTACAAATCGGGTAAGAACCATTGATAACTTCTCGTCTTTGTATGAAGTATGCAACCAATGCTGTTGTTGGTGGCTTTGGTTTTTGAACGCCATGCATGTGAAGATGCGGTATGATGCTCTCCCTTACCACGAAGTACATGTCGGGGTCAGGGATGCATGTATGAGGTGGACAACCCGCTGTGGTTCATACACGACGATCTTTATACCACGTACTTCAATGCTGCAAGTCAAATTCTTTTGTCTTGTATAGAGAGAAATAGTAAATGTTATTTTGTTTAATTCGGAAAAGGATTTATTTGATAAATTTTTCTTCTGTAAATTAGTAACAATTGTATTTTTAAAATATTACACACACTTAAAAAACAAAATGATTTGTGACTTTGTATGGAAAGAATGCATATTTTCTTATGTAAGGACATTACTAATTTAAGGATTCCGATACTTTCTTACTTTTAATTCCCGATGCCAAACCCACTGGTAACACTTTAAAAATGTTCTTATTGTGTGCAGACATTTTTGTTCTTTCTGCTGATGAATATTTCTTTCTTTTTTTTTTGGTCAAAGCTCTCAGTCGAAGATTATAGAGTCAGACCACAAGACCATAATATGTAGTATATTATCCTTGATGGGTTAACAATCAAATAGTCAGAGTATATGTTTGCAATAGGCAATTCCTCAAAATGACTTTGGAACTGCACTTAACTGTTTTAAAATCCAACTTTATGTTATGACTCAAGATCTCAATAAAATGACTCAGTACTGAAAAAAATGGACCTTTTGATTTAATATTGGTATAAAAAGTGTCGTGGAGATGGGTATTACTCATTTTCATTTTCAACCATTGTCCGTACTTATCAACAAATAAAGAAGGAGAGCTAAAGCTGACCCCACCCAGATGGTGTAGATGGGCTATATTTACTATGGATAGTGAAAGTTTATGCATAAAAAGTAAGTATTTACCCTTCCTGTTGAGGCAAGTGATTGCTTTTATTTATTTATTTTTTCTCGTTGATGTATCTCCTTGTTATTATTATGATATTTTATGTTAATTATTATATGATTGTAATTGTTTATTTTATCATTTGGAAACCTAATAAATGAGAATTTAATTCAATTAAATTAAAAAAATTAATGTAAAAGTGAAATCCTAGTAAAAGCTTATTGTATTTCTATGCATACGGCCCAATGACCTTGAAGGTTCGTTGAATATGAACCAATTTTGGAGGACAATTCTGTAGAACAAAATATAGGCTTACCCTTCATGTCGAAATAGTTCCCGCAAATGATATTTCCCCTCACAGGCACGAAGCCAAATGTATACTGTAATGTATGTGGAAAGGAAGAACATTTAGCTTTGTTATTCATTTTATCATGTATTTCAATAATTTTTTAACTGATATCATTTTTATCTCCATAAATCATATTTTTGTTATTTATCGTTAATTCACCAATTTAATAGCATTTGCAATTGTTATTTATTTATATTTACTGTAAATGCCATGTATTATTTCTGTTTCCTCTCATCTAGTAGAAAATCTTTGGAGTAAACAGGGGCCACGGAGCCGGGGGGCTGGGTGCTGCAGCCCCCCCCACTTTTTTCAGCAAACGTGTACAAAATGCAAAAATGACCAGACATTTATGATTTTAGCCTGTTCAGCCCCCCCCCCCCCACTTTCGGCCAGCCCCTCCACTTTCAAAAACGCTCCGCGGCCCCTGGTAAAGGTTTCAGACGCACATGTGAGGAATTAAAGAGTGAGACCTATAGAGATGGTGTTTGGCCTCGCTTTCCACTGGACATCATTTGGTGTAACGATTCGGACCTCATACAGGTCATCATCCTTTCAAATACCAGGCAGTGAAGATGATGTGAGAGAGGTAATAACCAATCAACAGGAACATAAATAAATTTATTATCAGCATCTGACCTCGGAGACATAAACATGGTAAGAGAAGTTCCTAATGAATGCATTTTACTTATATATTTTTCATTGCAAAGAAGATGCCAATTATACATTTCTATCCTGTTTGGTTTCAAAGAATGCAATGCAAGATAGCTATGATGAACTATGTTTTTGAGGGAACAGAATTGTTTATCAATTTACACAACTTATCTTGCTTGAAACATTGCCTCCGAGTTTCAAGACAAATAATTGACTTATTTAAAGCAAAAAGTGTTAAAGGTATGGTGCTAAAGTTGTTTTAAAAAATGTCTAATTCGACACATTAGATTGCCAAGCCGAAACATTTTTCAATGTTAATTTGAAGAATATATTTTATCTCTTTAGTTATTTATTTATTTATTTTTATTTTGTTTTTTATTTATTTTTGTTTTTTTTTTATTATTTTTTTTGCAGCAGAAAATATCAAAATCTTGTAAACCCCTAGTCACGATTTATACTGCTGGTTAGCAAAATGTTCTCTCAAATGACTGGTTAAAAGCAAATAGTTTTGTTGGGATTGTTGGGTTTTTGTTTTTTGTTTTTTGTTTTTTTTTTTTGTTTTGGTTTTGGGTTTTTATTTTTAAGAGGAAGAAATAACTTTCCCACAACTTGATAAAGATTTTAACATCCAATCTAGGACTAGTTTTCTACAATCAAATTGGAGAGTTGTCATGACACTTTTCAACAAAAAAATTACCAAAGTGGAGTTGTCCCATTTAGAAATTTTATGAATTTTTTTTTTTTTTTTTTTTTTTTTTTTTTTTTTTTTTTTTTTTTTTTTTTTTTTTAATAATGGATGGGTCTGTTTCTCTTAAGTTCCCACCCCTCATTTTTAACTCAATTTATTACAATAATATGAAATATATAATTTCGTATCATAAATTGTAAGGGCAGATAATTATCTTTGACACCATACGAGAACTACAATAAACAAAGGTGGTAACCTATATTTTATTAGACAAATCTTACTACCTTACAAATGTTACACATCTTTTTGTGTTCCGCCAGTTTTGAAGTACTGTTTTTAGCAATGGCTCACGTTTTCAGATCCTGACGTGCTGTAGCTGGCTGCTGTTGTAATAATAGTAAGGCAAATTATGCAGACGGAATCGGATGTATCGTTCACAAAGGGACTAGCTATATAACTCCGACATTAAGTACACTACACAAATGCACAAGGAAGGATTATGTCCGCGTCGTACCTTCCTAAGAGTGTTATCGGAGCGAGGTCTTCGAGCGGCAGAGGCGGCTGTACGGCCGTGAACTCCCATTGTAACTTTCCCGTCCTCGTCAGACGAAAACACATGTGCTCTCGATTTTTTCGTCGAGTGATTCTTCTATTCATTTCTTTGTTATGTGGTTGTTGTTTGATGTGTGAGTAATTTTTTTATTAATTATTTTTTTATTTTTTTTGAGGGGGGGGTCACAAGAGGAGGGGCAAAATGAGAAAAGGGGGAATTGAAGGTTTCCCTTTATGGGAAAGAGAGAATAGAATTATACTAAGACTGCTACTGAGCAAAGAGGAAAATAGCTTATGGCTAATAAAACGGTGGACGGTCAGTTTGAATTAATAATTTGGTGACAATGTGAGTAATACTATAGAGATTAAAGATAGCCTGAAATCGGGGCGAACTCAATGGCTTACGAAAATTGGGGGTTGTCGATTCGTCCCTGAAAGTTAGATCGTATTCGCCATCGACTAAACTGCTACTTGATAAGGCCTACAGTAAATGAATATAGAAAAGACCAACACATCGTGTAATATAGAGACGTGTTCAGACAACCGCGTCAAAACCGTCACCCCATCGGGAGTTGGTAATTTTTTCGGACAAGGGGCGCAGATCACAACACCTCCTTCCCCGTTCCATATTAAGGGCGCTCCCAGGTTTGTTATAATATGATTGTATACGTATTAATATTACAGCGCACGCGGCGTCTATATCGCGCTCATCTTGAGCGCCGCATCGGTAGTGGGCGGTCTCGTTCTTGATCTTGCCGAATCAACCACTTATTTCCTTTTTGAAAGTTTCATTCATGCTTTTTGAGCAAATCTCTCTGTATGAGAAGGATCATTTCTAACCCATGGGATTTCATTATTGCGATTTCATTTATGTGGCGATTGAAATTGTT
>CALNVZ010003425.1:11803853-11822164 GCA_940671915.1 Paracentrotus lividus
ATGCATCCCCATTCTGCGCAATATTGTCATAATTGTTACTGTCATTTGTCATTTAAAAACACGCCGTGGTGTCAGAAGTCAAAAGATGTATCCCAAAATATGCTTTTGATTTCTTCTTATCAATCTTGCAACTAAGCTAAGCAAGGCAAATAATCATCTAAACAACCCTAAAAGCTGATTTCACGAGTGCGCATTGACAACCATGCATTGAAAACGAATATTGGCAATAAAGTATGGTTTGTGAATATCATAATTACAAAGCAGGTGAGGGGATAGCTGTTGGAACCATCATGTAAGGGAACAGTGTTCTCGTCAAATAAACGATGTAACATGCATCCGGCTGACATTATGATCGCATTAGCTTTTGCCGAAAAATGGATGCACGACATGAAATTATTATTGCAATTCTGCGTTCCCGTAGACTGGAGATTTCTTTCAGCTTCCATCTACAACCATTACAATGTAACCATTTTCTCGTTTTTCTATCCAGACTCTCTATCTCTGTTTGTATTTGCAGAGTTTTTGATACAATACTTCGAGGAGTACTGAGTTACAGCATATCGGTTAACCAAATATAATAAAGAAAGGATTGAATAGTCCATACCCTTCATATCTATACTCTTGGTCATATTTGCACTTCTAAATTCTAAGGTCAAAACCATTCCGTTTTTTCGTCGTTGCAATGCGTGCGTCTTCACCTCATAAAAATCATATCGGAAATACCAGACGGCTATTATGTTTTATGTTCGTCCTTCTATGTAGCAATTCCAAGCCAGGGAAATTAAACGAAGCTGATATTATTTATGCATGCAAAAGCAGTCAGCTTTGGCCGAAAAGGAGGAAATAATGTATTAACCTGTCTCTCTTCAAGTCTAGTGGTGTTTGTCTTGCCTGTAGGGGTATGGACATATGATATCTTATACTATAGACTTAGCACCAACAACCGGTATCAGCTCATCTATACTCTGCCAAAATTATCCTCCGCATCAACACTGATGCTAAAGAATATGAGTCCACTTTACATCTCTGAGAAAATTACAGAAATTCGGATTTTCATGGTGATTTATTGTTGGTGATTATGATATTCATGAAATAAATGAAGGTTTTCATCTTTATTTGAATGTCTTTTTAGAAATGTGTCAGTTCTTGCAAAGACATATAAGGCCTATGCCATTTCCCAATGAATATCTGATTGATATAATAGTTCTATCACCTTCTATTGATGACGTGCATTTATGTTGGTGATTGAATGAATAAGATTGGATGACGTGTCTCAGGAAGCAAATGAAGGAGAAACTATTAACACTTTTCCGTGGAATCTGATTCATTGAAATATTTTACTTTTTTCAAAAAAACAGTTGTCTTTTTTTTCCCGATGATGATAATTATGCTTTTCCAAATTCACACTGACGACACTATCCGTCATCATAGTGATGACAAAGAATGTCCGACCAATTTAGAGCTTTACTTAGTTCCTTCAAATACCCTTTTTCGTTAAAATTGAAGTATATGTACATTTCTGGAAGCATTTAATTTTGGACCATTAACATACAGTAACTGTGCCATAATAATTTTAAAAACTATCTTCAATTAAATAAATAAAATACAATTAAATGTTTTGTTTGAAAGAAGTATAAGTTATCGAGGTAACAAATTAGCTTTGAGTATTTTGTACAATCTGTTCAACCTCGACAATCGAAAGATATTCAGGGTCCAGACTTGTATGGATTTTCCTTTATTAAATCATAGCAAACGTGGCAAAGGTCATGGGTTTTTCCTAGTTTTCCCGGTGGGAAACAGGAAGAATTGATAGTTATATTTTATTGATAAAAACACTTGAATATTCCCATTTCCTTCCTGTTTGAAAAGAGTTCTCTACGAGTCTGAGCCCTATTAAGTCGAATTTTGAACTCTACATCGGAATATGCAAGGAACATGCTTGTTTGACTGTTACATATACCCGTGGAGCATACTAACACGTCTGTACTGTTTTCCCATCGTCCCACCGAATCATGCTATTTTGTTCCGCTGGATCGTCCCGTTGAATAGACGCTAGCAGATCGGTGGCGGGAGTCAGGGCTCCATAGTTGGCGTTCGTGTAACCCGCAACCCCAATTCGTAACCTATTCCGGTCTCGATATTTCCTCTTTGTCGTTACTTTTTTTCGTACACCGACATTAAAGACACGCCCTCCAATGGTTTAATATTGTCTAGATTATTTCCTGCATAATATTGACTAATTAATTGTTTACAAAAAATACAATGAAAATGTTCGTGACAAAGCACAGGATGCACATTAATGTGAACTGCCTAGTAATATTGGGCTTTGAAAAACCTCTTCTATAATTATTGAACTCAAAAGCAAATTACCTTGTATTAAGGAAATTATGATGGATTATTATTTTTGTTAAGTTTCTTATAAAATGTCTCTTCACTCTCCACATAGGCTATATTTTTACCAGTTCCAAAATGTTGTCCACATCTAACTCACCTATATAGGCCTATTACTTTTCAGATTTTAGGATTTCCTCTGAAATAATGTAATAGTTAATCGAATGCAAACGGTATCAGTGCTCCAAAAATTGATTATTGCTATCTCCAAACGATATAGATTTTGACATGAAAAATGATACCCTTGCATAAAATATTATCATTCAAATGGCCCATGGCATTATGTGATTTGTGAAATATTAATTCTTTAGTAAGTAGCATTTTTTCTTCTTCCACAAATTATTTTCAAAAATTCGAAACGCCTTTAATTTCCAGTAGGAAAAAATATCGAAACAGGAAATATATTTTAAGGCGAGTGGCAAGCCATGGCTTAACCCCGCCTTGCACTTTGCCTGGTTGACTTGCAAACCAAGACAAGGTCAAGTCGAGCCGGGGTTACGTATACCCCGAGATGGTATGAGGGGCATAACCTATGCTGAAACTATGCACAGTTGGTTTCTTCCGCCGGGTCAACCGTCTCTTATAATCATATGGAAGTATATTTATATATATATCTTTATTATATAGCGTGCTGGTATCACTTTTCTCCTGCGTTCTGGTATGTGAATGCCTGAAACTTGGGACGAATCCCCTCTGATTTTGATATTTCAAATTATATGGCAGGAACTTTGATTTTTTTTTTTTTTTTAAGTACATTTGTATTAACGTATGAACATTTGCATAACGTATAAGCGTGGGGGCCCGGGTTCGATTCGCGGCAGAGGCATTTTTTCGACCTCACCAATAATATCCAAAAAGGGAGAATAGCTCTTGGGAACTTTGATTTAAGCTACGCCTACTATTATTATTATTCTCTTTCCCTATTTTTTCACTATACATAATATATATATATATATATATATATATATATATATAAAATATATATATAGTGTGTCTACTATGTGTGTACTATTTATATGTTTTGTTTTGGTTTCTTGTTTATGCAGCCCATGAAGAAGGTTAAGTAGCCGAAAGCTTGGCACAATAAAGAGCGGTTTTCAGCAACGCCAATTTCATCTTGTTTTTATTTCTCATACATATATATATATATATACATAGACATATACGCTTTAGTATTTATTATGTGTGCACATCCTGCGAAAGTTCATGTGTTCATATTTTGGCTTTGTAAAAAAAAAAGAAAGAAAGAAAGAAAAAAAAAGAACTTATAAGATAGTATTATTAGTAACAGTAGCTATAAATACGTGAGGCAATTATGAAAAAGACAGAAACCTGTTGACGAATGCGTTGGGCCCAAGAGATCATTAACCCCACTATTAAATAATCAGGTAAGGTATGTTGGATGTAGGTAATTCACAGGTTCAAGGATGTCTTTTGTTCAGGACAATATATGAAATTATAAGTAATGAATTTTATATTAAAATATACATTCGTAATTTGTCGTTATCACGATAGGACAAGTACACAATTATGTTGAAAGAATCGTGAGAAGTCTATTCGGATGAATCACCTTTTTTGGCGCCATTTGTATAGGCCCTATTTTAAAGACTTTGCATTTCTATTTTGATGGAACACGGAGCACTTAACATAAATATAGGTAATAAAGGTAATTAAAGAAGTGTTTACATCTTCTTCTTCTTTTTTCTAAACTAAGTATCTGTATTTTTACAAAGAACAACTTTATTATTGTTACAATGCACCTTACACTGGAGTATAATTAGTAAGGCGTCTAGACCAACCGGCTCAGTAGATCGGGTGGTGTCAATGGTACAACTCCTTTCTGAAGTATCAATACAATTTCATGAGCTCAATACTCATTGTTATTGTAATGGACCTCCAACATTTGATACATCTATTGAAACTGAAGTGAGTACTGAATGTAACTTGTACTAAGGGGTCGAGCTTATGAACAAAGTACAAACGCTTAAAAATACATACATTTGTTTGTTTGTTGGAGTTGTTAATATATTTTTAAGGCACAATGATGCATGCACTTATTTGTCAACTTGGATAGATTTCCTTAGCCATATACTGGGTTAACTAATATTACCTTGGTTCATCGTTTATTAATTTATATTAAGATATACATTCGTAATTTGTCGTTATCACGATAGGACAAGTACACAATTATGTTGAAAGAATCGTGAGACGTCTATTCGGATGAATCACCTTTTTTGGCGCCATTTGTATAGGCCCTATTTTAAAGACTTTGCATTTCTATTTTGATGGAACACGGAGCACTTAACATAAATATAGGTAATAAAGGTAATTAAAGAAGTGTTTACATCTTCTTCTTTTTTTTTCATTGTTATTGTAATGGACCTCCAACATTTGATACATCTATTGAAATTGAAGTGAGTACTGAATGTAACTTGTACTAAGGGGTCGAGCTTATGAACAAAGTACAAACGCTTAAAAATCCATACATTTGTTTGTTTGTTGGAGTTGTTGATATATTAAGGCACAATGATGCATGCACTTATTTATCAACTTGGATAGATTTCCTTGGCCATATACTGGGTTAACTAATATTACCTTGGTTCATCGTTTATTAATTTTTCTCTTGACTCATTTTCTAAATATGATGATGAGTCAAGTTCACCACACACCGCATCTACAGCCCATGTGGTGTTTATAACTAACCTAAACCACCTCTTAACCATCATCACCGCTTCTACCTTTTCCGTTTTGGCAACCTGAGCACAGCCAAATTTATCCTCAAGATATTTTTGACACCCTTATGGAAACCAAACATAGGTCACACCTCAAGATGCCTGCCAAATCGCATCATCATCCCGTATAGAAAACGTGTATTTAAGAAAGTTGTGAGTAAATTGTAACTTCTTCAAAATCGACCCGACAAGTCGAGATTAGGTCAGTCTTTTCGCTGGTACTTGTCAGGTAATATAATATCACAATATTTCCTAACAGTCGTGGTTTGATTTGAACTGTAGACTGTTCCGGGATGGGCTTGCTGTGTGTGGTCGTACCCCTATAGTTCAGCCGGGACCGCCCCGTCGCCATTCCCTGACTCGCATCCGTTTGTGTTACTCCACCCGTTTCTCATACGTTTATCATATTTCTCACATTCTCTCCATCATCTCACATTCTTACTCGTATATCCTGCAACATTGTTCCCAGCTTTTCTCTACCTTGCTGTTTCAACTTCACTATGTTTCTTCTCGATATTTTGATGACTTTTCCAAAGTCGAAGTACAAGTGCAGATGTGTGTCGGGTTGGCGTTTTGCGGTTTTGATACAAGTCACGCGAAGTGGTGCCAACTGACTGCCTTATTTAGACCTCTGATTCAACTTAAAGGTGTTGGTTTAGATGATAAGAACCCACATGTACGCTGAGAGAAAAAAAGACGTATTCTTACATTTTCAGAGCAGCTTATATTACGGAAGGATATGGGTATGGTGCCAGTAATATTTGTGAGTGCATCTTGAGAAAAATCTTGGTCATTCAAAGTTGACTATGATTCTTTAAGAATTCCTCTATTTCTAGTTTATATAGATGTACTAGTAGTATTTATTAACTGATATGTATTGGCTTCAATTAGGCTACATAATTACTTGATGCGATAGGATGTACGTGCATATATGGCAATTTCACATATACATAGACACAGATCACATGCACTCATGCCGATAGAAGGCCATTTTAAAGTATTTTTCCTGAAATGAACTAAACTGGTCCCCTAGTGGCAACACTTGTGTGTAATTTTCAGGAAAAATACACGAGTAACTGCATTGTCGTATGTGACCTAGGTCGCATAACCTTCCTTTTTAATTAGAACCCTGCTGGCATTTTGATCAGTCCCATGCATAGTAAATGAAGTATGGTCTTGACCCGTCTGATCGAGTGTTAACACTGCGAGGTCATTTCCAGATAGACCAATTATAGTATTTTCAAAAATATCATTCCATGATAATCAAGGATTTACTATTCACAATTAGCAACAAAAATTGCACTTATCACAATTGCATATAAATCATAAAAAATAAATAAATAATTAAAATTTTCTCGAATTTTCACTGTGCTGTGGGCACGTGTTGAAAAGAAAATGTATAGCAATTACTTTTATGGAGATGGAAGTTTGGATGTGAAGTTCTATAAATAATAAGAAGAAATATGTCTTAATTGTTTTCTCGAACAGATAATGTGTGTATGAGCCAAGTGTTGCAAAGAAAAGGTATTGTAGTTCCGTATGATGATGAAATCTTGAATATGTGAAACATGTATGTGAAAAGTGGAGCGGGAAAGAAAATGGATCAATATTTCATTCATTTTATTAAAAAAAAAAAAAACAGTACCAGTAATAGAAGTATAACTGTGCATTATTCTGATATTACGGTATTTGCTTGCATTCACTCATGTTCGAAATAGGGACGTTCTTTCTCTAATTTTTGTATTTGTTAATTGCAGAATGTATAACATGACATTTAGGGTTTCTCCCCCTTCATTAGTGTAATGGGGCACATAGAAAAAAAAAGTTTCAATCAGGGAAACAATGAATATAGGCCTGACGCAAAATGTAGACTGCAGTTTGTTAAACAGACAGTTTATGTTAAAATAAATGTGATATGTGTTTGATTTGTGCACTTTCAATTGTCTTCCATAGTGATTTCCCCCCCCCCCCCATAATTTGTTTCAAGCATTATAATATAATTTCGTTAAATATTCACTTAGGCTTACCTTTAAACGGCATAAACAACCATGAAATTTGTTTTCAATATCTTCTTTCATTTTTGTGGCGCCCGTGCGCTCATTCTTACCTTAATAGTCTATTTTTTGTTCAAATGTCAAAGGTGTTTTTAATGAAAAAATGTGTTTAATCAAATATTTAAGTTTTTTATTTTTCAAAAAGTCAACATAGGTCATGTGATTTGTAAGTAACGTGTAAAGTTCTTAAGTTGAAAGTATGCTTTTCTCGAAATTGCTGTAAAAGGAGGGCCATGCAAAGTTTAGATAGCTAACATTTAGACGCGGGTTATCTATGCACGGCTGTCCATCCCTAGTCACATTTCATTAAGCTGCTTGTCGATTTATCTTCACGGTTGTAAGACCTCTTGCAGTTTCTGGCAATATCGCCCAAATGACATCTACTCTATAAGCTCAATCACATGGCCAAGGCCTATCTAAAAATAGACGACCAAATGCATTTTACATCACGCTGGGACCCATCTTGGAGAGGAAGAAAGCAAATCAAAATGGCCGCCTATCACAGGCAGCACTGCATATTGGACTATTCACTACACAGCGATGTGTGCGTGTTTGTGTGTGACGGTGTGCGTGTGCGTTCATGTGGACGTGTGTACAAAGCGTGTGGGACTGCATAAAGGTTTAAGGGTAAAAGGGCGCCAAAAATTTGTATTGCTAAAGCAGCTAGTTGGGGACAATTCTGCGGTGTGGAGAGAGAGGCGATCGAAAGAAGCCAGGGTGCGAATTGTCCATGCTTCGTTGCAGAATTTCACGGCGAGTTGTTCTGTAAAAGAAAAAAAGCCTGTCAAAACACATGCAAAATAGACGAGTTCACTATTAAAAGATGAATGGAAAGAGAAGAGGCCCGATATTGGGGAGTATTCTATGGCAATAATGTAAAGCCTTCAACAGCCGTGCTTCCACCCTGATTTATGGAATGGATTACATCGTTTGAAGATCTTGCCATGTACGAAATGAGAAGGCAGAAGAAAATAACACGTAGGGTCTGGTCATAGCATAGTTATCCCGAAGCCAACAGACTGACAATGGAAACAATCAACTTCAAATGCAAGCTACGGAAGAATTTAGGTCAGTGATTTTTGGAATCATGGGAATTATATGACTCCTTAGAATCTATCCGATCAGAATCAGGTAAACCTGATGGAATATACTACCTTGAAAAGGAGAGTGAGATTAGAGATGAAATCAACGAAAATTTTATGATCGGGTCATTGCCGTTCATTTGCCTTTGACCATAAATGTTTTGAAATTCGTTCAGTTTTGAGATTGTTAATCACCTAATGACATTCCGAATATATGTTTGTGTTGCTCATATTATGATAAAGTAAATTTCCATTAAAAATATTAAATTTCAAATGTAGTTTAAAGGAGCCCATTTCTACATTTACGTGTCTCGTCGAATTACATGTTTTCAACGGTTGAATATATTGTAGCAATTAAGGATATTCGCCATTTAACTTGATCGAAAAAGTAGAGTACATCTTTGCAAAAATAATGTTAATTCCAATATTCATGATAAAGCCTAGATACTGATTGTAAGTGTTTTTATGAAATATTATGTTTGTAATGTATATAGGCCCACTCTCTTTAAAAAAAAGAGAGAGTGAAAAAAGTTGTTTCTTGACGGAGTGAATTTCAGAAAGAGTGAATTGAGAGTGAAATTCGAGGGAATTTGGAGGGAAAATATACATGTTTCACTCAATTTTACTCATTTTGGAGTGAAATTGTGTATTTTTCATTCGAAATTTAATCGATTATCACTTTGAATGAACACTTTTCTGATATTCACTACTTCAAGAGTGAACATTTTAACATAGGACGGATTCCGATAGACCCACCAGGCCCATGTCAGTATTGGAACCTTGTTAGTGACTCCTTTGTGTCCTTTAATATATACTTTTAAAAACAATCGTACACTGTTAAAAAAAAAATTGTATTTTTACAGCAAATCTGCTGTCAGCAGAGTCGCCATAAAAAATGTAATTCAAAAAACAGTTTTGTTGTAAGTTTCTCCTGCAAATAATTACGTGAGAAATACAAAATATACATCAGGAGTAACACATTTTTTCCGTTTTAACCAAATACATATGCTCTAAAACTCTAATGATATTTTTCCTTCTCTTTCATCAATTCTTAAGGGAGAAATTTACAACAAAACTGTTTTTTTTTTAATTACATTTTTGTATGGCGACTCTGCTGACATCACTTTGCTGTATATTTTCTGTATTTTTTTTTACAGTGTATAACAAACACGCTACAAAGATCTTGGACCATTGGGCCGTATGCATAAAAAACAAACATTGTTTTTTTTACTAGAATTCTGCTCTTGTGTTTCCTTATCATCATGTTATTTTGATATTATGCGTTATTGTAATGTAATTGTTTATTGTATCATTTGGAAACAAATCGAATGAATTTTTAAATCGATTTAACTCAAATGTAATGTGTATGTAAAGTCCTAAGACCCAATTGTTTAATTTTTATTAAACTATCCCCTCCCCTCTCATATTGGATCACTTTACTATGTAAACCCTTTTAAACCAATGTTTGTATATCCATGGTATACCAGTATGTGAGGAGCAAACCGGTTTTCTAACAGTTTTTTTTTAATCATTTGGAAGCAAAGTGAATGAATGTAATGTAATGTGTATGCAAAGTCTTATTACAAAGGCCCAAATGTTCTAATTTCTAACTATCCCATCCCCTTACACCTCTCCTTCAAAATCCCCGCGCTTCTAAATCTGCTTATTGGATCAATTTTCTATATAAACCATCTTAAACCAATGTTTGTATATCCATGGTATTCTAGTATATCTGAGGAGCAAACCGATTTTCTTTTTTTTTTTTTTTTTTTTTTTTTTTTTTTTGGCGCAGATTTACGATGCTGCGCGTGTCACACGTGACCCCTGGGCTGGCTCAGATTACCAGCTTTTCACTGCCAAGAATGCATACTTTTCGGAAGTGGTACTTAATACACTTGTCCCCTTCCATATTATTTTAAAGGCGCTCTGTTATTTTGAACTGCCCTTGAATGTGTTTTGAATTCAAAGGAGTGAGTTATTTAGTGTTAATTGTTAGAAATAGACCAATCATGATTTAACAGATTAAGAAACTGTTAAAGCCTTACCTTTTTGTTAAATCAATGCTGTTTTTTGTGGGGTTTTTTTCTTCGGATGTTACTTTAAAAACCTTATATTAATCTATTCAGTTATTAGGATGTACATAACATTCAATGCAGTTTTGCCCACTTTGACAGTCATTTTTATATAAACTGAGGTGTTTTTTAAAACAATACTGACATCATTGTTACCCGTATTTTACATTTGCATTATGAGTACAGGAAAAACATAGTCTGAGTATTTATGCCAAAGTGCATGTCAGGTCATCCGGGGATATGACTACAAATTAACATAATAACCTACTATTGTAGGATCATTTCAATTAGTATAATATCACCATAATCATTCCACGACCAATATGAATCTCACGCGATTTATCCAAATTCCAACATGTCATATTTTATGAGACTCATATGCGTGATTCTGTTGTCACTTGGCCAACATTTGAGGGACGTGCTTTAATGTAAACATCCTTAAGCATTTGATTGAGTGATTGACTCTAAGTGACCGAGAACACACATCAATATTCTAATATTTTCCCCAACGAATCATAAGGAACGATATGATAACATACATTTCGCTTAGATAGTTTCACATGCTAACATATGACTTATATTATGAAAATTTGAGTAAAGTATTTTTGTTGTCACTGTTACATTTCCCATTTTCTTAAACTATCATATGAATGTTAAACTGCGTCGCGCCAATAAATATGTTTGTTTTTTTCTGCTCATCGAAACGTATGTACAAAAGTATGCATTATGGTAGATAAGTAATTTTGTGGAATATGTGTTTTTTAACCAATTACGGTTTACTTCAAAGTTGTTGGTTTCGTTATTAGTATACTTTTCTTTTTTCTTTTTTTTTTTGGGGGGGGGGTTGAAACCTGCTTACAATATTATGCAGGCCGTGCCTGCCCAAAGATTTTTTATCATGTTTGTTCTAAAAATATAGATTGACATTTTACCTGACGAAACTTCACTTTTCTTTTCTTTTTAACCTTATACTAAAGTTATATTGTTTTTAAACACATGTTATTTCAAGTCATTATCTGGAAAAATTTATGTGAAAAAAATAGCATATACATAAGAGCCGATTGCAATGTATTTTTAGTTTTTTCTAATTACTATTAATCCACACATGGGTCATATTTATATACATGTATCAGAACCACACGTACATTATGTGTAATGTGTATCGATTTAAAAGGAAAAGTTGTAAAATCAAGGTCTGCAGAATAACCAAAGATCTCATTATTTGTTTATAAAGCTGTCATTAATCTCGCATCATGCATAAACAAAAATCATCGGTATGTGTGTATAAATCTGTCATTAATCTAAAATCATTTATGAACAAAAGTCCTCAGTATATGTGTATAAATGTGTATACAACTTTAATTGATCTCGAATCATGGATGAACAAAAGTCCTCGGTGTGTGTGTGTGTGTATGTGTGTAAACCTTTCATTAAACTTGAATCATGTATGAACAAAAGTCTTCGGTATGTGTGCATTAAGCTTTCATTAATGTAGAATCATATATTAACAAAAGTCCTCAGTATATGTGTATAAAGCATTCACTAATCTGGAATCATGTTGGAACAAGTCCTCAGTATGTGTGTATAAAACTTTCATTAATCTTGAATCATGTTTGAACCCTGGGGGCTCGGAACGTACACTGACCGAAAAATGCCACCCGTCCAATCATGGGTTCCCGCCAAAGTAGCTGCCGCATGGCGCCACCTTCATTATACAGCGTGTTCAAAATACGTTGGCCTGCATGTATAGTCATGGGAGAGGGAGATATATGGCGTGTTGAATATAGTTTTCTTAATATCAGCGACCTATCGCATTGGCAGTAATGTATGGTTATGCGATAAAGACAAAATGCAATAAGAACAGAGCATGACAATTCGTGCATTCAATATGCATAGGCTTTGAGTATAAGATACCATGATCTAGTCTCCATCTGGTTACTTGTATACCATGACTGTCATATTTTAAAGAATAAATTAGCAATTGTTTAGGCCTAGGATCCTAATTTGATGTGTCTATCTTAAATGTTATGCATTTCAAATTTTGTTTCAGAATAAATGTCTAATTTATGTGTTTGCTTTTCCACGTACTTTTTTACTTTTTTTTTAATTGCTTCTACAATTTATGCTTCTGTATTTTGATACTTTACATGAAATGTAAATGTCAATGCGTACACAAATTACATATCATACAATTTTAATATTTTAAAGCTATACGTTCTTTAACGATGAAAGCTGAATTCAGAAACCAATTTGAATAGCAATTTTCATACACAATATATCTGAAATGATTTAACGTAAATGCTGATGCATGTAACCGTACTTTTAAATATATAATAATTGAAATTTGTTCATCTTTGACACTTACTCGCACGACCTAACATGAATTCTGTGTTATAATTTACCTTGACTTGTATGTCTATAATCTTGTTTGTTAATCAATTCACTATTCTTTGTATTATGTTAAATTTTTAAATTGTATATTTCTCAAGTTCATTTAATTTTTGTAATGCTGTTGTGTAGTTTTTTAAGAATGTTTTATACTTTGTAAATTCATTTTGTTTCAGCCTATGGCTGCTTTTTTGAATATTGCCAATAAGACATGATCTATCTATCTATCTATCTATCTATCGAAATATCTGCTATCAAATCAGTATCAACGTGTGTTGCAATGAAGGCGAAAAGTAACTGAGAGTAGGCCAGCAAAGAATTCTTAACCTTGGATTGAACCTGATATTAATTGTGATTCACTATGAATCATAGTGCATGTAGTAATAACATTTCAAAACGAAACCGAACTCTACTCATCTGTATACCAGATGTACCCAAAGATCCGTTCAAAATTACTTATTTTTATTTATAAAAACGACTTTTTTTGTAATAGTAAAAGAAAAGAGTAGATTCCATTAGAATTACACTGATTGTTAAACTTTAGACGGTACCTGCAAAACGAATTTATTAACAAATTTACAAGAGGTGAGTGATAAGCAAAAGACCTCAGACCGTATGGTCTGTTGGTATTAAATTGTCGTCCCGTATGTTACAAAATGTGTTTGTGTACTTCGGCACATGTGGCTTACCTTCTAAGCAGATTTTTTTTTCTCGATGAATTTGGCATTTCAGAAATATTGTGAAAATTGTGAATATTATTCTTCTGCTCTAGTTCGATCTCCTCTTCTGCCAGTGCTTTATTTTATCTTTTTATCTTTCAACGCATTTTAGCATAAAACTATAGATTTTAAAATCCATTAACCAATAAATTCTTATCTGTATAAATATTTTTCTTTATCTCGGCAATAAATATGATGTTATCAAATATATATACTGTGCCTAGAGTGTAAACGTTGGTATCGCACAGCGGAAGCAATGTAATTCAATAAATAGTATATAATTGCATTCATAAAAATATATCGCAGCTGGGGGCGGATTTTATTGTGGTCGACTTCGAAGGGATATGGAACATGATAAGTAAATAAAAAACACTTAAAGTCTTAAAGACGCTCTCCCGTTTCTTTCTATGATTATGTTTTTGGCATTGATCATGAAAAATGTATTTTCATAAAATGTTACGACCTTGGGAATCCAAAATGATTTCTATTTACATAAAAATAAGGATCTACACAAAGTAAACAACGTGTTATGTAAGATAAACAATCTGTTATATATTGAAATTCATTAATTTATCCGAAATTAAAAAGTTTGATGTTTCCCTATTGGATTAAAGGATTTCTTTCTGTTAAAAGAAAAAATCGATTATGAATGTTGGCCTAATAATGCTTACCAATGTGTAGGCCTATGTACTTTTCGCGTCAATATAACATTCCGATGGCGAAAGCCCATTCAAGGATATTGCTAATTATGCGAAAATGAGATATTAATAATATATTTTTCGTTATGGATAATTATTGAGTAGGCTTTTATCTCTATATAGAAACGACATATTGATATATTATGTTCCTAAGTAGAAAATGGTAAATGTTGTTGTGTAAGCGTTCATGATGAGAAGATCTCCCGAAAATCGGAGGAAATACACTAGGCTGGGGATACTGAATAAATGGACCCCAAGGAATATGAGACCATAGACAATACAGTTCAATTTTGGGCCTTGGTGCAAGTTCGGTCGGAACCTTTCGAACATCTTTCCATGATCATCCAGTGATTGTCTTCAATCTGACTCTGCTTTTGTCTTTGGTTATCTAGCTGTATGAGTGAGAACATTGCATCATAAAGCTAGGTTACCAAAGATAAGTGCCTGTTGTCACATGTCGCCCCTGGAGTTTCTCTGGGGGAATACCCACTTCAAGACGCGCCTAGTGGGTCAAATGTCTATCGTGGTAACTGGAGCTGCCCTGCTCAGGAATGGATTTCAGATCGATTCAGCTTCACGACAGTGGGTAAGTGAGACTATATCCACCACTGAGGTGCGTCATTTTTGTCATCCGTAGAATCTTTCTGGAGTTTTTTTCTAAATTTTGTCCACTTCGACTCCTGTTATTTTCCTTTTTACTTCATATTAAACGTATTCATTATACGCAAAGAGCAAATTTTTTTGTTTTTTGCGTAGTGGATATCTTAGTTTTATGTAAATTCATAAATGTAACCGTAGAAGCAAAACAAAAAAACTTCGAGGTTGATCTTTCTTTATTATAGAACAACTCTTTCAATCCACGTCTCCATATAACAAATATAGTTTTGTAGAATCAACCAATCATAATAACTTTAAACTTTAGAAATTGGATGAACTACGTTGTTTTATTAGAAGTCTACAAATGTACAAAAATACATTCACTATTCAAGATACAATTATGCAGTGGTACATCGCAGTCAAATTTATTATTAACTTCAAAGTAAAAGATATTGTGCATACATATATTTAGTTTGGTTTTTTTAAGTCGGGGAAAGAAAAAAAATACAAAGCGCTTCGAATACATTCTATATTGGTAAGTATAGCACTATTTTCAAAAACAAAGTAAACTTTATAAGCGTTGATTTTATTTTTCATGTTATATCACGCAATACTTTTTGGATAATGATATATGGTAATATTTTTCAGCAGTTAAATTAAGATGCGTGAGTGTGGATATATGGTATAGGTCTAAATCATAAGCCAATGGCTTATGTACCATATTAATATTATGATAATCGTAATGCATTTACTTTTCTGTGGAAATAATTTATATTGGTTTACGTATCACCAATATCTAGTTTTTAAAATAATTCCCAAATATCCACAGGTCTTTTAATTACGGAGAGGATCAACTCTGTATTGTCGCTATGTTTCCTCTTAAGAAAAATCATAATAATACCCCATGGCGGAGATGCTTCAAGATTGCCTTAAGTCTATTATCAAAGATGATTGAACGATTAATTTTTGGTATTAATACAGAAGAAAAAAAAATATCGTTATATTGAGTAGAATGTCTATACGTAGGTATTTTTCTGGATTAATACGGTATAAAAGAAAAATGTTATTAAACTACCTGCATTTTATTTGTATTCAGTATAAGCAAAGATCAATCTATTGTTGCTAAATTAATGTTGTATCAAAAATATCTTATGAAGCCTAGACGTTAATATTTCTTTGTTAGTAAGCACACTATTTCAATGGGCTTCTCCATAATAACATAACGCGACCAATCAATTATTATAATACTTACCATATTCAACATTTCTAAAATTGATATATTATGTTGTTATATTGGAAATCTACACATGTACGAAAATAAATTTCATTGAAAGGAACAAATAAGCAATTGTATAAAATGATTATGAGCAAAAAAGTAACGAATATTACATATTTAGTGGGGAAATGCATTTCAAATAACTATAAGTATTTTAATTATTGCAATGCATTTGTTCTTTCTGTGAATATAATTTAAACTGATGTGTCACTAATAACTAGTAAATTTTTATTTTGTGAATAAGGCCATATAGGATATTTTTAACGACTCCCAAATATCCACAGGGCTTTTAGTTTTGAAGAGGATCAACTGTGTATTTTTTTAAATATAATACCCCAATGTGGAGATGCTTCAACCAAAATGTTCAAGATTGCTTCATATTCATTGGTCGTTATTTATCAAAATTGAATCCGTGTCATCTTTTGGTAATACTTCACTTTTTATTAGTATATTCCTCTCAATGAGATAATCTTAAAAATAGGCCTAACAAGTATATTCCAACTCCGTGAAACATTAAATGTCAGACTGTCTCCTGACATTTGATATAGGCCTATATGTATGTATATATATATATATATATATATATATATATATATATATATATATATATTATATAATATATTTTCCTACTATCATATAAGAAAAATAAGTCATTTACATGAAATTTGTGCTTAGGGGAGCCTAAAATGTACGGCAATTACAATTCTGTTCGTGGAAAGTGGCAAGTCTGCTTTTTTATGTGGGGTGTGATATCATTAATTAAATCATTTAAGATGAAATTTGATTGAAACTGAAACAATAGGAAGTAAAAAACACAACAGAAAAACTTCCTCCTGAATATCTTCAATAGTAGAGCTGTAAAGGGGGATCAAATAGAAAATGTAATTTGGGGTAATTATGGCCCCCATGCACAACAGTGTATAAGCGCAGATAAGCGTAGATGGGGACATTAACTTGTACGATTTTGTACATAAATATATGTATTGCTTTGATTGCAAAATTTCAACATTTTGGCAGAACCAATTATTGACTAATCATTGTTGGTGGTTGATAAGTGTATTAGGAATACCCAACAACATTTTATTATATTACCATCATTATTAGCATAATATCATTGAATTCATGCAGTCATTACAATAGGGGCATAAATACCCCAACCCGTGGGGTAATTATGGCCCCCAAAGTTGTTACATAATGGTAATTAATATGCAAATGAGAAGTAGCAGGTTTATACTTTCTTGGTATATTATAGGTATATAGATTGACTGTATTTTACATAATTAGAATATCATTGGACTTTTTATTTAATGGTAGTAATAGGAATGTGAAAAAGGGGCCATAATTACCCAGTCTCCCTATATATATACATATATTATATAATATATATATTATTATAATATATATATATATATATATATATATATATATAACACTGTTCATCATAAAGGTGAATATTTTTTTCTGGCTCAGGCGACATTATGTTGCACCGTTATTAATTTTTCTTTAATGTGTTTGTCACCGCTTTCACTTTCTGGGATCCTGGTATATTTGGACGTTCCCTCAACCCTTCCCGGGGATTTTTTCTTCAAAAAGTTTGTCACCCCAGAAGATGGCCATTTTTGTCATTTTTCTTATTTTGGGGGCCTTTTTTTTTCACGCGACCACAAGGCCCCTCAGTCCCCCCAAAAAAACACGTCTGAGGTGGAGATTTGTTATTGTTCTTTAATTAATCTAGATTTATGGTTACAGGCTCGACTCTTTTGTCTAGGGGAGGGGTCAAAATTTATTTTGATTGGGGTTCAACATTCTTTTTATTCATTTTTACACCATGGAAATTTCTATCTTCCTATAATTGTATTGTAAAATCTCAACAAACATAAATCAAAATAAAATCTTATCAGTAATGACTTATTACAGCCTTGTACAAGGTAACAAAAGTAAGGGGAAAATGATGATATTTAATGGTTAAAGTGGTTTTTCATTTCTTTTGTTTTCAGCATAAGATGGAATAAATATTCCGAATTTTCCAATCTCGTTTTGTAACTTAACCCTCCCTAGACAAGAGACCTTAGCCTATCCCAGAAATATAGATTTAACTTAAAGAAAAATATAAAACAGCACACCAGTCGCGTTTCCTGGGGGTAGGACTGGAGGGGGCTTGATCGGCGGGAAACAAAAAGGGCCCAAAATGAGAAAAATGACAAAAATAGGCATCACGGGGTTGATAACTTTTTTGGAAAAGGTCCACGTGAAGGGTTGGGAGAAGTCCAATATATAGCCAGGGTCTCAAAAAAGTAAAGCA